>OU015498.1:36772569-36785069 GCA_907164885.2 Dolomedes plantarius
GTAAAATTAGGGTGCGTATTTCGGTCCGAAGGTAACATTATAATAAGATTATATATATATATATATATATATATATATATATATATATATATATATATATATATATATATATATATATATATATATATATATATATATATACAGTGGAATCTCGATCGATCGTTTTCGGATCCATCGTTTTTCCGTATGTGTCGTTCATTTTATCCAGTCCCAACGATCATATTGCTTTGTTATGTTTCCGCATCCATCGTTTACCCGCATTTATCGTTCATTTCAATCGGTCCCTTGAAAAACGATAGATCGAGATTCCACTGTATACATATATATACATTTTGTTATCTTTATTCAGTAAGAAATTGAAAATATCTTTTTATACCAAGCAAAATACAAAATATTCTTTTCTAAAAATCCACCCATAAATTTGAGGAGCATCTTATCGTCTGGTGCGTCTTACGGTACTGAAAATACGGTAACTTTCTATAGAATTCGTTAAGTATTGCTTCATGTTCGCCCCATCATTTTCGCGAATATATTTTTAATTTATAAAGTATTAATTATAATCGAAGCATTTGATCTTTAATGTCATTTTGCATTAAAATAAATTTTCCGTGGTTTTTAAAAATATTGTAGTATAAGGATTTACAGTTGATGCAGTTAGAAAGAGGTTTTATTGATTTGTTTATATTGCTTGCCGGATTTTTTTTTATATTGTTTGTAGTACTGAAATTTTCCCGTCGTTGAAAGCACTTATCTTTAAGATATTCTCTCATATACTCTGCGAATTTTATCTTCTTCCTTATTGCAGTAGCAACCAGTAGATGAACCAACGCTTCTCGCTTAGAGAGGGCAAAACAGAAACATCTATCCATGCCTTGGCTGGAATTGGCGCAAGCTATCCCGCCTACGCGATGATAGCTTGCATTGCCAGGAGCTAGACAAATCAGCCCCCCCCCCCCAAAAAAAAAAAAAAAACACATTTGTACAGATATAGATTAAAGAATTCTATCGATTAAAGTGTTTATAAATGTTTTTAGATGAGTGATCACTTTTGCATAAGATTTTCGGATTTTTTTTTTCTTCGGAGAGAGAGCTAGGCGTGCGCAAAATTAAGATCTTGTCGGTCGACTTCATTGAGAAGTTTTCGTAGTATAGGATAATTCAACAGGGCATCCAGTTTGCTTGTTTAAACGCTCGTATTCTTTGTGCCGCGTGGCTACATAAAGGTTTCATTCAGATCCAAACCTATGTTTCAATTCCTCCCTTTTATCTCGGACTCTTATCTTTCGGCGAAAATTTAAACTCCTCCTCCGCACACAACTAACCGTTTCGAGAGAGAGAGAGAGCATAATAAATTATCAATATTCCTCTTAATCACGTTTAAAACTGCCCGCAACTGCCGCAACACTTAAAAGCCGAAATAATAATTGGCGACGCCAACAAATCAGCTCTCTCTCTCTCTCTCTCTCTCTCTTCCTGATGGAGATTACGATGATCATAGATGCGGAGGAATCGTTATCAATCTTCTGATCAGCCGAGTTCAAAACGACCAAATGCATTGATTTCGTTCAGGGCCCGCTGTTGTGAAGGAACTACTACAGTTGTTGGCGAACGTCAATTGTCCCCAACAACGGATGGTTCTGATTCGCTGGATGTATTAGTTTGATGTATAGATGTTTCTCGGGGACTTATAATTACGGCCGGATTGTGGTTCTGCGCGGGTGATTAACGGCGATGGGGCGGATCGGGAATCGATTCGGACAGGATTGATACTTTTCAGGGAAAATCGGAATGTTCTGGAGCCATCGAAAGCATCAAGGATGAATGAACCGCGTCACTTGGCGGGACGCGGCCCATCCCTGTCAGGCAACCCCCATCTGCATGGATTCATTGTCGCAAATTAAACCCGTTGCTGTTGACGGATGGGCAATCGCTTGGGTCCCTTATAATCTATAAGCGGCGTGTGGATAAATGAAATGATCTCCACAAATAAATTGGACGGACAGGGAAAATCTAGCGGAGTTTTCGAGACTAATTGGGAGACGAGTTATTAATTCACGGACCTGTCCGAAGCTTGAGCGGAATTAATGTTCCGAAAAAGGACAGCTTTCCTCTGGATGGTGACAGTTTGGAACTTTCAGCGTGTATTAATCCCCGTTTCCCGCCCACGTCATCTGGGGTATTACATGTCCACACATGGACCGTGCACTTTAAAATCATGTCCTATTATTCATATTTTGTTTTCTCCGTCGTCCAGCTGGGGAGCAGAGATAGTCCCATTGACCCATTATTTCTGACCTTTTATATTTAGTGATGTGGCATCTAGGTTTGCACGTTTACTGATGGAAAATGTACTTTTTAAAAGTTTATCATAATTTGTTTTCATTGCTTCTTAGAGATAAAACTTAATAGTTTTACTTCTGTGATTTCTGACCTTTTGAAACAACGCGCAATATCGCAAAACGTTTCCTGTCTTTGGATAAAAATTGTAGTTTAAAAGTGACTACTTACTTTATTATTCTTGCAATTTTTAAACAAAGGATTTCATTTCCTACCACTGACCTACTTTTTCTGACCTTTGAAAAGTTTCTTAGGTCTTGCATAACCAGAGACCTACCAGGTTATTTTCAAATCAGTTCATTTGTCACAATTTCTTTACATTTTAACTACTAAGTGACTTAAATAGAGGAGAATTATTCTTTTATCTTGACACGTATTTTCTTTCCTTTACTGGGGTTTGATATACGGTATATGATCCCATGTTTTCTGACCTATTTTTATAACGAAGAAACGTTCAGTAGAGATGGATAGCACTTTTCATAACAGAGGATTTCAGCGAAGCAATGAATGCAGGGATGTTTTCCTGAAGAAAGTTGTGTGGAGGTTATATTACATTTAACTTGATTCTCCTTCGTATGCTATACTGATTTTGCATACGCAAAGAATCGCAAAAAAATTTGTAAACCTTACTTGTCAAAGTTTAAACTATCGAAGTTCAAAATTATTGACTTCAGTAGATGTAACTGTAAGTATTCATTGCCAATAGGTATCGATTACTGATTGATGGCCAGCTCTACGAAAGCAAGATTTCGAGTCCTTTCAGAAAGGTTATTTATTAAGTGAGGTTTACTCTGTTGATTTAAATATTGAGATCTTTTAACCCGGGTAACTTGTTGAATTTAGATAAAGTTGAGTTTACTGACCTAGGCTTTCTTTAACTGAAGTCACCTTTTAACCGTAGTTACCCTTGAACAAAGTTTATTGACCGCCTTGGATCTTTCGATGGTGATTTATTAAATGGAGTTAGCTCTTAAACAAATTTCATGGCTTCTTAGACTTTAATTATATATTTATATGGTAAATATAACATTCATCATGTTGTGCATTGGCGTGTTTTAATACGTCCTCTCTGATAACATCTATTTTAAGATAAAGCCACGTAATATGTTGAAAATAATACGATCACCCTTTTCTTACATAACTTTGGGGTAAAATTTTCCGTTCTTTCAATTGGTACAAAAGCGTATGTTTTTTTAGGAAATTCTATACGGTATATGTTTATGTTTATCCGACGTTACCGCTACTGAAGAAAAAAAATTCTAGCAGGCATTTCCAAATATTTGTTTCTGACCTTTTTGTGTGTTCCACCTATTTGTGTGTAATGTCTATATTACTTACACACACACATATATATATATATAAAACAGTTCCGTATCTGACTGACTGACTGACTGACAGATAACGCACATACCAAACCGCTCGACCTAAAGGGTTGAACTTTTGCATGGCGATTCTTCTTATAGTGTAGGGGTGCAATAAGAAAGATTTTTGAAAAATTCTTATTAGATTTTTTTTAATTAAATTTTTAAGCTGTTTTTATAACGTTCATTTAAGTTTGCATTTAAAATAATAATCTGGGGGTTATAAAATTTATATCACGAGAAATATCATAAAACTTCCTTTAAAATTAAATCTTTTTCGAATCTTTACCACCATTTTCTGATTTTTGGTGAATTTTTACAGATCAATTTTTAGAACTTAATTTATTAAATGCTGATCACGTGGTCTCTTTTCTTTTTGTGATACTTTAAACTAATTTTGCTCCACGTGCATAACAACGAAATAGACAAAAAAAAAATTTCCCTTGCTAATGCGGCAGACGATTGAATAATACACAAAAAAATATTAAAATACAGTAAAAGATATGTTCCTCAAACTCTACTATATTCTTTAGTATGTTCTATTAGATGTAATTTGAATAGTTTCTTCTACATTATTTTGTCTATAAAAATATCCGTTACGATTTTTTATAAATATATTTTTTGTTTTTTTTACATCAATTGCATACATTGATCGTTGTATTTATTATAAATAAATATATATATATATATATATATATATATATATATTGGATTAATTTCATACATTGTCCGTTGTATTTATTTTGAATGTACTCCGTAGCGATGTACGGGTATTCAGCTAGTATATATATATATATATATATATATATATATATATATATATATATATATATATATATATATATATATGTGTGTGTGTGTGTGTGTGTATAAATAAAATGGCTTTCCAAAGAATTTTTTTCACTAATTAAAATTCAAATTTTGTGCCCTAAGAATAATTTATAATGCAGTGAGACCATAAAAATTCTTGAAAACGTATAAAACCATTCTTCTCCTTTTCCAGCTGCACGTTTACATCTTGTACCAAAACGTGCGTATTTTGCGGAAGTCTCGCTCCCGGAGTATTTCTATTTTCTGAACCCAATTACTATTCATAACGATTTGTGCCGTTTACGATCTGGCGCCAATAATAAATTCGTGCGCTGCAGCCTTGAGAATGTAGAGTGACAGGCATATGTAGGATTCTTTTCATCAAAACACGACACTAAATCAATCAAACAATCAATATTACGCGGGTGCGGGCGCCCTAAATCAAAAAGGACGAATCTCTGCGAAAACAACGTGGACGGGGGGTCACGCAACAATTGAAAGCACAAGTCCGTATTCATAATAACATGCAGAAGGAAGTGTGTTAACAAAAGAGTAAAATAAGGAAATGTATTTGTTTCTGAAAGCATTTTCTACTAGTTGTCAAGTTTACGAACTGTTTAGATAAAGCCGAAAACTAAGTTTCAAAGAGTTTATCATTTAAAGACGTGTTAAATCGAAATTAGTTCCGTGTAAATTGTGAATCTGTGTTATGCTCTATCTGCAAGATATATGTGTCAGTTCAGTCGATACAAAGAATATTAACAGATACTGCAAGTAATTTGTTTCTGGCTTCTCTGTGTATTCCATCCAAGTTTTATCTATCTATCTATCTATCTATCTATCTATCTATCTATCTATCTATCTATATATATATATATATATATATATATATATATATATATATATATATATATATAACACTTCTGTAACTGACTGACAGATAACGCACAGACCAAACCGCTGAACCTAAAGGATTTTGCAAGGCAATTCTTCTTATAGTGTAGGGGTGCACTAAGAAAGCTTTTTGAAAAATTGTTCGTAGATTTTTTTTAAAAGTTAAATTTTTAAGCTGTTTTTGTAACTTTTTTTTAAAGTTTGCGTTTAAAATAATAATTTGAGGGTTATAAAATTTGTATTTTGAGAAAGATCTTAAAAATTACCTTTAAAAGATATCTTTTTCGAATCTTTACCACCATTTTCTGATTTTTGGTGAATTTTCAAAGATTAATTTTTAGAATTTAATTTATTAAATGCTGATCACGTGGTTTCTTTTATCTTTTGTGATACTTTAAATTAATTTTGCGTCACGTGCATAACAACGAAATAAATCGACAAAAAAATTGAAAGACGGTAAAAGATAAAATTTAACCACTAGACTAATTGAGATGGAAATTTTTTAAGAATTAATTCAAATTAGTATGTTTTATGTATATTTAACATACAAATTAATTTCATACATTGATCGTTTATTTAATTTTAATATTTTCTTCTACATTATTTTGTCTATAAAAATATCCGTTACAATTTATATATATATATATATATATATATATATATATATATATATATACTAGCATTATTGCCCGGCGTTGCCCTGGTAGATATATAGATATAAAATATTTCATGCATTCCATCAAAAAAATACTGCGCTGCACTCCCGCTCTTCATGTCCATCTGACCAGACAGAATGCGCTTAGCACGTTTCTACTGAAATGATATAAAAACAATAAGAAAGAAAGAAACTTTGAGGTTGCGGACCTTCGTCTGATTTTAAGATCATTCCCAACCCTCTTTCTCCTGCGCATTGGAATTTGAAACCCCCCTCCGTCATCCTCAAACCACGCAGCTGGTCGAGGGGAATCCACGGGGGGTAGACGCACCTCTATTGGGCACAAAAAACATTAAAAAATTAATTTTAAAAAACTAATTGACCCCCAAATTTCGTTTTTCCTGATTTAAGTTTCTGGGGTCCAAAACATTAACTGTGCCGAATTTGGTCCCGGTGGGTGAAACAGTCTATGATTCTATAGCGGACAAACAAACAGACAAGCTCTTTTATATATATATATATATATATATATATATATATATATATATATATACATATATATATATATATATGTGTCGCAGTAGTTTCATACATTTGCCGTTGTATTTAATTTGAATATACTCCGTAGCGAAGCACGTGTATTCAGCTAGTCCTCTAATACGCGTAAAAGAAAATTAATTTTTTAACTCTTCTTGATTGATTATCTGGATTACAGATTGTTCTGGGGATTCCCGGTTAAGATTATGCAATCAGTAGACGGGCAAGTCTTGTTTAGAAATAATGTCGATATTCCGTGGGGTATACATATGTAAACTAGGAAGAAAAAAATTTGGATTAAAAATAACTTTTTTATGTATTAAAACATAAGAAAATGCTTAAAGAAATGGGTTTATGATATGAATCCTTTCATAGTATGCCGTGAATATCAGTACTCTCTAGTGTAAGAAGAAAAAACTTATAAAAGGTGAAACTGAAGGCTAGCAAACGAAGGCAAATCAAATTATTATGACCTGAGAAAAATGTATGAAATATAATCTCTATCAACAGTGGGAGGATAATCCTTAAATTAGGGATTATTCCTGAAAGTTGTGATGTTCAAGATAGACACAACTTGACAGCAAACTATTCTTGAAGATAAAGGAGGAAAGAAAAAGCCCCCCAAAATAGTAGATTTTTGCTATTTGTATGCAGCTACCATATTTACTTAAAACGGGAAACGAGGTTCCAGTCGTATACGATGAAACATACAGCATAATTGCAAGCATTTTATCATTAATACTACTTTCTAAAAATAGCATTTTGCTACTGGTTCATTATGATTTTAATAGTAGAAATAAAAACAAAGATAATGCTTTATTTTTGGAATACAATATTTAAAATTTGATTAGATTAACGAATAAGCTACGCTGTTAATATATATTTATATATATATATTGACGTCATTTATTAAACATTTTTACATTATATGTTTATATGATATTGCAGTGAGTCAATAATTATTTATAAGGATTGTATTAGATAATTCCCGAAATTTAGCTAATTCCTCAACATAAACCTATTCTTTGCCGTAAATGCATTTCTTCCGTCGAGGCGACATTATTGCAGGAAAGAAAACATAATCCTGTTTTCCTTTGTAAAATAGAGCAAAACTGCGTGAAATCTGTGAGATAATAAATAAAAGGAGAAATACCAAGTTTATCATACATTTACAAATATTGGCGTTTTTTTTAATCAAAATATATTTCCCAAGCACAATTTGACATTGTTGCTTAACATGACCGATATACATTGGTGTAAAGTGCTTGGTTTGAAAGGGCAAGTTCTTTGTTATTTGGTGGCTGTACACGGAAGAAAGTCATCAAAAGGCTATTAATTGTATTCTATAATACGTTGTATAAAAGGCATATCTACCGAGATCTATTAGTTTTATGTCACTTTTGGACAATGCTTTTTATGAAAATTACTATTGCTATTCATTAAAGAATTATAATTTGGAAATATGATGAATCCGGAACTGTGAGATCAAATATACCCACGCAAAGAGCTGATCGAAGCTAAATATGCTATCTTGTGGCCATGCTATTAATCCTGGATTAATGTCATTCTGCCTTCAAAGTAATGTATTTGTTAATTTTTTAATGATTATAGAGGTGATTAGGGGATATTATTTTCTGTATTTTAATCGAAATCTCAAGAAAAACGCCACAGACGCTAATCTCCTAAATAAGTATTAAGTTTCCTTATAATTAACTCGGTTTCCTTTGCTTGAAATAAAGTTCGGTTCGAAAATACTAATTTAAATTTAAATGAGGACTTACCAAATGGCTTCTAAATATGCTCCAAAGACAAACTGGGCTCAATAACTTAATAACTGATTAACATAACCACAACTTTGACGGTGAATTGGAATGATTTATGAACAGTTGTAGATAATTATGACGAATAGAAATATCAGCCACTGATATTATCATTAGGCTCAACTGAAGTTATAATAACAGTACTTATATATCGCATATAAGGTTGCGAAGTGCGATCTATCTGCAGCAATACCGAACTAATTAAATTTCGCCAACGTCAGCCGTAAAGATTTACAAAGTTGCGGGAAACTGAGTGGTCGGTTTGGTGAGAATATTATTGTTAAATACTGCGACCAATTGATTCATTATTACGTGTATTGGGACGCTCCCAGAATGTGTGAAATTATTTGTAATTTTTTCCATAGTTACCGGACATATGAGGTTTGTGTATGAATTATAACTCAGCTTCTGCCTTTGCATATGTAAGAACGTAATTGATTTCGTGAGTATTTAACTCATTGATTTCATGAATATTATTGTTAAATACTGCAACCAATTGATTCATTATTACGTGTATTGGGACGCTCACAGAATATGTGAAGCTCTTTATAATTTTTTTCATTGTTACCGGGCATATGGGGTTTGTGTATGAACTATAATTAAGCTTCTGCCTATGCATATGTAAGAACGTAATTGATTTCGAGAGTATTTAACTCATTGATTTCATGAATATTATTGTTAAATACTGCGACCAATTGATTCATTATTACGTGTATTGGGACGCTCACAGAATGCGTGAAGCTCTTTATAACTTTTTATCATAGTTACCGGACTTATGAGGTTTGTGTATGAACTATAATTAAGCTTCTGCCTATGCATATGTAAGAACGTAATTGATTTCATGGGTAGTTAACTAATATAGATTGCAAAAATAAATAATGCAAATATGATTTTTTAAAATAAATTATAAAATAAAGTAAGCAAACGTAATAAATAAATAAAATAAATCAAGCAAATATAAATGTAAAAAAGTAGACAAATGAGATGTCCCAAATACGTGAAGCAAAATGTTTTAATGACATTTATTGACTAAAAATACAAATGAGGTGTAACTGAAGCAAAATTGTAAAACTGGCATATATAGGGGCAAAAAAAATAAACAAAGCGGTCTCTTTTAAAATAATATTTTTCAATTAACAAACATATACATCTAAATTATAGTGTAAAATTTTCACACCAGAATTTACACTATTGGATTAATGTAACTTTCATTTTGAATTTTCAAGGAATTAAAGGCACTGGTGTAACTATAAGCAGTAACCACGATACATCTGAAGTAAAAATGTCCATTTGAGAGAACGTTAGAATTAGGAAGAGGCTTACAATGTCGACTGATTAACTAGAATAATCAAAAAGCTAAAGCGACGACTTTGAATAAGAATTAAAAGAAATGAAAAAAAGATAACACAGACAGGAAACAAAATCCATTTGTTAGTTACAGAGCCTGCGAGAAAGATAAATAAGTTTTTTAGAGAAGCGCAGAAAAATAAACCCAAACAAATAAAAATTTAATATAATAAGCGTAAGTTACTTAAATTAATTATACTATCGATTTATTAAGCGTCAAAATTGTGACATTAGAAAGCATTATGACAAAGTATTGTAAACGTTAATAAGGTAATTACTGATCATTACATTAATTTAAATCGCACGTAACACGTCAATACAGCACGTCAAATATGTCTGATTGCAAGTTTGCTTTTAAAAATAAAAACACTTACCTGACAGGTATTTTGACAAGAGCTTGAAAAGGAAATCTGTGGATTCTAAGACAAAGTTACACTCGATTTTAGCTGCCAAAGAGAAACTACAAAACTAACTGAGGTGAGAGAATAGAGATATATGAAGATATTCACATGTATATGTAATGTACTAGCTGAAAACCGGTACTTCGCTACGGAGTACATTCAAATTAAATACAACGGTCAATATATGCAATTGATGTAAAAAAAACGAAAAAATATATTTATAAAAAAATTATAACGGATATTTTTATACACAAAATAATGTAGAAGAAAATATTTAAATTAAATCTAATAGAACATACTAAAGAATATAGTACAGTTAATACAGTACAGTTTGAGGAACATTTCTTTTACTGAATTTTAATATTTTTTTTGGATAATGTCCAATTGTCTGCAGCATTAGCAAGAAAAAAAAAACATTTTTTTTTTGTCTATTACGTTGTTATGTACGTGACGATAAATTAATTTAAAGTACCAGAAAAAGAAATCACGTGATCACCATTTAATAAATTAAATTCTAAAAATTAATCTTTAAAAATTCACCAAAAATCAGAAAACGGAGGTAAAGATTCGAAAAAGTTTTCATTTTAAAGGAATTTTTAGGATCTTTCTCGTGATGTAAATTTTATAACCCTCAAATTATTATTTTACAAGCAAACTTAAAAAAAGTTACTAAAACAGCTAAAAAATTTAATTTTAAAAAAATCTAAGAAGAATTTTTCAAAAATCTCTCTTAGTGCACCCCTACACTATAAGAAGAATCGCCATGCAAAATTTCAGCCCTTTAGGTCCAGCGGTTTGGTCTGTGCGTTGTATGTCAGTCAGTGAGTCAGTTAGTTACGGAACTGTTTTATATATATAGATTATTGTGCTTTAATTTCGCAAATTTAAAATGGTTTTTGGTGTATCGATAACCTTTATATCTTGAAATTCTATATCTTGAAAAGTATAAGATTTAAAATCATAAATTTTTTTGTGTTAATAGAACAATGTTTGATTTATGAATATATATCTGTTTCTTGTTTGATAGTTGAAAATAATTTGTGTTAGATAGCCATAAATAATAAGCAGTTTGCTTTGGATAAAAGTAATATCAAAGCTAACGCACATAAATACTCCAAAAAAAAATTGAGTTTAAGACAAAATTTCTGCTTTTAACATACTGCAGAAACTAAATCTTAATTTGAACCTAAATTTGTATATATTTGAGGTATATTTCTGTTTTTACTATGAAACTGAAAATAGTGTATTTTTTTCTTAATAAATTAAATTTTATCTATGCTTGAAAAATGCATTCTCTAGAGATCTGTAAACAAATTTAGGTTCAGTTTCAAGCAAATGATAATATGTACCATCAGGTAAAATTTCATGCAAAAATATGAAATAGTTCTAGAGATAACAAGTGCGTTATGGGAAAAAACCCACATTTTGAGATAAATCCCTTTGAAGTATTGCCCTTTAAATCTGTTTACAGTTAACATCTGACACGTTTTTATTCATAACTTCCGTAATTATGAGAATTTTTCAAGCGGATTGTCTTAAAATACTCAGAAAAGGTTAGTCTATCATGTGCATTTTTTTCAAAAAATCGATTTTATTTTGACGGTTTAACCTTTTCCTTACGGGGTGGGATAGCATGTATCCCAAGAATAGGGGCCCAAGAAGGAATATATATATATATATATATATATATATATATATATATATATATATATATATATATATATATATATATATATATATATATATAATATATATATACATGCATACATTTATATATATATACATATATACATATACACACACACACACACATATATATATATATATATATATATATATATATATATATACATACACACACACACACATATATATATATATATATATATATATACATGCATACATTTATATATATATACATATATACATATACACACACACACATATATATATATATATATATATATATATATATATATATATATATATATATATATATATATATATATATACATACATTTATATATTCATACTTGGGATCAGTGGCGCACCCAGGATTTTTTCTTGGGGGGGGAGGGCAAAATGAACGGATAAAAATATTCATAATGCAATTTCTATTTCTTTGGGGGGGGGCAGGGCCCCTTCCCCCCCCCCCCGTAGGTACGCCACTGCTTGGGATACATGCTTTCCCATCCCGTAGGGAAAAGGTTAACAGTCGTATGACACCTTAGCAGGGAATAGAGATATCTTGAAGCCAAACTTGTTTGAACTACAGTGGAGTCACGATAGTGCGAAATGATCGGGACCAGACCCTTTTCGGATTAACGAATTTTTCGGA
>OU015498.1:36790069-36792569 GCA_907164885.2 Dolomedes plantarius
ACAAAATTTCGATGTTAATATAAATATTTATTCGTATATCGGGACTGAATGGTAACTTTTTTCTGGAACTTTAGATCCTTTCTATACTTAATAAGATTTCTATGTATTCCGTATGTGTTACAAATTTCTATTGCGATAGGCTATTCATCGGTATTTTTTTACCTATTAAAGTAACAAAATTGCATTTCAGTTGTGTATATAGAATCGCATAGTTTTGGGTTAATTTTACGGTTTACTGCCTATTTCAAAAGGCAGTTATTTAGAATTTTAATTACTCATTAAATTCTTCCCTTAATTTTAGAAATTAAAGCATTAGCGGTGAATGCAGAGGCTCTGAATTAATACTGGCATTTTTGCGAATATTGAAGCGTTTGTTTATAAAGTGTGTGGACTAAGTTATGACGCTAATTTCTATTTAGCAGTTTCAAGCTTCAGTGAATTTGTATGGGAAATACTTTTTTTAGGTTCGAAACTTTCGGTGTAAGATCTCTGCGCTGTATAAATATTAGATGTTAGAGTTCGATTGTTTGAGAATAGTTTAAAGGTACAGACGTATTGGTGGTAGGTAATTAGGTACTTTCATAATTGAAATTATGTTTAAAAATTGAATCTGCTATTTATTTACTCTGATAGGGTAGGTACACAATGTTATACATTCCGCATTATTTGGCATAAAAATTTCGGGATAACGAATGCTTTGAGTTTTGTGTTTAATAGCGGTGTTTACGATATCTGTAAAGCATGCTTTTATTATTCATATAAAATGCATTAGCATTTCGAAAAATGCCCGAATTCGGTTAAAATTCTCCACACAGATTATAAATACCGTACTATCGCGCGTATAATTTTTCGAAATTATGAAAGCTTGCTATTGATAAAAGCCATACAAAAGAGCTAATCAGTTGTTAAGCCACGGACTTCAAAAATAATAGAAAAGTTTTCAAAACTGCACGCATTTATAGCAGGAGGGTGGGAAATTTATTTAATGGAAATGTCCCCGAAATTTTCCGTCCGAATAAATACATCCCGGCACAACAAAAGAAAACGTGGAATGCATGCATACATTGTAGAACTTCTCTTAGATACGCAAATCTGACTTTTATTTTGAACCGTTTTTTTTTTTTTTCATCTTTCCTCTTCAAAGCGCCGCTGCTTTACGTTTCCATTTCTAACGCAGATCCATTTCTGAAAAGTGTTTATGATTGACAAAGAAAAATGCCAAAAATTAATCAACCCTAATACGTCATTGTGTTTGTCGCGTAATAACAAAAGTTGGAGTGGGGAGATGTGGAGGGAAGGTTAAAATAAACTCGCCTGTCTTATTTTATTCACTCGAACAAAAGAAACGAGCGATAGCAACTCACACATTTTGCCCCGGCTTTTGTTTGTAGGGCTTACCATCCGGGGCTTTTGCCGTGAGAGCGTTAAACAGATCTCTCTCTCTCTCTCCACATTGGCCTAATTTACATTCCTGCTGAATAGAATGGGGTATTTCAAAAGAACGGTGCCGTACAAAAGTGTATATATATAACACAATTTCGACTCTTTTCTGGCGTTTTAAAAAAGAAGAAAACGTGATAAAAATGTTTGCTTACAACAAGATCCGTATAAAGCGTTCCCCGAAATTGAGTTACAAGGAGGGTAAGGCCGCATCGTAGGATTTTAAAATAGTAATTAAAATGCGTTGGGAAATGCCTCGTTTAAAAATCAGTTGGACTGTTAATTAATTTTTCCCGGGAAATTGGCGTGGATTTGAAAAATCAAAACTGCTTTTAGGTGTATAAGTAAATTATTGGAAAGTTCATTTTTAAACGCTCCAACCTTTTAATTCTTTCTGTTTACCATTATGATGATCATAATGACTAAAAAAAAAACTTTGTTTTCGCCAATTGCATTTTGTCATATCTTTTTTTTAGCGCAGTAATTTCCAACATCCTCTTCTCTTTATTCATAATTAATGTTGGCGTATATGTCTTTGTATATCTTTCCATATCATTCAGTTTTTGCATTAATGGCCTTAAGGTAACTTTTGCGAGCATTAGATTTCGTTCATGCGTTTTCTATTAATTCATTCTGGCAAAATTCAAAGCGCTTTTGTTCTAAACTCAAGCTTAATAAATAGCAATACTGTAATGTAATTATTGTTTAAACACTTTGGTTTCAGGTTTGTAAATTTGATATGTACACAGCAGTGAAAATAAAATCGGAATAATTCAGATTTTACTCATGTATATATAAAAAAGCCATAAATTAAAATGTATATATATATAATTGGCTGTATCATTGAAAATTTACAGGCATTTGAGTTGCAAATAATGCTGTTTACAGTATACTGAGCGTAATAATTTGTCAATGAAAGAGATGCATTCGAAATTATGTTGTGCTTTACGTATTTTGGAATTGTGAAAAAAACTAATTCATTCGAGAAACGTACGTTCTGTGTAAGGAAACATTTCTTCAAAAGTGTGTGCTTGAATATCATGGAAGCAAATAAACGAAT
>OU015498.1:36795069-36842569 GCA_907164885.2 Dolomedes plantarius
TTACGGTATACTGGGCCAAAAGAACTGTAATTATTAACAAGAAATAAGTGATCAGTTTTAATTTTTACTCTCGATTTTAAGAATCTGTGTGCCTCATTACAGAAGTTGCATGCTGGTATTGAGATAAAATTGTCTGAAACAATATGAAAATGGCCCATAAACAGAGTTGATTTTTCTCAGAAGAAGACTGAAAATATGAAATGCATTATTAATTTTTCAACTAAACACTGTAGAAACACTATGTGGGGTTCATTTCAGGCCTTTGAATTGTTAATTTTTCACTGTATACTGACCCAATTTTAAATTATTTTTATTACATTTATTAATTACTGCGGATAGTTAATAATAAATTCCCTTTCATATATATATATATATATATAACAGTTCCGTAACTGACTGACTGACATAAATGCACAGATCAAACCGCTGGATCTAAAGGGCTGAAATTTTTAATGGCGATTCTTCTTATAGTGTAGGGGTGCACTAAGAGAGATTTTTGAAAAATTCAATTTAGATTTTTTTAAATTAAATTTTTAAGATGTTTTTGTAACATTCTTTAAAGTTTACATTTAACATAATTGGAGGGTTATAAAATTTATATCACGACAAAGATCCTAAAAATTCTTTTAAAATGAAATCTTTTTCGAATCTTTACCTCCATTTTCTGATTTTTGGTGAATATTTAAAGATTAATTTTTAGAATTTAATTTATTAAATGCTGATCACGTGGTTTTTTTTCTTTTTGTGATACTTTAAACTAATTTTGCGTCACGGGCATAACAACGAAATAGACAAAAAAATATTTTACTTTCTTGCTAATGCGGCAGACGATTGGACATTATCCCCCCCCCCCCAAAAAAAAAAAAAATATGAAAAATACAGTAAAAGAAATGTTCCTCAAACTGTACTATATTAACTGTACTATATTCTTTAGTTTGTTCTATTAGATTTAATTTGAATATTTTCTTCTACATTGTTTTGTCTATAAAAATATCCGTTACGATTTTTTTATAAATATATTTTTCGTTTATTTTACATCAGTTGCATACATTGAGAGTTTTATTTATTATATATATATATATATATATATATATATATATATATATATATATGTGTGTGTGTGTGTGTGTGTGTGTGTGTATGTGTGTGTGTGTATGTATATATATTGGCATTAATTGCATACATTGACCGTTGTATTTAATTTTAATGTATCCCTTAGCGAAGTACGGGTTTTCAGCTAGTTTATCATATATTTACTATGGTTACTGATTTTATTTCCATTTATTTAGTTCAATTTTCCCCCTCATGCCCGCAAAAAGAAAAGTAACATACAAGCCGAGGGGATAAAAAAAAAATGAAAGAATAGATGAAAGATAAATCAGCAATTGTTTTATCTGCGTGATTTCCTTTTCACTTACCACATCATTTAAGATAACAGTCGTTGTCACACACCTGTACCAGAAACACTCTTTTTTTTTTTTTGTCCTTTACCACCGAAAATAAATAATAAACTCCCCAAAATCATGCGCAGGGCATCTTTTGTCCCAGTGCAGATAGACTACGAGATAAATAGCTTAAGACAGAACTACGACACCTCCAGAGAGAGGGTCTAAAAGAAAAAATAATAACACAGGAAGCAGAGAAAGAAATCAGACTTGCTACAGAACTCTACCCCACGAAGGCAGGGGGAAAAGAAAGGCAGAAAAAAAAAACACGAGAGGATAAAAAAGAAGTTCTCGCACAAAACGAACCTAAAAAGGTGTCGGGCTTCTCCGGAGACCTAATCGCGGATAGTCTGACATGATCAAACTATTAAGGATTCGGTAGCCTGGGGCAGTACGACAGGTTCGAAACTTACACACACACAGGTCGTGCCCCGTGTTACCAACTGCAGTAGTGGGAGAAGATGTCGGTAAATATAAAGCAATGTGGAGCTGGTAGAAGGGGGGGGGAGAGCTCCCTCCTGGTTTTCCCCCCTTTTACGCTAGGAAGAAGGGCGGAGGTTGTTTGGGGTTTGTTTATTTGGTTGATTCGGGCCAGAGTCTGGGGAGTTGGGGGTTTGTAAAAATGTTAGGCGCGTGTTAGGTTTGCTGGATTTTTTTTTTTGTGTGATATTTCTGCTGGTGGAACGGGTGTAGAGTGGGAGGTATATATATATATATATATATATATATATATATATATATATAAGGGCGTTTGTCGGATGGATGCAACTGTGGCATGCGTAAATCTGTTAATGAAGGGAAAGCAAATGAAATAAATTGTTTTTCTGTGTTCCTATTTTTTTTTCATGTACAAATCTTAGTTATATAATACAATGTCCTCGCGGTGAACAAAAAAAAAAAAGGTCGAATGGGATGACATAGGTTTTTTACAAAAAAAAAACAAAAAAAAGTTAAACACGACATGGCGTGTTAGAAAAAGGCACGATGTTAACGTAAACAATTTATAATGTATTACTGAATTAGTTACAGTTCTTGATAAAATAAAATAACTTTGTATTGACAAAGACAAAGGAAAAGTAATTAAATAAACTTTTTTTATTCTTTAAAAATGTTATACATTCCTTAACTCAGTCCTTTTTTTGTTTCTTCTTGTTGCAGTGTTTGGATAATATGCTTTAAGATCTGCTTCTTTAAGACGGCCCATTATATCCGTATACAATTTACTTATATATTTAGTTAGCATTAGTTGTTGACCATTTTTAATATATTACTAACAGAATCTAAATAAATCTCATCAAATAAAATAAAATTTTAAAAAAATTGCTATTAATCGAAAGATCTGAATATGCTTTCCTATATAAAATTCATGTTCTGGAATTACTGTACTCACAACTTTAATTTGCTCTGTCTTACATGTCGTAATGCATTTATATTAATACTTGTTTTATTTTCTTTTTTCTAGGTAAGTGTCCATTTGAGTGTTGTCTTGCAATGCTTGAAAATATACAAGGAAAAACATGAAGTGGGGTAATTTTTATAAAACATATTTCTTTTTCATTTTTTTTTATTCTACCTTGTAGTAGTGTTTCGATTAATATTTATACTTTTACCTTAAATCATAATCGGTCAAAGATTTGAACCCGGCACCACTTCAAAGTTGTAGCAGGCAATCTGCGAGACAATCTATAAGTTGTACCCAGGGCAGTCTAGAAATAGCACCCTCCCGTCTAATATCACGATGAGTTGACGTTAAAGTCTTTTTATCAGTGTTTTAATTTACTAAGCGCGTATACCTTTCCATCTTAGTTTTTGCTCCCCACCCCTCAATTCCCGGTCGCTGCGCATCTACATCTACAACTAACCAAAGATTCTTGCTTGGCCATTTAACCACCTGACTTAGCTCAAACTTTTCATGGATTATCCTCTTGAATCCTTTGTTTCCTTTGCCTCAGACATTTAAATCTTTAAGATGTAAACAAGTAAAATAAGTCAATTTAACCGTGTAAATAATATATGAGAGTTAATCACTTTTGTTTTGCTCGTGTTTTTATTCCTGTGACTGGGTGGTAGGAATTTGTCAGAATATTTGTCATACAGTCTATCAGACCTCTATAGATATTGTGAACCTTCTCTATCGCGGCCAGTAATGGTTCCGGAAAAAAAGTGGCCGTTTTGAGGGGTGGCTGTCGAAATGAGGTCTCTTCCATAATATTGGTCCTGGGGAGTCTTGGATCGGTTTTCGGAAAAAATATGTCCGTTTAGAGGGGTGGCCGGCTAGAGAAGTTTCACTGTATATAGACTGGTAGAGGTTCATAAAGGGTTGGTTTGGAGCGCTACGGTCAATTTTTTGCTACACGAGGCCTAATTAGACCGGGACCTACTGCTTAAAGCCGATTCCAAACGGCTACAAACGTCCATGCCAAGAGTGGGACTCGAACCCACAGACTCCGGTATCGAAGGCCAGCGGTATCGAAGGCCTAGCCATTCGGCCATCGCCCGGCAGGTTCATAAAGAGAATGAAATCACAGACGTAATAGATACTCTCATCCATTGTCCTCCTGGCACTAATTTTTAAATGGTGGATGCATTCCGTATTGGCATCCATGAATAGAACCCTCCCTTTGGATTCTCATCGATTGATGTGGCTATCTTGTCTTGTCTTTGGTCATAGGTTGCCCTAATACTGCCATTTCCTGAATAATGAAAGGTCATTACACAAAATCAGTTACGTTCAGTAGCCGTGATTTGTTTACGAAATGTCGCGTGGTCACTTCCTCTTAAGCGGCTTATGCACACCAGTCCTTATCGTAAATCTTCTTTTATTTCCCACGTTTTGATTGCAGGGCGAAAAGAAGCGTTTTCCCGAACAGCTTCCTCCGCATGTAATTGGCAATTAGCCAACGCTCCCTATTAATCAAACAAAACACTTATCTGCCGAGTTTTGTTCCTTTTTCGCGTTCTCTCATGCCTTCACATGACACTCTCCAGACCACCACCCCTTTGGCGCGAAATTAACCGACCAAAAATTGAGCCCTTTCGCGCTCTTTTGTTTGTTTATTTTTAAAACCCATGTTTATTTATTCGTCGCCTCTGTTTACAATGCGCTGTTGATTTGGCGATGAAATGTCATTCCTGATATACACAGCGCGATGCCCAGCGGAGAAATTAAAACAACAACAACAACAGCAGCAGCAACAACAAAAAAAAGAGAGAAATGTTCCACGCTCAATGCGGAACGATGAAGTTTTGGCGCATTTTTTGGCGTAGAGCTTTGACAGATAGGGTCGATCTCTTGGACGACTAGCAGATGCCAGCGGTGACAGATGCAATGTTTTATTCGCACACAATGTAGGCGAACTGCTGCGAATCGAGATGGAATTAAAAGCGCGATAGAAACCGCCGCGTTGTTGTTCTTATTGAAATAATTTGGGGTTTTTAATGAGCGTTGGAAGTCGGGATGACACGTAATCGGGCTGTGTTCCGAACGTCCTGCTTTTATTTTCGGCAGTTTGGAAACTCACAATTAAAGTTGCTGGGTTTGATAACGCTTTTATTAATTGCTATAGCTCCTATTTAATTATTTTTCTTGGTGTCATCTAAAGAGAGAATCCTTTTCCTATAGTAAAATATAAAGCTGTTAGCCAAATTAAACATATCTAGACCATGTTTATTCATTTCGTGGGAAGTAGCTTAAGTTCTTGATTGCTAAAAGAAACGCATTAAATTGAAGCCTAGATCGAAATTTACTGTAATTAAACTTTATGTACAACTTTCGAATTTAAGTTTGTTGAGTTCATTAATGTTTGGGTAGCATATATTCTCGTGTTTTTGGAACTAAAAGATTCTAAATATGGTATAATTTATTCTTGTAATCACTATTCCTAACTTGGAATATTTAAAAAAAAAAATTCCATTATATGCTAAAAATATATCTACCTTTACTTTTTGTTCAGATTAAATAATAAATGTTTCTAAAATGCTATACGCAGTAAAAACATATTTTTGTATATTTTTAAGAAAATATTTTTTTCTCTCGTGTTATTAATTTTCAACGAATATATTTACAATAAATGCAATCCTTACATAGCTATGTATCTAATATCAGATTCATATGAAGCTAAGAAATTATCACTTATTGTATAAATAAGCTAGATTATGTCCTCTCTGTAGTTTATTTATAAAATACATACCATGAACCTCGTGTAAGAAGTGAGTCAAGTTGTGATGTAAAAGGTGTAGTTATATATTCGTGACTTAATTATTACGACCTCTGCTGGTGTGTACATTGCATACACTTGTGTATACCCGTGTATGTGTGTATATATTATGAAGTTTTGACTCCTTTTCAGTCTTAACCTTTTAAAATTGCATCATCGCAGCATTAAATGCAAGACAATCTCTCTTACAGATTCAGTGATTCTTTTGTGTTAATCACCTAATGTGTACGGAAGAGACCCTGATGATAATGAAACCGATCCGTCACTGCTATATGCACACTTGAGTTTTTGCATGCAAATTGCGTGTGCCGTACCGAAAGGGGATCTCGCCTCTTTCCATTCTAGTCGCACTTATCACGTGTTTAATTTCTATGTCTCCAAAAGCAGCGCTGCAATTTGTGGATAGTCCCACAATGCCCCCCCTCCCCCCCCCCCCTCAAAATGACACAACGACGGTTTGGCTCTTGAGTTCCGGAGCTTCTGGATCAAAGGAGCGGAGACTAGATTACGGATAAGTGGGTGGTGGAATACGGGAAGAAGAGGAGGGAAAAGACAGGACAGACCTCTAGAGGGGGGTGGGGGAGATGTGAACACGGTCTCTCTCTCTCCCTCTCTCTCTCTTTCTCAGCGCTGTCAGCATCGGCAGTGATTGGCATCACTTGTACCCCAGCTGTTTCTCTTTGCTTGTTTAATACGCCGGGACTTAGCACTCACTTGTCGTGAGTAAACCAACCGCCTTCCAATCGAGGGTGCGTAGAAAAATAACGCCGCCTGTGTGTGTTCCGCCGCGTTTAACCTTCCGTTACAATAGCGGAGTAAGCCCTGTCGTGAGGAATCTTTTAAACCTGAGCTTTGCGTCGCAACTTTTAAGAAAGGTCTCGTGTCTCTGTGTGTGTGTGTGCAGAGAGATAGGCGATCACGGTGGTGTGGGGTGTTTTGAATTTTAATGAAGATATCCGAGCCGATGAAGGCTGAGGCTTCGTCGAATTGTTCTCGTTTTGGATTCATTATGTTTTAATGAATATCAGCCGTAGACGGATATTATGAGTAATTAAATATCGTTCCGAGGGAGAAGAATTGTCGGGGGTTTCTATTAGGTTGCAGATGTTTAATATGTAAGAAGCACCTGACTGAAATACTGCTTCGGTCTCTGGTAGATTTAGGATTGAGTTTTATTAGCAACGCGTCCGTAATTAAATAACAAGGGAATTTAATATTCGATTTGTTAAAAGGGCTGACGATTCAAGGACTTGCATTATTATTTTAATTTTTTTTTCTCACAAGATAACTATCGTCACTTTCTTAACTGTCTTCATTATTAAACAGCAATGGATTTAGAAACTACTGTATACGAGACGTTTGTTGCTAAATAATACCATTCTGCTTGGAACAAACTGTCGACGTAGCAAGACTTTTACTTTCTCGAGAAACTGGTTTATTTTCGATCATGTTGCTATGAAATATTTGAAATTATTCGTGACATTTTTTAGTATGGTGCACAGTTTTGTTTGCGAAGAATCAAAACTGTTCTTCACATTGTTTTTAACTTCTAGTAATCCTATATAACTCAGCCGTTAGAAGAAAACTGTATTGAATGCTCCTCCTTCTCCATGCCTAAATTTTCTCAAAAATACGTGAATGTCAAACTTTAGAGAAGAATTTCACCACTTCCTTGACAGTTTTCAGTGGAATGAAGGACGTGGTTTCATTTGTAGCAGTTAGAAGAAGATATTTTCTTATTTCTACTTGACTTAGTTTTTTTCTGTTGATCGTGGCAACTGTTTTTCCGTATGTACCTCAGATGATATAACAGAGACGTTTCTGTGTCGACCGTTCGGAACACTGAAGTCATTCCAGGTGGTGGTAAGTTGTTTTCTCTCTCTGATATCCTGTTGTTGCTGTTGGTTTTTCTAATTATCCCCTAGCCGGAAGTATTTCACACCAGGTTCATATAGGCTGAGGGGTGTGGCTCAAGTTTATAATGGCACCACAAAGGTCGAAGTCCGATTTAGCTACGTGCCATCTCAATTTTGAACGATCATCCCCAGGGGAGACATCTAGGGGGACCGTACACTATCCCACCCTCTTTGACCTCATAGAGGGACATTCCGGTCTACGGATTTAACCATAGGCTTAACGTGCTTCTAACTTTTTTTTGGGGGGGGTGGGGGTGGGGGAGGGCGAGAATTGAATTCAGTTAGGGCCCTCCTCCACGCATTGACTGCCTGGCGGTCCTTAAAATATGAAATACTATGATTTTTTTTTAAAACTGAATAACAATAGAATTGATGTTTGAGTAGCATTCAAAAGTTATATAATGAGAAAAATGAATATAATATAAATAAAATGAGAAAAAAAAGCATTGAATTTTTGTTACGGATCATATCAATGTTAAAAACTACGTTAAGGCTAAAGACATAATCGGAATCTGCAGTTTCGTAGTTTAAAAAAGCGGGGAAAAAACCAATTTTCTTAAAAGTGTTGTATAATTTTCCGATTTTAACTGAATTTCTATTAACGTTTTAATTTATTCCAAGTTAAGTTGGGGGGGGGGGACGTGCCCCCCCCCCCCCCGACGCTACACCTACGGATTTAACGTGTCCATATCGGGCCTAGACACAGTGGTTTTTAATGGCTCTTGTCGGGATTCGATCCGAGCACTATCAATACCGAAAGCCGATGTGCTACCACTAGGCTACCTCGACTCTGATATCCTAGACCATATTGCTTTGGTATGAGACCGATCGCAAACACGTGGGTTAAATACTCATTTAAGATATAACTATTCATTTTCTAGAGAAAAACTTCTATTTTTTTTTACGGTGCGGCGAAAACTGTCACTGCTTTAATCATAAGTTTCCATCGTATTTTATGACTGGCTTTGAAAGGTGCTTAAGGAAAAATCATTCATGATACTAAATTACGCTCGTGATTCATTGCATATTTTTTATTGCTGATGTGTAAAATAAAAAATATAAATTTTTTGACTAAAAATATATTTCACGCTTGAATTTGGTGCTATTTTTTTACTGGTGGTGTGTATTATACAGATCGAGACAGAAGGAAGGAAGTCATTCTATCTTTCTCCTAAATTTAACTAACCTAAGTGCCGAACTGTAACTGTATGCTGTGAATGTTTCGATTTTACTGAAAGATTTTGTGGAAGAGAAAATATCTGAATCTTTGCTGTTTACAGCACTTGAAATTATGGAAGCTGCCTTTATTATTCTAAATTTCTGTTCCCTCTTAGAAATTTGTTATCAATTTTTTTTATTATTTTGTCATGCTTTTATAAAATAATGCAAATAATGTGTTTTATTAGATTAATCTTTGAGCGTTAATATTAGCTAACGTATCAATTTGTTTCATTACTTGTTTAATCTTATTACTGTGCTGTGCTAGTTTTCAGAACCTGAGATTTCGAATCCCGCAGAAGGCATGGATGCTTGTAGCAATTCGTAATTAGCCTTAAGCTGTAGGGTCCGGTAAGTTAAACCCTCGTGTTGCAAAAGATGACCGTAGTCCATACCAACCTTTTTTCCAAATCAGAATGAATTTACTGTACAATTGCTATTTCATTATACTGTAAATTTTGTTTTTTAGTTTTTTTCACGGTTTTTTCATGATGAGTTCAGTTTAATGAAGAATGTAGTCCTCTTTTGAATTATTTTATTGTAAATTAGCATATAATTTACTTAGCGAATTTTCTTTGTAACGAACTTTTTACATGGAGCAATTGATTTTTGTTAAAAGGGTTGTGTACTTATCCATATCAGGAGTCAATTGATAAGTAGAGCACCAAAAATACACAGAGAAAAAAAAGTCAGTCGCCGGAATAAGTGGGTTCTGCAACCCACTTCGCGTGGGTTATTGTAAGAGATGAGTTAAAAAAACCACTACACGCGTTTTTGAACTCGAATGTGAGTTAAAATACTACTGAGTTATCGAAACGTGTGTTAAAAAACTCACATGTCGTGAGATTTTTATAGTGAGTTTACTGAATTGGAGAACCAATTTCAAGTATTAAAACGTAAATATTATGTAACTGGAAAGGTTGAAATGGAGTTCATTTGGCATGAAATTTTTTAGCTGAACTTAAAATTTTATCCATTATTTTTTATAAGAAAAGAAGTTAATATTTGCTTAGTAGGGTTGTAGCCCCTTTAGCTTCTTCTATGAGTGCGCCAGTGTAATTGATTAATTTCTATCAATGATCGATTTATATATAATTGAGATTCTGCAATTCAATTTTCAGGCTTTGCCCATTCTATATTTTATAATATGAGGCTAACTAAGTTGCAACCACGCACACTTGAAGCGGAATATAAACTGCTTTAATGACCATAATCGGTCTGGCATTGTAGAGTGTGGCGAAATACAGTTTGTGTCAAGCAGATGCTTACTCCAAATTATGTTGTTACATATGGCTTTATTCCGGAAATTAATCCATACAGATCAGGCAGCCTATACAACATTACAAAGGATCAGGAAACAAAAACAAAACAGCAATATAAACTAGAAACCGACAATAAAAACTAGAAACAGAATACAGTAGACAAATAGAAACAAAATACAGTAGAAAAATATAAACAAACAAAAAGTTCAGTCACAAAGAGAGCTCATACTGGTCCTTGCATCCCAATACAGTTTGCTGATGTCTCCGTTTCTCCATGGCAAGTCCATGGCAAGTTAGGAGATGATCCGAATTCATAACGCCTGCCCTGCAGATCGGGCAAACGTTGGTTGGAAATACAGTAACCACCGCTTATAGTGTTCAGTGGTTATAAGAATCAACCGTTTATAAGAATCAATCTTGCAAGAACAAAAACAAATGTAATTTGTTTTTTTCCAATTAATTTGTAATTTGTGTAATTATTTGTGTAATTTGTGTAATTTTTGTAATTTGTGTTTTTTCCATGTTAAAATTTTCGCTTTAAAGAATCAATCCACCGGTTTTAAGAATCAGCTTACAATCTTCGCTTTCCTTCCACTTTTCCTCCAGGGCGCTGGCATCGGTAGCAGAGTATGTGGGTTTGAGTCCCACTACTGGCATGTACGTCTGTAACCTTTAAGGGTCTGTAGCCTGGATCGGACTATATAGCCTTTAAGGACGTCTGTAGCCTGAATCGGCTTTAAGCAGTAGTTCCCGGTCTAATTAGCCCTCGTGTGGCAGAAGTTGACCCTAGCGCTCCAAACCAAACCAAACCATTCATTTTTACAAAAAAAGCCACTTAAACCCTCAAAAGGCTCGAAGTTCTTTCTTTAGTTTTTAAAAAGAATGACTGATAAGACGTTGGGATGGAATACAGTCGTAAAATGCATCCCTTTCTTTGTTAGACATCACATCAGTTTCCCCGTAAACGCTTTAGCTAAAAACTGCCCTATTATTTTGTGCCAGGGGCCCCTTCAGATAATTAATGTAAATTAAAGAGTATTTTAAATTATCTAATATATGTATATGTGCTGTGACGTAGCGAACATAACTGGCGCCCGGGGCACGATACCTTTTTGGCGCCCCCCTTTCCGAAAAACATATAGTAATATAGTATATAGAATTAGTGAAAAGGACCATTTGGCGCCCCTGTTCGAGTGGCGCCCGGGGCATGATAGACCCCCTTGCCCACCCCACGCTACGCCACTGTATATGTGTGCGTGTGTATGTGCGTGCGTCCAAAAACCTAACTTTCGGCTATAAGGATCAACCGCTTATAAGAATCAAAAGCAATAATAACAAATGTGATTCTCATAAGCGGAAATCACTGTATACCCATTTTGAACAGATGTTCTGCCAAGCAGTCGTGTCCAGCCTGTAGCCTGAAATTTGCTACTGGTTCCTTGCGGGGTTTGTGGCAATACGATTTCCAACAGTCCTGAATGTTCTCCCAGGTTTCACCTTTCAATTTTTCCACTATATCGGAGTTGCTTACCTCTCTAAACTTCTCAAAAACGCGAAAAAACTAAAAAAAAAACTCATTATAAATAGAGTTTATGTGAAGCAAGAATTAAACACGCATAAATTTCTGGTTTTCATTATTACAAAGCTATAGGAATTTTAAAGATGTTTAGAATAGTATTTATGTTTTCATTTGGTTAAGCTGTAATGGGGGGTAGCGCTGTAGTAATGTTACAATGACGTAACTTTTAGGATAGAATTGGCTGCTGTTTCGCCATAACCGTCACTTACGGAATTGGGGTGTGTATGCATCTTTTACTTGGCATTAGGATTATTTGTGTGCTTGCATGTACGGTGCGTTGAGCCCATACTGTTAGTTGTGTTTGTCTTTTCATTTTCTTTTTGACTTATTGCTTCCTTGGGGGACTCGGGGCCTTGGGATGTCTTTTGGGCTTACCTGCATCCTATTCAGAAAGTTCCCCTTGAGGTAACTGATATGGTTAGGTTCCCTGATGACGAGACCTGTCGGTTACCTCTATGTTGTTTTATGGTTCAGTTCCGGCACTTATACAGAATCTTGCCGTTGGTGCGGGGATGCCCAGAGTGCTTGATTTCTGTTTGTTTTTTTTGTCTATATTCGTATTATTTTTATCTATCTCTGTTGGATTATTTATTTATAAAGCTATAGGAACTCTTTGAGAAATGGCAGTAGAGTTTTTTTTTAAGTGCTTTATATTGACTACGTTTTTAATACGCTCCAGAGTCATTCCTCCGTATCTAACCATTTTTTTCTTTATCTGTGGATTATGACATCCGTCACCCAATTGGGCTTTCAATTATGTTGTTTGAATGCTCTTTAGGAGTCGTTTGATTGCACTTGAAACAATGCACCTTTCCACTTCCCGGCATTTTTGGACAAATCAATCTATTATTTACACTTCCGCTCGCAACAAAACATGCGTGTCATTGCCCCTCTTTTATTTATTTATTTATTTTTTTTTTGTCTTTATAACCCACCCCTGGTCGTTCTCGAGTTTTCTGGAAGCGTAATAACTCACTTCTTCACCTTCCATCAAAACACATAAATCGCTATTGCATGTCCCGGGCGTGTTAGTCACGGCTTAGAGCGATGGAGGAACGACTGAAAAGCGGGACACACAGAGACAGAAAAGAAATAAAGTGCGGGAAAAAAATGGTGTAGACTTTTTACGGTGAGAGATTTACTACAAAGTGTGGTTATTTTTTTTTTTTTTACTCCCGAAAAGTGACGGCTACAAAGTCGCAGTTCTTTGACCCAAGAGCTTTTTCTTGACGGACGCATGTCATCCGTTGATTGTGACGGGTCGGTGTGTTGGAGGCGATCGTCGTGTCGCCAAATGTGCGCCAAATTTGGGTTCGCTGAGTTGAATTTTATTTCATCAGAGAAGGAGGCGGCACTAGTGTATAACTGATTCTCTGATAAATCAAGAAGCGCATCAGAGAATACTTTTAAAGGATACACTATCGAACAACCTCCCCTCCCCCCGTGCTGTGCGTTATTTAGAGTTAATCAGAGTTGGGGTTGGGTCTGTCTAACTGATACACTGGCAGGTCAGGAAACGTATAACGCTCTACCTTTGAGAATACAACATTTGAGCTACTCTGTCCCCCAGGGAGTTTGTTTGTTTAATATATATGCATATGTGTATATGTATATATATATATATATATATGTGTGTGTGTGTGTGTGTGTGTGTGTGTGTGTCAGTCATGCACGACAGAAAATTCGCTGCACACACATCGAATTTTTTTTCTTTTTTTTAACGTAGGTTTACGTTACTTCAGAATGGTCCTCTGGAAAGCAAAATTTCAGACTCTAAAACCGACCGTCCGTACCTCGCGAGTTATAATTTTGACAGCGCGCCAAACCCAGTCTGTATTGCTTGGACCAAAATGCGTCAAAATTTTGACATACATATGTATATAAACACATACGTACATATATATAGCTACATATATACATAACACATACATACATATATACATACAAAAGAGGCAAGCAACGATAAGTAATTCTACGTTAATAACCCGCGGTAGTTTCGTTAGAAGGTACTACCTGATTTTTTAACTACTGTGAACTCTTTTAAGCTCCCAACATTGCGCCTTATGAGGAAACAGCACAGAAACGTCCATGCCTTTCCTGAGATTCGAAGCTGAGACCACCCCCGAGACTAATCACCATACGATGTAGATGGCATATTGTCTTCCATGTATAAATAAATAGACAGTTGCAAAATATACGGTGAAAATGGGTACAATGATGAAAAATCTATAATTGATCAAGAATATCTGCAGATGTATATATTGGAGACGTGAAATAAATGCTTATTCGTCTATTTAAGGATATTTATTTATCTAAGGTTATTTCTCTTTATGTAACTACCTCTTTCTCTGTATGTATATTGAAAATCGTAACTGAAGATCACGACTTTGCCTGATGATTGTGTAACGGACATCTGCCGAGAAAGTGGGAAATGTTGAATTCGATCCAGACCTCCAGGGAAAAAAAAATAATAAGTGAAATATAATCTTTTACAGAATATGCATAACAGAACAATTGAAAAATGTCATATATTTTTCTGACTAAAATGCTAATTATATTTGAGAGTCCAAGTGAAATTCTCTTTCTAAACGATCACGTGGCACAAATCTCGCCAAATTATTCTGGCCACTTTACACACTGTTGTCAAAATGCATATTGCCAATTTTTATAAGGAGTAATATTAATATTTGTTAATATTAATATTAATGCCCGGTGGCGTAGTGGTTAAAAGCTTCAAGCTGCCACACCACAGGTACAGGGTTCGACCCTGTGACTGGGCAAGATTTACCCAGCCTTTCATCCCTTAAGTGGGTCGATAAAATGAGGAACAAGCATGCTTTGGAACTAACACTGAGGGTCCCGCGGCAGGCTGACCACCTGTCCGAGACATATGCTGTATGGCACCCCAAGCCCACGGTCAAGAAAGTGGAGATAGGCACAACCGGACTTTATCTACAATGGACTGTTGCGCCATTGGTTAGTTAGTTAATATTAATTAATATAATTAATATATGTTCGTCGATAGGCATTGTATAGTGTACGTGTTAGTTCCGTAGTATAAATTTATACTATAATTTTTAATGTTAATGAATACTGTGACTGGATAATTTTTGTAAATAAAACCAAAAATATATGTTTCATATTGCGATTTTCAGACTTTTTTTAAAGAATGTTGGATAGCAAATATTTTCTCCAATTTATACTCCTTTGTACGCAAGAGCAAATGAGAAATCGTCATATAGGTGCAAAGTTTGGGCTCGCCTAACTAGTAATTCTTTAAATTCATCCGAGATGTTACGAAAGTTATTAGAATTTTTTTTATATTTCTGGCTGACTTCCTCGTCGAAAAGGAGTCACAACTGACCTTAGTTATGTGCAATACATTCGAGTGGTGACAATGGCATTAAAATAGACCAAACCAAACAAACCTAGATGCCAAACGACGCAAGATGAGGAATTACGTTTCCAATCAAAGTTCGCCAATGAGGCTGCTGCTTTCGCCAAATCCATCGCCTTCGACGCAATTAAGACAATGACTTTACGGTGCAGGTCGCAAATTCTTTCGGCACTGAAGGAAATGACATTTCGTCACAATGGGGAGGGGGAGAGCAGCGAGATGACCGTTGCACACTTCACGCCATCCTGCAGCCCGCGGATACACTTGCTTAGTCAACTGTTCAGCAAATAACACGCTTGCGGTCGCTTATTAGCTTAGGCTTTGTTTCTCTCCGTGGTCGCGCCGTGGCCTGCTCAGCTGACTTCACGCAGGCGAACGTGAGCTATGATGATGATACCACAGGCGAAGAGAGCGTGATATTTTCGAGCACAAAGTGGCTTTTTTCGGAGCTGGGTTTTGTGTGGGCTCACGCGACGTAAAATTGCGTTGGATAATTAAATCTCCTGAGAGACAGAGAATAATGCTTTCGAGAAATGCTTTCTCTCTCTATATATATATATGTATGTATGTATATATATATATATATATATATATATATATATATATATATATATATATATATATATATATATATGTGTGTATGTATATATATGTATGTATATATATGTATGTATATATATATATATATATATATATATATATATATATATATATATATATATATATATATATATATATATACTAGCATTATTGCCCGGCGTTGCCCGGGTAGATATATAGATATAAAATTTTTCATGCATTCCATCAAAAAAATACTGGGCTGCACTCCCACAAAATAAACACTTCGCCCTCCCCCTCCCGTCACCCCCAGACCAACTCTCAAACCATCCCGCAGAACAAACCTCTTTTCCCCCGCGTATCGAATTAGACTGGTTGTGGTGAAGAGGCTGTATCCATATTTAAGGGGTGCGCTTAGGGGCACAAAAATCATTAAAAAATTAATTTAAAAAAACTAATTGAGCCCCAAATTTGATTTTTCCTGATTTTAGTTTCTCGGGTCCTAAACATTAACTGTGCCGAATTTGGTCCCGGTGGGTGAAACAGTCTATGATTCTATAGCGGACAAACAAACAGACAAGCTATTATATATATATATATATATATATATATATATATATATATATATATATATATACATATATATATATATATATATATATATATATATATATATATATATATATATATATATATTCTCCTATAATGTGGCAGACGGTAGTCTTAGACATTATCCTTACCGTTATATGACACCGTGATTTTGCTGACCACTTTTCTGGGAATACCGTATAGGTGGACCAGCATTACCCCCTATTGGCCGGTCCCGTAATTTTGAACCGAGTCAAGTGACGAGACCGGAACACTTGACCCCGCACCTCCAGAGGTAAATTTGAGAACTTGGAGGACATTGCAACTACGACAGATTTTACGTGCACCAGCTTCCATTAGTGTACACGGTGCTGGATTCGTCAGCGACCGACATCGAACCCGCAACCTTCAGATCACTGGCTTAACACCTCTGCCAACCGAGCCACTGCGCCTCTGTGTGTGTGTGTGTGTGTGTGTGTGTGTGTGTGTATATAGTGAAACTTCTCTATGGCGGCCAGTCATGGTCCCGAAAAAAGTTTTGAGGGTGGCTTTGGAATAGATGTTCCTTTCATAACGTTGGTTCCTGGAGTCTTATTAATCGGTTATGGCCGTCTAGAGAGGTGGCCGGCTAGAGAAGTTTTAATTATATATATATATATATATATATGTGTGTGTGTGTGTGTGTGTGTGTATGTGTAAGTAATTATTATATATATATATATATATATATATATATATATATATATATATATATATATATATATATATATATATGTATATATATATGTATATTTGTTTACAGTGAAATCCCTCTTATCTAGGTTTATTAATGCATGTATGTGACCGGAACACACGGATAGTTCAAAACAGATAGGGTTCTGTGTGAAGTAAAACATGAAATACTGAAATGTTTTATATGAACATCCTGTCGTGATTTAAATAGGGTTTCATTTAAATGATAAAACGTAGATTTTCAATTTTGCTACTGTGAAACACGGGTGGAAATTAACTTTATAATAACTTTTTTTAAAACAATTTTTATACTTCTGGAAAGGGTAATTCTATACCCACTGAATCACTGTTTGAGGTAAGTTTCTTAAATTTACAAAGTTGTCGCTGCAGAGGTATTACAGTACTTTCCAAATATTTTGTCAAGTCTAGAGGAATCATGGACACCTCTCTAATTAAGAGTTAGGTACATGATCTGGAACGCTGTAATCAACAGGAATGAGGAACTTAAGCCGAAAATTTTTATTTCGGTACATTTGTAGTCATTGGAAACCTACATCAGACAGTTGTAGTAAAAGAGAGAATGTATTATTTATACATATTTCCCATAATTTAATCGAGATATTTCTAATATGTGGTAGAGGGTTCGAGAGAAAGTGAGAAAATATTTTACATGATCTAAATTATTTAATCCTTTTTAAAGTTAGTTGGCAGCATAAGAAACAAGAAAAAAATCACCCTGAGAATATAATTTCAAGCTAACTCTCATGTAAGAAGTATTAGCTGAAAGTTTCTTCGCATATTATTATTTAAAACTTTTTTCTGCAAAAAATAAAATTCAAAATGTTTATTTCTGTAAAATTGGACTTAGGACGTTTATTTCTGCAAAGTTTCATAAAATTGCGTTATAGTAAACCCCTTTCACTAAAATATGCCTTGTTAATAAAGAAATTTTATATTTAACTGTTTTGAATTTTTGTTGCTAAATAATACTTACAAATAGTTTAATATAAAAGTTTAAAAAAATAAATTTGCTTTACTGTGAAACTTACCCATTTACTTCTTATATACCTTCATAAATATGGGATATTCTTTCATAAATTTTTGGCATAGAGAATATCATCTCGTGAAATGAAATTTCTTTTCATATGTATTCCTGTATTATTGCTTTTAAATATAAATTCTCTGTATCTTTTTACACGATTTTTATCAAAATATTTTCGTCAAACTCCTCTAAAGTATAGTTACATTCCTGTGGATTCGCCTTCTCTAGTATGCATAAAGGCATTAAATTTCGAATTTATACCAATTTTAATGATAACTTTCAAAACTAAAAACATATTTAACGCGTTTTCAAATTACTTTAAATTGTTCCGCGAGTTCGTCCCATCTAAAAATTCATGAAGTACCCAAAAAATTTTACCCGCATATCAAGTCTTCCCAACTTCCATTTTTTTTTCCCCTTATTCCTTTCGTGCTCTCCCATAAGACGTACCCGAAACTAAATTTTAAGTTTCCTTTACAGGAACTAACACGTCACAGCGAATTTCATTCGATGATTGTTGGGAAAAACCGCGCAGAGCGAGCGAAGTGATGAAATTTTATTAAAACATCCTGGCAAAAAAAAAAAAAAAAATGAAAAGAAAAAATCAGAAAAAGAACGAGCAAGCCATCCCATCAAAAAAACATCTTTCCTTGATGCATTCCAATTTTACCTGTCTGCCTTTTTTTTTTTATTTCACTCCGTCGTGCAAAACAAAGACATTCTCGAAGTGCTGCTCATAGTTGATTAAAAACTGAATCCGCGTGTGAGAGAGAGCTGAGCCCTAGATTCTTTTAATATAAAACTGCGAAAAAACTGCAGCGTATACCTGCAGCAATAACAACCCCTAACAACGCTAGACATTAAACGACATGCTTCCAACGCCTGACAGTCATCTGACAGGCTAAAAAGATCGTTTAAGAGTGTGGACTCTGGGAGCTCCCCCTCTCTCCCCTCCCCTCTTTACCCATTTCGTATTTATTATTTTTATTTACATTAGACTTTTATGTTTTTTTCCCTGTGTTTTTCTTTATCCCTTGCTAAGCCTCATTCTGCTTGATAATGAGCCGTCGTAGCTGGCGCTAATTGGAGTTCTTGTATCTCAGCTTCCGAATCTGGCAACAGCTCGAGCGGAGTGTGGTGCTGACCTCTGGCGGAGAAATGGGATAAGCTGTCTTTTGATAGATTAGGCGAGACGGCCGAAAGTGTTGGAGGACGTTTGTTTAGTTTTGTCCGTTCGCTGATTTGAGAAGCTGATATAAACGCCGTATTGATGTGGTTTTAGGAAGCTTTTTTTTTCTTTTTTTCTTTTTTCGTTCGAGTGCTACACCAAGCGCTTTTACCGAGATCTGTTGATAGACAGAGCGTGTTTATTTCAACTTGGTGGCAAGATAAGATATTACTTAACAACTTGTTTTATTTTTTTTTTATTATTATTTTCGTCTCGGTTTAAATATAATTTGCTGGCAATTTATTAAAATAGAGTTGATGCAATTTTTTTTTTGCATCATTCTCAAAACATCCAATTTAATGGTGGTAGTGTGAGGAACGGATAAAATTAGGAAGACTGACTTCTGAATAAATTAATCGTAAATGATATTTGCGATAAAGGTCAATTTTTTTTTCTAATGCATAAATCATTTTGTTGCTCGCAATAACATCTTTGTAAATGATAGTGTAGGTTTTTTTTTTTTTTTTGAAGAATTGTCTTGAGGAACCACCAGCTTAACATTTTTCATCTAAATTTAACTCATCTTATTCTAATTTCACGCTTCGTAAAGCCTGTCTATTTTGACATAATCTGTCGACTGTTTTTTTCTCTTTTTTTAACAAAAATTTTTTTAATTTAATTTTTTTATATTTTACTGCGATGTAATGAATAGGTTTTCTTTATTGCTGTGCTTAGGGAATATTGAAATTAAAGCCTAGGAAGGAAACCTATTTCTCCATCTACCCACATGTTAGACAGGGTTCATAACTCTTGCACGCTTGATTCCGATTTCTATGGCCTGTGGTTTGATCATTCAATGAACTCTAACTAGTTAAAATTGCAAAGCGTGGTAAGGTCATGTTGAATTTCGGAAGTAAAATATTCGTCTCGAAGGTCATGGTACCTTGTGGCCAGGGTGGAGCCATGTTATGCGGCATAGCCTGATAGAGCAGGTCTACCCGGAATGCTGGATATCTCATGGTGCATATACATTGGTGCAGAGTTCTCTGCATGTGCCTTGGGGAATCCAGTGATTGATGTTCACTCTGTACTATGTATATGCGTGGATCGCCTCCTCTTTCGGTCCGGATACATAGCATCAAAGAACCCGGGGTCACGGTGGTCAAATGGTGACAGTGGGGGCGGGGGACACTAGATCAAGAAACACGAGGGACATTGGGGGCTTACCGTGACTAATGTGACTAATGTTACCGTGACTAATGTGATGACAGGAGTCGGGGATCTGCATGCAGAGAACTCTGCACCAATGTATATGCACCATCAGGGTCTATTCCCGAGCCAGCTAGTTGTATTTTTAGAGAAGGAAAAAAACGATAAAAAAAGGAAAAAGTGTGGCCGAGTTCAAGCTGATGAACCACCCTATCATGTGCTTTCGCCGGTTGGTTTCGGTCTATCAGTTTCTATCAAGTGAAGAGGAATGTGCAGCTAGTTAGTGAATATAACTTTATTCAGTAATAAGGTAGAGTACATCAACAAAGGTGTACTGCATCTGTGTAAGGTTTCAAGTTAGATTCCTGTGTAAGCTAATTTATTTTCTGCAATAATAAAATCGATAAGTAGAACAATTCTAATTAAGACTTGTTTTAAAAATATCTCATTAGTGTAGTGTTGTTATATGTACACTATGGGTGCAGGGCCGCCCAGAGACTTTACGGGGCCTGGGGCAATCTTCTGTTTTGGCCCCAAGAAAAATAAAAAATGCAAAGAGACGAAAACACACATTCAAATTAAGTTACTCATACTTAAAATTTGTTTACCTGAATGATTAACATAATTATTATATTTCATTGCACTGCTCTCTTGTTATATTTTCTGAGGAAATCTAATAAATAATTTTTTTTTAATTTTTTGGGGGCCCCTCCGGCAGTTGGGGGCCTGGGGCAAAGTGTCCCAGTTGCCCCCCCCCCTCTGGGCGGCCCTGTATGGGTGTCCAAACTGCGTCTCTTTATCCCTTTTTTGCGGCTCTTTCCCCTTTCTTGTGGGTTTGTTGTTGTTGTTGCTAATGTCCCCTGGTTAGAGGTTCCATTCACCAGGTCCTAATTGGCTATTGGTCTGAAAGGGGCGGCTCCTGTTTTGAATTAGCACCACAAGGGTCGGAGTCCGACTTGGCTAAATAACCGGTTCCGTAATTTTGAACCGAGTCAAGTGACGAGACCGGAACACTTGACCCCGCACTTCAAGAGGTAAATTTGAGGACTTGGAGGACATTGCAGCCAAGACCTATTTTACGTGCCCCGGCCGCCATTAGTGAACACGTCGGTGGATTTGCAGCGACGAGCATCGAACCAGTGACGTTCAGATCACTGGCCTGTTGCTCTTGCCAACTTTCACCACCGCGCCCTTTTCTTGTGGGTTTTAGTTCAATGATCAATTTTTGATATTATCTGTACAAGAATGTCTTATAAATTTCTCCCTGAACAATCTCTACAACTTCCAGATATGAATCAAAGTATTCTACACTTAGATTGACAAAACTAAACAATGCTCAGTGTCAAAATCAACGTTTAATTGAATTGCTACGATTTGCAACAAATCAATATAACCCAGAATTGAATGATTTGGCAAAACAATCAAAAGGAAAATAATTGTTAAACGTATTTAAACTATTTGAGAACTTCAAAATAATAATCACTCTAACAATTGGAGAATGATTTATTTCATAAAAAATTAGAAAAATATCAACGCTTAAAATATCTTTTTTATATAAAATACAGTTTTTTTAGGTTTTTAGCTCTTCTGAGTTTAAAGACTTTCCCAATTGACACTTAACACTGTGTATCTTGATCAACTCTTGACTTATACAGAGATATCTTACTGTAAAGGAGATCGAATTCAACCTTAATGACTGAGCTTAACGTGTTGTAATTTCTGAATTTTCGACAGTGATGACTCTTAGTTTAAAATCGTGTCGTTTAATTTTTAAAAAAAATGTCTCGTTGATTATCAAAGTTTACACAAGTATGCTGTAGGGGAAAAAATCATAAAAGAACTACTACGTCGTCACTCAAAGTGCAAAAGGTCGTACGTTGGAAAACTGCATTTTTCAGGAGAGCGAAAAAAACTTTTTTAATCATAATATGCTTAACTAAGAATAAAACATTAAGCTTATAATCTATATATATAAAATAGTTCCGTAACTGACTCATTCATTCACTGACTGACTGACTGACTGACATACAACGCACAGACCAAACCGCTGGACCTAAAGGGCTGAAATTTTTCATGACGATTCTTCTAATAGTGTAGGGGTGCACTAAGAAAGATTTTTCAAAAATTCTTCTTAGATTTTTTTAAATTAAATTTTTAAGCTGTTTTTTTAAACTTTTTTTACGTTTGCATTTAAACTAATACATTGAGGGTTATAAAATTTATATCACGAGAAAGATCATAAAAATTCCTTCAAAATGAAATTTTTTTCGAATTTTTACCTTAATTTCCTGATTTTTGGGGAATTTTTAAAGATTCATTTTTAGAATTTAATTTATTAAATGCCGATCACGTGATTTCTTTTTCTGGTACTTTCAATAAATTTATCGTCACCTGCGTAACAACTAAATAGACAAAAAAAATATTTTTTTCTCTTTCTAATGCAGCAGACGATTGGATATTATCCAAAAAAAATGCATATCCCTTACGATTTTTTTATAAATATATATATATATATATATAGATAGATAGATATATATTTTACATCAATTGTATACATTGATCATCGCATTTATTATAAATATATATATATTTATTTTTTGGCATAAAATGCATACGTTGACCGTTGTATTTAATTTGAATGTACTCCGTAGCGAAGCGCGGGTTTTCAGCTAGTTATGGAATAAAATCATAAGAAAAAATCAGTTTTTTTTTTTTTTTTTTTTTGCTCTCCTGAAAAATGCAGTTTTCCAACATACGACCTTTTGAAGTTCGAGTGACGACATGTGCATTTTTAATGCATGAGAGTTGACATATTTCAGTCAAATCTAACCATGAAGAACGAAACGCCTTTCGCGATTTCTGGTGCAAAATTTAGTAAGTTCGAATATGTTTTTAGGCCGGCCGAGAAGCTCACTAAAAGGGCAAAAACTAGGTGCAGGGCTGCTGGATACCCTATTGTGATGCATAAGGCTCTCTCTACTTCGGGAGTTTTCCACGGGAATCCATCATTTTCAAGCTATTGGAATTTTGCTCCTCAAACTTCAGTTCAGTGATTCTCAACCCTCTTTTCGTCACCGTACACTTTTAATAATTTTAAAATTTGGCGGCACACTAAACAATAAGATATATTTAAAAGAATTCTACTTGGAGAATCGATGGATGTACCTATAATATATTTTGTGAAATTGGCATACAGAATAATTTTCGTTGAAATATAAAATGAAATTTCATTGCAAAGTTAAGAAAATGTTTATTTAACTACAAATTACATTTAATGCGACATTTGAGCTTGTAGTTTTTTTGATAACTTCATTTATATTTGGGAGTAAAAATAATGATGCTACTCTCATTTCGTTTATCCAGATTTAAAAGTCCAGAACTGTAATAGTCGAGAGCTACCAATCCAGAACTGTAATAGTCATGCGCATTGGTTCATCCAGTCCCCGCTAGGAAGATAGGACTGGTTGAACTACTTGTCTGTCGTCGCTTATGAATGAGTATTCGCAGTGGCCCCACACTTCATAGCGGATATAGATTGGTGCAGAGTTCTCTGCATGCAGACCCCCGACTCCTGTCATCACATTAGTCACGGTAACATTTGACACGGTATTTAGAACCACCCCCATTCCCGCCCCCAAGGTTTATTTGATCTGGTGTCTCCCCCGACCCCGCTCGACACCATTTGACCCGCTGACCCCCCGCCCTTTCTTTGATGGACCACCAGAGGAGGCCATCCACGCATAGTACAGACTACAGAGTGAACATAAATCACTGGATTCCCCAAGGCACAGGCAGAGAACTCTGCACCAATGTATATGCACCATAAGAATCTCGCGGCACAGTGGTTGAGAATTACCGTTCTAGTATATGGCTAGAATGACTCTACTTGTCTATCAGCTGTAGGAATTTAGAGAATTTCAGTTTTTGAAATGCAGCCTAACCCCGTTCTAACGAACTTCAAGGGACCAAAGGTTTTGTTCGTTTCATCCGGTGGTTCGCTATATACGAACCGTTAAGAATAATGCTATGTTTCACAAAATGTGTAACTCATTAGTTGCAATGTGTATTCAATGATGATGCATTAAAAAAAATGATAAAATCTATTAAAAATGATCATTAATGAATCAAATCGACTTGAACTGACACAATACTTATTAAATTACGTACAATAGGAAAATGGGGGGGACCAAAATTTTTGTTCGTTATATCCGTGAGCTCGTTATATACCGGGTTCGCTATAACGGGGTTCGACTGTACTAACCTCACTAGCGTATTTATCTCTAGCACATGCCATATTGTGGAACCCATAGTAAGGACGAAATCTAGTGCTGGATGTGCTGAGGCCTTACCTAAACTGAAGTATGTCAAGTATATAATAAAATTGCTAAAGTAATTATTTCGTTATTAATTAATTTAACTGTAGAAAAAAAAATATTTCAGTTAGTCTCTTCTAACGAAACTACCGCGGGTTATTAACGTAGGATTACTTATCGTTGCTTACCTATTTTGTATGTATATATGTATGTGTTATGTATCTACCTATCTATCTCTGTGTCTCTCTCTCTCTCTCTCTCTCTCTCTATATATATATATATATATATATATATATATATATATATATATATAAATTTTGATGCATTTTGGTACTTTTCTGTTTAATTGTTTACTGCTTGTCCAAACGATACAGACTGAGTTTGGCGCGCTGCCAAAATTATAACTCGCAAGGTACTGACGGACGGTTTTAGCGTCTGAAATTTTGCTTACCGGAGGACCGTTATGGAGGAACGTAATCCTACGTTAAAAATGTATGTTAAAGTGTTGTGTGTGTGTGTTTTATCTTGTACTTGGGAGGAGTTGAACGCAGTGCTTAAAAGTTATCGTATTAATTCTGAGAATATGTGTTACAGATTTTCACATTTCACAAAATTATCAAATCGGACAGTGTGAATCCACATACCTGTGTAAATGAAAATGTAGTTTGGTATACAAGAAAATCGACCAAATTCGTTTTTGGTTTAATTAACTGTGACTTGCTGAGAGAGACAAGCGTCATTGAGTTTGTTTTTTTCTGCTCTGATATACAGTTTCGTGAAAGAAATTTAATCTGTGAAAAAAAACAGGTTCAAAATTTATTTATTCGGATTCCTTTTATCTAGCGTACAGCAAAAACCAACAAAAAAAACCAACTGATGTCTCATTTTGTTTCTTCATAAAGACATATCAGCTCTGCCCCGGTATGCATTAGCTAAAATCGCTGCCTCACAAATTCCCATTCCTGACCTGCATACAACGTTATCCACCGCGGTATACGGTCCCTGGAGCGGGCCCATTTCTTTTCCTTTGCTTCTGGTGGATGTAAATATAGCGTGTGGCAAGCGGCTTGAAGAAGAATCACCCACCTTGATTTATAGTAGCTTCTTCGTTATCTCGCGTAAAAACTTTAATTTATTAGACTTCTCTTCGTGCTTATAACAGACACTACATATTCATTTCCTTTTTTTCCCCGCTCTTCTCTAAGAAGGATGCTTGCCAAAAAGGAGACCCCAGCAATATTCTGAAGGACACTTGCGCATGATGAAGATGATTTATAAACGCTTTGAAAAAAAGGAAGGGGGGATACCACACAGTTATGTCTGAGAGTAGTTATGTAGTTTTTCCTTTTGACCGTAATTAGGGGTGGTTTTGTTTTTTCCGCCTAATTTACAGCGAAAATGCGCTCTGCCAAAAAAGTTTAATTTTCTCGGGCCTTTTTGAGAAGTGCTTTTGTTATTTAAGGCTCGCGAAAGTTGAAGAAATTAGCGTGAATAGCCCATGGGGCTATTTCGTGACATGTGGCTACTTTAGTTCTTTGATACCTGGAAACAAAGGTACATCTGGACTCGCGCAATTTGTGCGAGAAGAGTTATGGTTTTTGTTAAGCTACTGCGGGCAATTAATCTGTCCACCTTTTTCTGTGCGAGATAATGGTTTATGGCTTGATTAAGGGAGAACTTTAAGGTATTTTACTGCAAGTTTGTGTATCTTATCGGCGAATATGACATAAATTCTTCTTTCCCGGCCGAGAAAGCTTCAACGAATCTAAACATTGGAGATATATATGACAGCATGACATAAATTCTTAAACTCAAGGACCGACTCTGAAGCTTCTTAGTTTATATCCTATATATGAGTGTTACTTTAATGCAAAGATATGCTAATCTGGTACAAAGAGTTATTTACAGCCCTATTCAGTTATCCGCAATCCAGATCTCCTGACGTTTTAGAAAAGTACATTACGTTTCGACCTCTCACTGCCAGCAGAGATAACTGGAATTATAAAAAAAAATTAGTATCCTTCACGTTCTGACTGTAACTGTCACCTGATATGCTTATTTTACAATGTGTCCAAAGAAAACAGAAAAAGATTTACTGCAAAATTTTCCTTTAAAACTGTTAGAACGTATAACTAAAACGCATACAGTCACATTGTTTTTTTTCTGTTAGATATACAAATTATCATTTTCTTTACTTTTGTTGCTCAAACATAAGGTCGCCAAGGTATTAGGTCTGAGTATTTTGTTCGACATGTTATCTTTCGAATATATGACCCATCGACCTATTTGCAGTATCTCATACACGGATCTGTGTGTTTCACATGCTTACAAGACCTAATCTCTTGCCTTATTTTTATTTGTTATTAGTTTAAGGGTACATTTATGACATAACTTCGTTGTGCCTATTATAGCATGTCATGTTACTGCTCTCAGCTAGTTTTTATATGTTTTTATGTGATCAGGGCTCCTTAACATAGGAAAAAGTGCTATCAGATTCTACTCTGCTGTTTGTATTCAAGCCATTTTTGACTCAAACTCCAGTTAAGTTTTTAGTTTGAGTCTCAAATTGATTGTTCATCGAGATATAATCGTTAATATATTAGAATTCATAATTACATGCGATTGTTTGCGCCTTTGTAGATTCTAATGGATTCGAAATATTTAAATGGGTCATAAACTCGCGGTAAAAAGAGCTAGGAAATCCATCCAAAAATGAAATATGTTTAGTTATACAGGGAAATTAATAGTCGACGTCTATAAATGTAATTGATTGTAATGTTACCAATTAACTTCCATGATCAATTGAATTATGATATATGATAGCCTGACATCATATTTTGAACTAAGACTACTTGTTATCAGTGAGTTTAAAATATTTTAAAAAGTACGAGAAATTCAAAAACCGACCACTGAAATTTAAAAAGATTTCTGTTTAGAACATTCAGCGAATACGGATCACAAATTTATAATTCATGTCAGTCTTTTAATTATGCGCATTTCGGGGCTCAATAAATAGCTCTTATAGTGAAGTCTTTTAACTTGCTTTTTTCTGCGATCTTTCGATTTGATTAAAGTACTAATCAAACTTACATAGGTATTGTGATTTCCATCTGAGATAAGTGTGTTATTTATTATCTTTCTTTTTGAAACCACGTTCACAATATTTCATATTATTTGTATCTCAATCAGATTATAACTCAAATGCCCAGATAATTTGTTAAATGGATAACCCGTCCAAGTATGATTCAGGTTCATATTAAAAAGGCTCTAAGGTAAAATTTTCAAATAAATGGCTGAAGAAAATTAAAATTGTAAGTGATACTATTTGTAATTTGAAACTATCTCTCTTTCTCTCTCTTAAATAGCTATCTTTAAACAATCAAAAAATATATATTATATATATATATATATATATATATATATATATATATATATATATATATATATATATATATATGGTGCCAAAAAGTCAAAAACAGTGATTTAAATATGCGAAGTATTCGACTTTTATACCAATCGCAGAAATATAATTTCGACTTTAGTCTTTTGTACAAATAAATGTACTTTTGTATACAAAATTAACAGCCAAGCCTTTTATACAAGTCAAAAGATTTTTTTTATGAATACTAACAAATATCTAAAAGTCACTTTTTTTGACTTAAGACCTTTATACCGGGCAACATAGATATATACGCGTGTGTGTGTATATATATATATATATATATATATATATATATATATATATATATATATATATATATATATATATATATATATGATAGCCGGAATTCATTCTTTAGTGTTGCACAAGTAATGTACAAAATAATAACCCAACAATTGATAATTGAGATTTCAGAGTACTGAGGCAGAGACTAAATAAAGAAGTTTTTCAAATTATGGAAGAGGGTATTCCGATATATATATATATATATATATATATATATATATATTAATTATGCAGGTCCTTGTATTGGTGTGTTGAGCCCAAATGTAAACAAATCGGTGTTCGAATGTGAAAAGTAAGAACGTGTTATTTATACATTTAAGGACATCTTCCTGTACAATTATATTCACGAAACGAGACCATAGGCAGATTTCGGAATAAAGAAAAATTACAACGAAGCCAAAATACGACGGCGTTCTTTCAATACATCAAAAAGCAACAATACGATAATTCGTTGAAAAAGGCGGGTAGAGTGAAAAAAAAAAGGGAAAAAAAATCAGCATCGCTGTTACAAATAGATATTCGGAATGCTTTATGATACAAGGGCATGCGCTGGCAGCCCGTACTCCGCGCGTGCAGCGGGCATGATAAGACGGACAGGAGGGTATTTGCGGGAACGGGCAGTTTTTTCGGGTAACTTGTGGTTAGATACTTACTCTATGCGGGAAAAAAAAAAGAGGCAAGTGTTATCAGCATTTTGCCGGCCAAAGTTAGAAATACGGTGGGATAAAAAAAAAAAAGAGGAAAAAAGTGAGGAGCATAAAAAACTGCCGCTCGCATGGTTTATAAATTTTTATTATGTACAGTAAATTTTAGCTTTTCTTTCGGGGACTGTTGCTGACCATATGGGCCATAAATCAGCGTGGTCAGACGGCAAGGGGTCTTGTTTATGCCACAACTTTGCGTGAGCTTGTAAATAAATGCGTGAGTGAGTTACCGGAACTTGGGGCGATGGTGCGTGAAAGTGGTTGAGTTCGGCCCCCCGTTTCTCCACCCTTGAGGTTGGGCGCTCGGAATTTTTCCGTGGTTGAAGCCGCAATCGGCATTCCCCCAAAGAACAAAAGAAAGGGAGGCGGAGAAATTGAAATATTTGTGTACTTTAGAACAATGAAACGTAATAAATAACCCTTACAATTCATAAATTTCTCAAAAGAAATTTCAAGTTTCTTTTCGGAAATTCCGACTTTCGCGTTCCTTTTCTTGAAGCCACGCTGCCTTACCTGTGGTTGGCTTTCCTGGTTGTCTAGCTATGCTTTAAGGTTAATTAAGAAGTATACTCAGTTTTTTTTTTCTATAACGTTTCCTTTTTGTTATTGAAAATTTCTCTTCCGGCAGACTTAAAGAATGCACAACAAAACGCAATTATTATTTTCATTATTTTAATTAATTTCTATTAAAATACATTATATTTTAATATTTTCTTTATTAAAATTTAATAGTTTTAAGTGAAAAATGTTTTTTAAATTTTTTTGAAAATTTCTCTCGTAATATTTTTTTGTTTGGACGTATTCTAAAAGGTCCTTATAAGTTAGTTATAAGTGGAAAAAATAGACTTTCGCGTTCCTTTTCTTGAAGCCACGCTGCCTTACCTCTGGTTGGCTTTCCTGGTCGTCTAGCCATGCTTTAAGGTTAATTAAGAAGTATACTCAGGTTTTTTTTTTCTATAACGTTTCCTTTTTGTTATTGAAAATTTCTTTTCCGGCAGACTTAAAGAATGCACAACAAAACGCAATTATTATTTTCATTATTTTAATTAATTTCTATTAAAATACATTATATTTTAATATTTTCTTTATTAAAATTTAATAGTTTTAAGTGAAAAATGTTTTTTAAATTTTTTTGAAAATTTCTCTCGTAATATTTTTTTGTTTGGACGTATTCTAAAAGGTCCTTATAAGTTAGTTATAAGTGGAGAAAATAGACTTTCGCGTTCCTTTTCTTGAAGCCAAGCTGCCTTACCTCTGGTTGGCTTTCCTGGTCGTCTAGCCATGCTTTAAGGTTAATTAAGAAGTATACTCAGGTTTTTTTTTTCTATAACGTTTCCTTTTTGTTATTGAAAATTTCTTTTCCGGCAGACTTAAAGAATGCACAACAAAACGCAATTATTATTTTCATTATTTTAATTAATTTCTATTAAAATACATTATATTTTAATATTTTCTTTATTAAAATTTAATAGTTTTAAGTGAAAAATGTTTTTTAAATTTTTTTGAAAATTTCTCTCGTAATATTTTTTTGTTTGGACGTATTCTAAAAGGTCCTTATAAGTTAGTTATAAGTGGAGAAAATAGACTTTCGCGTTCCTTTTGTTGAAGCCACGCTGCCTTACCTCTGGTTGGCTTTCCTGGTCGTCTAGCCATGCTTTAAGGTTAATTAAGAAGTATACTCAGGTTTTTTTTTTCTATAACGTTTCCTTTTTGTTATTGAAAATTTCTTTTCCGGCAGACTTAAAGAATGCACAACAAAACGCAATTATTATTTTCATTATTTTAATTAATTTCTATTAAAATACATTATATTTTAATATTTTCTTTATTAAAATTTAATAGTTTTAAGTGAAAAATGTTTTTAAAATTTTTTTGAAAATTTCTCTCGTAATATTTTTTTGTTTGGACGTATTCTAAAAGGTCCTTATAAGTTAGTTATAAGTGGAGAAAATAGACTTTCGCGTTCCTTTTCTTGAAGCCACGCTGCCTTACCTCTGGTTGGCTTTCCTGGTCGTCTAGCCATGCTTTAAGGTTAATTAAGAAGTATACTCAGGTTTTTTTTTTCTATAACGTTTCCTTTTTGTTATTGAAAATTTCTTTTCCGGCAGACTTAAAGAATGCACAACAAAACGCAATTATTATTTTCATTATTTTAATTAATTTCTATTAAAATACATTATATTTTAATATTTTCTTTATTAAAATTTAATAGTTTTAAGTGAAAAATGTTTTTTAAATTTTTTTGAAAATTTCTCTCGTAATATTTTTTTGTTTGGACGTATTCTAAAAGGTCCTTATAAGTTAGTTATAAGTGGAGAAAATAGACTTTCGCGTTCCTTTTGTTGAAGCCACGCTGCCTTACCTCTGGTTGGCTTTCCTGGTCGTCTAGCCATGCTTTAAGGTTAATTAAGAAGTATACTCAGGTTTTTTTTTTCTATAACGTTTCCTTTTTGTTATTGAAAATTTCTTTTCCGGCAGACTTAAAGAATGCACAACAAAACGCAATTATTATTTTCATTATTTTAATTAATTTCTATTAAAATACATTATATTTTAATATTTTCTTTATTAAAATTTAATAGTTTTAAGTGAAAAATGTTTTTAAAATTTTTTTGAAAATTTCTCTCGTAATATTTTTTTGTTTGGACGTATTCTAAAAGGTCCTTATAAGTTAGTTATAAGTGGAGAAAATAGACTTTCGCGTTCCTTTTGTTGAAGCCACGCTGCCTTACCTCTGGTTGGCTTTCCTGGTCGTCTAGCCATGCTTTAAGGTTAATTAAGAAGTATACTCAGGTTTTTTTTTTCTATAACGTTTCCTTTTTGTTATTGAAAATTTCTTTTCCGGCAGACTTAAAGAATGCACAACAAAACGCAATTATTATTTTCATTATTTTAATTAATTTCTATTAAAATACATTATATTTTAATATTTTCTTTATTAAAATTTAATAGTTTTAAGTGAAAAATGTTTTTAAAATTTTTTTGAAAATTTCTCTCGTAATATTTTTTTGTTTGGACGTATTCTAAAAGGTCCTTATAAGTTAGTTATAAGTGGAGAAAATAGACTTTCGCGTTCCTTTTCTTGAAGCCACGCTGCCTTACCTCTGGTTGGCTTTCCTGGTCGTCTAGCCATGCTTTAAGGTTAATTAAGAAGTATACTCAGGTTTTTTTTTCTATAACGTTTCCTTTTTGTTATTGAAAATTTCTTTTCCGGCAGACTTAAAGAATGCACAACAAAACGAAATTATTATTTTCATTATTTTAATTAATTTCTATTAAAATACATTATATTTTAATATTTTCTTTATTAAAATTTAATAGTTTTAAGTGAAAAATGTTTTTTAAATTTTTTTGAAAATTTCTCTCGTAATATTTTTTTGTTTGGACGTATTCTAAAAGGTCCTTATAAGTTAGTTATAAATGGAGAAAATAGACTTTCGCGTTCCTTTTGTTGAAGCCACGCTGCCTTACCTCTGGTTGGCTTTCCTGGTCGTCTAGCCATGCTTTAAGGTTAATTAAGAAGTATACTCAGGTTTTTTTTTTCTATAACGTTTCCTTTTTGTTATTGAAAATTTCTTTTCCGGCAGACTTAAAGAATGCACAACAAAACGCAATTATTATTTTCATTATTTTAATTAATTTCTATTAAAATACATTATATTTTAATATTTTCTTTATTAAAATTTAATAGTTTTAAGTGAAAAATGTTTTTAAAATTTTTTTGAAAATTTCTCTCGTAATATTTTTTTGTTTGGACGTATTCTAAAAGGTCCTTATAAGTTAGTTATAAGTGGAGAAAATAGACTTTCGCGTTCCTTTTCTTGAAGCCACGCTGCCTTACCTCTGGTTGGCTTTCCTGGTCGTCTAGCCATGCTTTAAGGTTAATTAAGAAGTATACTCAGGTTTTTTTTTTCTATAACGTTTCCTTTTGTTATTGAAAATTTCTTTTCCGGCAGACTTAAAGAATGCACAACAAAACGCAATTTTTATTTTCATTATTTTAATTAATTTCTATTAAAATACATTATATTTTAATATTTTCTTTATTAAAATTTAATAGTTTTAAGCGAAAAATACGTTTTATAAATTTTTTTGAAAATTTCTATCGTAATATTTTTTTGTTTGGACGTATTCTAAAAGGTCCTTATAAGTTAGTTATAAATGGAGAAAATAGACTTTCGCGTTCCTTTTGTTGAAGCCACGCTGCCTTACCTCTGGTTGGCTTTCCTGGTCGTCTAGCCATGCTTTAAGGTTAATTAAGAAGTATACTCAGGTTTTTTTTTTCTATAACGTTTCCTTTTTGTTATTGAAAATTTCTTTTCCGGCAGACTTAAAGAATGCACAACAAAACGCAATTATTATTTTCATTATTTTAATTAATTTCTATTAAAATACATTATATTTTAATATTTTCTTTATTAAAATTTAATAGTTTTAAGTGAAAAATGTTTTTAAAATTTTTTTGAAAATTTCTCTCGTAATATTTTTTTGTTTGGACGTATTCTAAAAGGTCCTTATAAGTTAGTTATAAGTGGAGAAAATAGACTTTCGCGTTCCTTTTCTTGAAGCCACGCTGCCTTACCTCTGGTTGGCTTTCCTGGTCGTCTAGCCATGCTTTAAGGTTAATTAAGAAGTATACTCAGGTTTTTTTTTCTATAACGTTTCCTTTTTGTTATTGAAAATTTCTTTTCCGGCAGACTTAAAGAATGCACAACAAAACGAAATTATTATTTTCATTATTTTAATTAATTTCTATTAAAATACATTATATTTTAATATTTTCTTTATTAAAATTTAATAGTTTTAAGTGAAAAATGTTTTTTAAATTTTTTTGAAAATTTCTCTCGTAATATTTTTTTGTTTGGACGTATTCTAAAAGGTCCTTATAAGTTAGTTATAAATGGAGAAAATAGACTTTCGCGTTCCTTTTGTTGAAGCCACGCTGCCTTACCTCTGGTTGGCTTTCCTGGTCGTCTAGCCATGCTTTAAGGTTAATTAAGAAGTATACTCAGGTTTTTTTTTTCTATAACGTTTCCTTTTTGTTATTGAAAATTTCTTTTCCGGCAGACTTAAAGAATGCACAACAAAACGCAATTATTATTTTCATTATTTTAATTAATTTCTATTAAAATACATTATATTTTAATATTTTCTTTATTAAAATTTAATAGTTTTAAGTGAAAAATGTTTTTAAAATTTTTTTGAAAATTTCTCTCGTAATATTTTTTTGTTTGGACGTATTCTAAAAGGTCCTTATAAGTTAGTTATAAGTGGAGAAAATAGACTTTCGCGTTCCTTTTCTTGAAGCCACGCTGCCTTACCTCTGGTTGGCTTTCCTGGTCGTCTAGCCATGCTTTAAGGTTAATTAAGAAGTATACTCAGGTTTTTTTTTTCTATAACGTTTCCTTTTTGTTATTGAAAATTTCTTTTCCGGCAGACTTAAAGAATGCACAACAAAACGCAATTTTTATTTTCATTATTTTAATTAATTTCTATTAAAATACATTATATTTTAATATTTTCTTTATTAAAATTTAATAGTTTTAAGCGAAAAATACGTTTTATAAATTTTTTTGAAAATTTCTATCGTAATATTTTTTTGTTTGGACGTATTCTAAAAGGTCCTTATAAGTTAGTTATAAATGGAGAAAATAGACTTTCGCGTTCCTTTTGTTGAAGCCACGCTGCCTTACCTCTGGTTGGCTTTCCTGGTTGTCTAGCTATGCTTTAAGGTTAATTAAGAAGTATACTCAGGTTTTTTTTCTATAACGTTTCCTTTTTGTTATTGAAAATTTCTCTTCCGGCAGACTTAAAGAATGCACAACAAAACGCAATTATTATTTTCATTATTTTAATTAATTTCTATTAAAATACATTATATTTTAATATTTTCTTTATTAAAATTTAATAGTTTTAAGCAAAAAATATGTTTTTTAAATTTTTTTGAAAATTTCTCTCGTAATATTTTTTTGTTTGGACGTATTCTAAAAGGTCCTTATAAGTTAGTTATAAATGGAGAAAATAGACTTTCGCGTTCCTTTTGTTGAAGCCACGCTGCCTTACCTCTGGTTGGCTTTCCTGGTTGTCTAGCCATGCTTTAAGGTTAATTAAGAAGTATACTCAGGTTTTTTTTTTCTATAACGTTTCCTTTTTGTTATTGAAAATTTCTTTTCCGGCAGACTTAAAGAATGCACAACAAAACGCAATTATTATTTTCATTATTTTAATTAATTTCTATTAAAATACATTATATTTTAATATTTTCTTTATTAAAATTTAATAGTTTTAAGTGAAAAATGTTTTTAAAATTTTTTTGAAAATTTCTCTCGTAATATTTTTTTGTTTGGACGTATTCTAAAAGGTCCTTATAAGTTAGTTATAAGTGGAGAAAATAGACTTTCGCGTTCCTTTTCTTGAAGCCACGCTGCCTTACCTCTGGTTGGCTTTCCTGGTCGTCTAGCCATGCTTTAAGGTTAATTAAGAAGTATACTCAGGTTTTTTTTTTCTATAACGTTTCCTTTTTGTTATTGAAAATTTCTTTTCCGGCAGACTTAAAGAATGCACAACAAAACGCAATTTTTATTTTCATTATTTTAATTAATTTCTATTAAAATACATTATATTTTAATATTTTCTTTATTAAAATTTAATAGTTTTAAGCGAAAAATACGTTTTATAAATTTTTTTGAAAATTTCTATCGTAATATTTTTTTGTTTGGACGTATTCTAAAAGGTCCTTATAAGTTAGTTATAAATGGAGAAAATAGACTTTCGCGTTCCTTTTGTTGAAGCCACGCTGCCTTACCTCTGGTTGGCTTTCCTGGTTGTCTAGCTATGCTTTAAGGTTAATTAAGAAGTATACTCAGGTTTTTTTTCTATAACGTTTCCTTTTTGTTATTGAAAATTTCTCTTCCGGCAGACTTAAAGAATGCACAACAAAACGCAATTATTATTTTCATTATTTTAATTAATTTCTATTAAAATACATTATATTTTAATATTTTCTTTATTAAAATTTAATAGTTTTAAGCAAAAAATATGTTTTTTAAATTTTTTTGAAAATTTCTATCGTAATATTTTTTTGTTTGGACGTATTCTAAAAGGTCCTTATAAGTTAGTTATAAGTGGAGAAAATAGAGTTCATATTTTTTTTTAAATCCAGATTAGTTTACTTTTTAGGAGTGTGTTAAAATAAAAATATAGACGAATTGCATTAAACTGTCCTTTAAAGTAAGTTGTATTATTTAGTCGCTATTCACCGAAGTTATATCGTTTCACATAAATGGTTCGTTATACAGAAACTCCGCATATAGAAATTAGTTTAGATGTGAAACTTACGGCAAGGTTAAAAAATTAAATGACTTTATAATTCATAGAAATAGGAAACATCAATTGGGTAGTTAAAAGACACTTTGCGTTTAAAATCGCGTTTATAACTTTCTACAATTAATTAAAAAGTAATGTTAATTAATACCAAGGTAAAATGGAAGTTAATTGCATCAATTAATTCCAATAGTAAGTTCCAAGAAGGAAAAAAAATCACTCTATTTCATAGAAAGAAATCACCAGAAATATAACAGTCTTTTATCGTGCACAACTTGTATTAAATGCGTTGAAATGCTCATTAGTTTGCCAGAGAGGCAACTGAGCCAGTTGTGGCAAGGGACCAAAACAAAATATTTAATCTAGCTAAATGTGTGTCTGAAATCAAGATTAAGGGCATTCTATTGTTGACTGTCGCGATGGTTTAACAAGTTGATTAAAACAATACATTCTTAACAGAAATCTGCCAGCTTGGTATGTAATGGGGGGTTGGAGGGAGTATTTATAGCAGTGGAAGTCTGTTGTGATAAATCCGTATTCTATTCTGCTCCTCAAATTTGTTGACAGAGGTCGCCAAGCCCCTTGGCGTGCCATTCTGCTATTAATCTCTTTTAGAATCGATATAGATAAAACACTCATCGATAACGCCGGTAAATCGTCTAAACTCTCCCTAAAGTGGAGACAAACTGAAGACTTTGTTATTTCGAATTGACGTCCCTGGACTTGCTCTAATTGTGAGAAAGATACAAGACTTATTCTTATTGTGAGAATGATAGAAGACTTATTTTAACTGTCAGAAAAATACAAATTTACTGACGAATTAAAAATTGTTAGTTTATGTTTGGGTCATTAATGAGGGAACTATACAGAATTCTTTATTAATAATAGCGTATCAGTTAAGTATTTTACTTGTTTTACAAATATTCTTTTATCTTTTATAAATTTTCTTTGAAGTGTATCAGGGAGTTTAGAAAAAAAAATTGAAGCTTTTAAAAAAAAAACTCCATTTGTAAATTAAGGGCATTCGTTAATTTTGAATAATTTTTTAAAATATGTCATATTTATTTGTTTTGTATTTTTTCGACGATATGATTTACTTTCTAGGTTTCCTTTAAAGTGTTTTCCTTCAAAGCCGCCTTAAATTTCTACATATATTTAAGATGCCGTTATGTTTACAAAATTAAAACCCATCTGTATGCACAAAAATTTACATTTTTTGTTGAACTAACTGTGATTTATCGGTAAGATTTGAAAAAGGCAGCTACCCTGAATTTTTCTTTATTATTAAACTTTCATTTGCCACTACTGGAGTTGAACCTGTGTTCCCTAACCTCTAGACCACCGTTCTATTAAGTAACCAATTGATATGGGGAATTATTCCTTTAATTTTTAATTCCATAACCTACTGCAATTCAAATGAAATAAAGGTTTTTAAAATGAATATTATTTTAAACAGCGGATATTATTATTAATATAAAATATTGTGTAATAAAAATTAACTTATAATTTCTTTATCTTAACTTTTAATATTTTACTAGATTGTGATATCGTTGAAACATCCTCCTCTGTAGAAAGGAGTCCCAAAACTTACCAGTATCATTACTTTTCCCGCTTAAAATTTGTTTAGTTTACTAATACTAGTTGCACACCATATTGACAGTCATTGTACGTCTATTAGATACTTTTCCTGAGTAAACTGTGTTTTCATATGTTTGCTTGTTATATAAATGCATGTACATATATGTAACAGTTTATCTACATATATATATATATATATATATAATACAGTTTTTCTATGGGAATTAACTACATAAATTTACTTATGTGTTTATTACTAATGCATGCTTTTTCAATACGGCTGTAGTGTACTGAGTACCATATAAACTTGAATATTAATCTTGCGTTTATGTAGAAAATATTACTTTTGATGGGGCCTTCATAAATAAATGACTTTGAAAGACCCTTAACTAATGGATACTAAAAATTTTAATTCTGTTACTTGTAGTTCTGTTACTTCTGTGCAGCACGTCCATAGAAAAACAATCCATATTATTTCACCAAACTCCCGTAAAAAGTGATGGGCCCTTTGGACATGACATTTTTTTTGCTAGATATAATATTTAACTGATATTGAATAGTGTTCTATATTTTTAGTGGTCATATAGTGGCCAAAAAAATCTATGATAAAGAGATAAAATCTTAAAATATGATTTTCTCTTTGGCTTTTTTTTGTCTTTTAGTTTGTCTTATTTTCTATGTTGTGATTTAAATATTATAATTTTTTAGGGGAAAATAAACTGCAATTTTTACAGCGGCGTTGAACAAAATCTCTCATTACTTTGTTTTGATATGGGAAAACCGTTTTCTAAGCTTTTACATTTAATAACATCCGAATTACAAACTGTTACCATGCTTCTCAATGTTGTCATAGAAGCGTCGGCTTTTAACAGAAGACTGATTGCAATCTGATGGAAAACAACCGCAGTGATAATAGGTAATCAATCCCAATTTTCAATTAATATCAGCCAGAATAATCCTGGGAAAACTGCTAATAAATGATAAAAAAAAATGAACAAACAAATAAAGTAATATCCGCAAAAGCGACTCGAGGAAGTGAGGAGACCACAAGTTGGACCACGCCTCAAAAACTGCCGAATCCAGGCTGGCAGGAAAAGGCCTTCATCTGCACAAAGCGACATCCTACTTTCACAAAATACGATGAATGATAGATTAGCAGCGCATTGTTCAATAATTCCGAGACAAGTTTGCCTGTGCCTATGAGGCAACCATTCTGGCGATCCACGGCAGTTTGTCAAGAAGGCGTGTTGATGCACAGCGGAAGACAATGAGCAGATTCATCATTGCCATGGTTCTGATAATTGTTACAGATCGCTGATGGAGAAGGGGGAGGGGAGGGGGGGAGGATTTTTTGCAGATTCATTGTGTTGCCGTGTTCTGGATGGCAGATTTGGCTGGAAGAGGATGTTGCTTGATTGTCCCCAGAGAGACGCCAGAAATCACAGTCGTAAAAGAGATTTCTGGCTTATCTGTCTTGTAAATTTCTAGTACACCGCGTGCAGGGAATATGAGAGGAGGGGGTTATCTCCTGATGGATAACATATCTCTCGAAGAAGGGTCGGAAATCAGTTTGCGATTGTTTACTTGTCACGGGACAGAGTATAGCTTATTAGTTGCGCGACGAACGGGAATTATCAGATCATTGGGAACTGCGATTAAGTTGCAGCGTGATGGCTTTATTCGACATAAATCATATCTCTTGTCGTGTGGTGTGGAGTTTAAATTTAGGTCTCTGGTTCTGCGTGGGTCGACATTTGTTACGATGCTGACGCCAGCAGAAAAGCAGTTGGAGCAAGCGTCCTAGACATTGATTTCTTCTCATGGTTACTGGAGATAATCTACCGCTTCTCGCTTGAAAATTGTAGCCCATTTAAGGTTGTTACTCACTAAGAGTTAAAGACCGATGAGGTTTTTTTTTGTGGTTCATTTTCTTGATTTTTGAGGAAAACTGAGCAGCATCAAATCGTTATAATTATTAACAAACCCAATGCTATGCCACCCATAACTCTATACTTGACAACTGATAGATGGAATAAGGATACAAAGATGTTTTATAACAAATACTCAGAGTATTTTACATTTTAATAGTTATTTTTTACAAAATCACAAACATTTATTTGGAATAACATCTTTTGATACAAGAATATTATCAACAAATGTTAGTTTTCATTTTACTAGTTATTTTTTACAGACTTACAAACATTTATTTGGAATAAAATCTTTTGATACAAGAATATTGTCAACAAAAATTTTCGTTTATCCAATTTGTTTTCATTTACAGCCTGTAATATAGATCCAATCATCCCATTGCTAGAATGATGAACTGTAATATTAAAATCAGTTGTTCATTACAGGGAATATTCGAGTCTAACAATAAAAAAAATGATTTATTAATTAATAATTACTAACGTAATATTTTTATTGAATGATTACATATTTTTAGTAAAGAATTTGAGAGTCATAGTAGCGTAAAATAAAATAAACTTTTTGAAATTGTCATTTTGTGAGTTTTGAATTTTATTTTGTAAACTAGTGAAAATAGTAAACTTGTTTTGTTTTGATTTTGATTGCATAACTGATACATTTTCGCTCATTGTTTAATCTGCTTCGTGTTTATTTCTTTTCAAAATATGATGTTAAGATAAATAATATAAATTATATAGATATTCAAAGTTCAGAGGTTTATATCAGATGTGTGTAATATTCAGAGGGAAGTAAGAAAGATTCTGAAATTTTACAGTCTAAATGATCTTTTTGAGATTTGGTGCAGTATAATTCATAAAATGATCAGCACGGGATAACATTTTTCAGAGTACAGGTGAACCGTAAATAAAACTCGGAAACGAGAAAAAAATTTCTAACTTTTATTTCTATTTTTTAAGTTGTTCTTCCTAAGAAGTTTGAAATCTCAACGAAAGGAAAAAAATTAGTGCATTTTAACTTTTTTTATAAGCATTCATTTTTTCATTTATTTTTTTCCTTTAAGGATTTTATAGTCTTCTTGTTTGTTACTTTCGTTTCTAAATTAAGGGTCCTTTGTTGGTATATGTTTTTTTACTTTTTTGTTTGAGGCTAACTAAACAGAATATCCGTTTATTTGATTGAATGGGATTTTTTGAAAAAAATTTATTTGGGATGAATATTTTATAAGTGTAGAAGCTTATATTGATAAAAATTTTCAGTAAAGATATATTATGTCTTCTATCAGATTAAAAAGGGACTATTTCTCGACACAAAATTTATATATATATATATTTTTTTAAAATCCAATGCGGAGACACTTGTTTGAAATATTCGCCTATACTACGCCGCAGTTTTACTGCCCATTTTATTGTGGGGGCACCATATAGGCGGACAGCATTACCCCCTATGAAGGGACGACACGGAGGCATTTTTCGTGGCGCAACGCCAGGATTCGATCCGAGCACCCTCAGCACCGAAAACCAGCGCGCTGTACCACTGGACCGACACAAGCCCAAATTGTTATATATAATATATAACAATATATATATATATATATATATATATATATATATATATATATATATATATATATATATATATATATATATATATATATATATATATATATATATATATATATATAACAATATATATATATATATATATATATATATCCCAAATTGTTATATATATATATATATATGTGTGTGTGTGTTTACTTCTAAACTTTACAATATATCTTATGCGGGTTTAAGCTCTATTATAACCGTAATTCTCATACAGCATTTCTTTGTTGATTTTTAAAAGATAAAACCGTACCAAAAAAATTAATGTATTTTAGTTTTGTCATTTGTGATGTCGAACTCCATAGCATCGCATCAGGTTATTATTCTCCCTTAAAAAAAAAAAGAGGTGAATGGTCATTGAACGTTCCAGTGTCATGTCCTAACACTTATTTATTATCCAAGATATATGACCTCGTTAACGGCTTTCTCGCCTCCTTGTGTGTATTGAAAGGTGAAGATTAGAAATATTGCGTCTGTGTTCAAATATGGCGTTGGTGAAAAATAATTTCAGGGGTGAAATTCATCCCCTCCCCCCCCCCCTCTTATGAGTTTTGCCAGCAGAAGACGAGAACTATGTCTTCCCTTCACATTATCTCTGGCTAGATGAAATGCTGGGATTGAGCGTTTCATTCATCTTCCCCCAAAACTCCTGTCGGCAAACAACAGTCGTCGAAAAAACAGGAGATAAGCATCAACTCTGAAGCTCAATCGCTTTCTGGAGATGAGCTGTATATAAATAAAAAGCTTCCATAGCTTGACCCGCAGGCTAGGATTCTTCAACAGCTGCCAATCTGGGGGATAAAAGATGGCACGGTGCTTGGTTAATGTTTTGAGAAAATGGGGTTTAAAAATGGCAGAGAGCGAGAAGATAAGTATTTTTTTTTTACTTCTTCCGCCTTTTGGTAATTTCTGACTTTGGGTGTATGAAACATTGCTGTCTGATCTGAGGATTTAGTTTGAGGCAAGTTTCTGTGATATATAGCTTGTTTAATCATAAGTTTATTTATTTTTTTTTAACAGGGGGGAGAGGGGAGAGAGCATCATCTTCTGCCAAATGCCTCTTATCTTTAGACGATGGTGATTATATGGGGTGATAAAAACTGTTTGCGGCATGTTTTATTTGAGCATGTATGTAAGGGCGATGGTAAAAAAGACATTAGTTCTATGTTTTTTTAAAGAATTAATACGAAGGCTTTTTGTTTTAATTACAGATATTCCTCGACTTACGAATACGAGATACGAATACGACTTACGAATACGGCTTACGAGATAGGGACCGATACATTGGTCGTAAGTTGAGTTGATCGTAAGTCGAGTTGATCGTGAGTCGAGTTGATCGTAAGTCGAGTATCAAAATCGACTTACGAGATAGGGACCGAGACATTGGTCGTAAGTTGAGTTGGTCGTAAGTCGAGTTGGTCGTAAGTCGAGTTGATCGTAAGTCGAGTATCAAAATCGACTTACGAATACGACTTACGAGATAGGGACCGAGACATTGGTCGTAAGTTGAGTTGGTCGTAAGTCGAGTTGGTCATAAGTCGAGTTGATCGTAAGTCGAGTTGGTCGTAAGTCGAGTATCAAACAATTTTTTTTTGTATATGTACATACATATATTTTTTACTTTCATACAGCGGGCGCGGTGGCTCAGTTTGCAAGAGAAGCGGGCCAGTGATCTGAACGTCCCTGCTTCGATGCTCGTCGCTGCAAATCCACCACCGTCTTCACTAATGTTGGCCGGGGCACGTAAAATAGGTCGTGGCTGCAGTGTCCTCCACGTTCTCAAATTTACGTCTGGAGGTGCGGGGTCAAGTGTTCCGGTCTCGTCACTTGACTTGGTTCAAAATTACGGGACCAGTCATTTAGCCAAGTCGGACTCCGACCCTTGTGGTGCTAATTCAAAACAGGAGTCGTCCCTTTCAGCCCAATAGCCTATTAGGACCTGGTGAATGGAACCTCCAACCAGGGGGCATTAGCAACAACAACTTTTCATACATACATACGTAATTTAACATAAATTGTATTTAGAAGACATACTGCTTATTATGTTAGACGTCATCACCACTTATTATGTTAGTACAATCCATTGGTTCAGAATTTGCGACAGAACATACGTTGCAATTTTTTTTAACAAAGTTCTCCAAGGTAGTTTGAACAGTTTGCGTCTTCTTTTCCTTGTATATTGTCTGGTAGCAAGCCAAATTTTCCTGAGTACGATGATTTACACTTGGGGATCTTTCTTCATTTGGATCCATTGCTTCTAATTGTTGTAGTCCCTTTATTAATTTAATGAAAATCTGAAGCCATTTTTTGAAGCCAATGGAGGTTTAATTGATTTATTGTGTGGATATCCCGATGATTTACACTTGGGGATCTTTCTTCATTTAGATCCATTGCTTCTAATTGTTGTAGTCCCTTTATTAATTTAATGAAAATCTGAAGCCATTTTTTGAAGCCAATGGAGGTTTAATTGATTTATTGTGTGGATATCCCGATGATTTACACTTGGGGATCTTTCTTCATTTGGATCCATTGCTTCTAATTGTTGTAGTCCCTATATTAATTTAATGAAAATCTGAAGCCATTTTTTGAAGCCAATGGAGGTTTAATTGATTTATTGTGTGGATATCCCGATGATTTACACTTGGGGATCTTTCTTCATTTGGATCCATTGCTTCTAATTGTTGTAGTCCCTTTATTAATTTAATGAAAATCTGAAGCCATTTTTTGAAGCCAATGGAGGTTTAATTGATTTATTGTGTGGATATCCCGATGATTTACACTTGGGGATCTTTCTTCATTTGGATCCATTGCTTCTAATTGTTGTAGTCCCTATATTAATTTAATGAAAATCTGAAGCCTTTTTTTGAAGCCAATGGAGGTTTAATTGATTTATTGTGTGGATATCCCGATGATTTACACTTGGGGATCTTTCTTCATTTGGATCCATTGCTTCTAATTGTTGTAGTCCCTTTATTAATTTAATGAAAATCTGAAGCCATTTTTTGAAGCCAATGGAGGTTTAATTGATTTATTGTGTGGATATCCCGATGATTTACACTTGGGGATCTTTCTTCATTTAGATCCATTGCTTCTAATTGTTGTAGTCCCTTTATTAATTTAATGAAAATCTGAAGCCATTTTTTGAAGCCAATGGAGGTTTAATTGATTTATTGTGTGGATATCCCGATGATTTACACTTGGGGATCTTTCTTCATTTGGATCCATTGCTTCTAATTGTTGTAGTCCCTATATTAATTTAATGAAAATCTGAAGCCTTTTTTTTGAAGCCAATGGAGGTTTAATTGATTTATTGTGTGGATATCCCGATGATTTACACTTGGGGATCTTTCTTCATTTGGATCCATTGCTTCTAATTGTTGTAGTCCCTTTATTAATTTAATGAAAATCTGAAGCCATTTTTTGAAGCCAATGGAGGTTTAATTGATTTATTGTGTGGATATCCCGATGATTTACACTTGGGGATCTTTCTTCATTTGGATCCATTGCTTCTAATTGTTGTAGTCCCTATATTAATTTAATGAAAATCTGAATCCATTTTTTGAAGCCAATGGAGGTTTAATTGATTTATTGTGTGGATATCCCGATGATTTACACTTGGGGATCTTTCTTCATTTGGATCCATTGCTTCTAATTGTTGTAGTCCCTTTATTAATTTAATGAAAATCTGAAGCCATTTTTTGAAGCCAATGGAGGTTTAATTGATTTATTGTGTGGATATCCCGATGATTTACACTTGGGGATCTTTCTTCATTTGGATCCATTGCTTCTAATTGTTGTAGTCCCTATATTAATTTAATGAAAATCTGAAGCCTTTTTTTGAAGCCAATGGAGGTTTAATTGATTTATTGTGTGGATATCCCGATGATTTACACTTGGGGATCTTTCTTCATTTGGATCCATTGCTTCTAATTGTTGTAGTCCCTTTATTAATTTAATGAAAATCTGAAGCCATTTTTTGAAGCCAATGGAGGTTTAATTGATTTATTGTGTGGATATCCCGATGATTTACACTTGGGGATCTTTCTTCATTTGGATCCATTGCTTCTAATTGTTGTAGTCCCTTTATTAATTTAATGAAAATCTGAAGCCATTTTTTGAAGCCAATGGAGGTTTAATTGATTTATTGTGTGGATATCGAAACTATTACATCATACATTTTTATTATCGCGTTATAAATTTATAATATTTCAGAATATTGCATCATATTTTTTAATAATTATGCAATACATATGGGTATGTACTGTACATTCGAGGAACAGTATTTATGAGAATTTTTTTTTAAATTTAAAAATTTCGGTCGTAAGTACGAGCGGTCGTTAAGTCCAGGAATACCTGTACTAAAAGCTGGCGTAGGTTGGACCAAAATTGAGGCATTGAGTTGGTTAGAGAGAGAAATGCATGCAACCTAATGGTTCGTTACAGTATTTCAGATTTGAGTCTTTGAAACCTAAATATCTTGTCAGAATGGAAACATTTATGAATAGCCTATAATGACATTCACGCGTAATGCTTCTCGGGCTGATGATGAGCTATTAATTAATTCGAAACCAGTTACAACCTCTTTATTTTTAATGAGGATTTTAAGAAGCTGAGGTTTCCCATTTTGCTTTCTCCTCAAGCTAACTTAAGTTAAATTAAAGATCTCGAGTCTCTTGATTAATTGCATGCTCGTTGATTTTTGATCGAGATACGCCCCATCGAGTAGTTTTTGAGTTAAGTTATATACAGTCTCATCGCTGGACGTTTTCTATAGCTGATTGTTACTCTAAGGCTTTAATGATTTTTATTTTCTCATATTGAACACATTTGTAAATGTATGGCTTTTACTATGATTATCTGCATAATATTCTGTTGGCTATACAATTTACTTCTTGTATTATGCTGTTTTTCTGATACCGTAAAATATTGAGTGTAATACGCACTTTTTTTTTAACATTTTAGCCCGCAAAAATAAGGGTGCTCGTGTACAAAAAGAAACGTAGCTTTAAACGTTGAATAAACGACAAACAATAGATGAGCTGTATTATAGTGAAAGGGATTAAGACTGAAAAATTTCACAGTATTGTTTGTTTTGAATTAAAAATTTAATTTTTTTTCTACCGAATTTTACGTTTTCGTTTATCTTTATTACAAATTTTATATATGTTAATAAATATTTGTGTAATTTTTAAATAGAATATCGGAAAGCTATGGGTGCGTATTATAGTCGAATTTTAATTTTTTCCGAAAATTTCCTGCGAAATCAAACATGCGTATTATACACGTATAAGTATTATAATCACGATTTTACGGTAATTTGTTCATTAGTTCATATAAACTTTTTAATCCTAGAAATTAAATCACACACCACTTTAAAAAAATAAAAAGTAACTTCTGGTATTTTCCATTGTGTATGTTACTATGAAGTAATACTTTTCATTATAATATTTCTGTGGCCCCTTTCACTTATATATGATCTATACATATATATATATATATATATATATATATATATATATATATATATATATATATATATATATATATATATATATATAACCCCCTTAACCCCTTAATAGTCGTTCTTTCAAAGGGTGTATAAAATTTCCCGTTCTGAAGAGGGAATCGGAAAAATGGGCCCCGTAAGCTAATATATATTAAACTAAAGGTTAACAAGGGATTTGAAAATCTACCAACGCCTTAACACTATATTCCCCTGAGATATTTTTGAACTCAACGGTGCCTTATTTTAAATTTGAAAGCTCCAATGTCGGTGTAAAACAAAGACATTCAAAGCGTGAGAAGAAGTTATATTTGCTTTATCAGTTTCTAGCCATTTTTCCTACATTAATTACCGAGAAATCGAGGACAGATCTAACGGCAATGCTTAATCACGTACCTGTGACCAGGCAGAACTAATAGTCTATCTCGAGCGCTTCTGCGCAAGGACTCGATACCGCTCGGCCGAAAATAACCAGCGACAATTTTCTTATG
>OU015498.1:36850069-36887569 GCA_907164885.2 Dolomedes plantarius
AAATTATATTTGCATCGGGACTGTTTCCCCGTGCAGCAAGCGTGTTAATGGAAACGTCCTGTGATTTGTCCCGTTGCGAGAATCGTATAATTGTGAGCTGAAATACGAGTCTTCTTTGAAACACCGCAATATTGCCGTAAGGTTTTCACAACAACTGTGTATTTCTAAAGGAATTGCCTTTCACGCTTGGTGTTCATATCGTAAAAAAGCTTCAAATAGTGTCGTAATACTGCCACGTCACTTAAAGAGGCCTAAAGCAGATATTTTCACTCTGCTGCAACGTGGCTACAATATACTCTGGTACCTCGACTTACGAGTGTCTCGACTTAGGAGTTTTTTGAAATACGCGCATTCTCTCGGCAGATTTTTTGCTTCGAGTTACGAGCAAGCTTCAGATATCCCACCGCTAGTTTGCGCAGCGAACGCCATGTTACGTGCTCATCAAATGAGAACCCGAGAACCATATAATGTTTACAACCTTTATGTACAATTATTATACAGTTGTATACATATTATTCCAAGACTACTATCCAGTCTTAAACCGAGAGATTAGCACTCAACAATTATCACCCGGGCAGCTTGCTCTGCCCACACTTGAGTTGCCATCCGAAACCGAACAGCGTCCAACCTCTCTCACAGAGAAATAGCTTTAATTCCCTCCCCCATGGGGTCTAGGGGATGGGATGACCTTGGTCAAAAATCAACGAATAAGATTTAATTATTCAGTTCAGCCTTTCTCCTCCTCTTACACCAGCATCTTCAAGTCTGATCTGCAAGGTAAATGTTGTACATTACACTTAATAATAAAAGTTTATTACAGTACATTCTATTGTATTGCGTTTTTATACAATGTTCATCGTTTATAAGCACATTTCTTTTATTTAAAAACATATAACAAAAAATTGCGGTGTTTTGGGGGAGGCCGAAACGAATTAATGCCATTTCCATTCATTTCAGTGGGGAAAATTGATTCGAGATAAGAGTATTTCGAGTTGCGAGCTCCGTCATGGAACGAACTAAACTCGTAAGTTGAGGTACCACTGTATTAGTAAAGTCGTGCAACGCTACTGCTAACGTCTTAGCAACATTGTGACTTAATTTTGCGTTTTCCTTACAACACAGTGCTGATGGAGTTGTTGTTTGGATAAATTAAAGCTATTAAAAATTACCAGCTCCATTGCAATATGTCTCTCGTGTGAGAAAATTATTGTTTATCCATTGTCATAATGGTCATGCGATGCGCAGCGAAGATTCATTTTACTCATTAGAATCAAAGCCCTGTAACGTCTAATTGAATGCTAGATGTTCTTCGTGTCCTAGTCGGACACATTGTGGGGAAAACCAGTTCCCGGTGCAGATGGACGTCACGTGACGAAGATCCATCCCTTCTGCAAAATCATCAAAATACAAACAGGATCTTCCCCGTATAATTTAACGATTGCGAGCAACATTACAGGGCTGAGAAACGGCCACTGGGCCCTCCAAAACGCCGACAGTTAGTACCACGGACGAATTCAATCCTCCATCTTAATTTGAGATTAAACGAACACACAAATCCTCCGCGCTAACGAACTCGAGGCTCGAGCCGAACAGCTCTTCCCCCCCCCCCCAAATCATCGAATAAATCAGATGCTTTGAATTAAAAGTGCAAGTCCTTATTCTGCTCATTATGCCGAAAAGCTCCCGATCACGAACTTACTCCTGGTATCCGCTTCAGTGAATCGGCCCGGTCTGTGGAGATGTAATGAGCAATGCCAGGAGTTTCTCCAGAGATGATGGCAAAGGGTCCGTGGATGTACTAATATTCGACTGGTGTTTCTGTCAGTGTCTGATTCGGTGCGTGTTGGAGTCACCCCGTGTACAGGGCAAACACAAATGAGCTTCGTTTTAATCGTGAACTCGTCGAAAGTGAAGTCGGGGTATTGGGAATGAATTTCTTTATGACTAATGCTTTCGGTAATTTTGAGTTAAAGGCATGTTTGTTGTTGATTGACGATCAGTCCCGGGAATGAATGGGGGGGAAATGCTGTTAATAGTGGGCGGCATATTTATTTTATCAAAAGCGATATTCTTTTTTTTTTCTCCATAATTCTTTTAACCCTTCAGCTGGCGTACCCGTGTATAAAGTGCAACAATTTCGCAATTTTTTTTTCTAATGCGGAGGCACTTGTCATCAAACATTCGCCTATACTGCACCGCAATTTTACTGCCCATTTTATTGTGGGGGCACCATGAAGGTGGACAGCATTACCCCCCTATGAAGGGACGACACGAACGGAGGCATTTTTCGTGGCGCGACGCCAGGATTCGATCCGAGCACCCTCAGCACCGAAAACCAGCGCGCTGTACCACTGGACCGCCACCAGTCCATTTTCGCAATTTTAAATGGTTTGATTTTACAAGTAAGATTTGAATGTTCTAAGCAGTTTCTATTTATAGCTACACCCTTTCTAATGCAGGTCTGATTTTCTGACCCTTGTATTACTTTCCATTCATTGTTGGTCGTGATTTAACCATGGTAAACCTGCGATTATACTGGATTGCAATAAGACAAAATTATGAGTTGATGTAGTAAATCAAATGTGCAGCTATTACACGGTATCCCGCATAACTCGAAGATGGACAATCTCATTGTTTTTTAGGATTTTGGACATAATAGGAATCAATTCGCAAGTTGTCCTTATATGCATTAAACGAGACAGTTTTGAAATAAGGCGATTGTATCTGCATTCTTTGGCCTTTAATTATAAATATATCTCAATATTATCAACATTTTATATCGTGTCATAAAGCGCAGAATTAATGTTTTCAATTTGAAAAAAGAAAGTTCATTACAAAAGGAATAATCAAGGTTGAAAGAGACGTTGCACTTTATACAACGCGCGCCTGCTGGTGTTCCCAAAAATTGGCGCGCTCGCTGAAGGGTTAAGTTGCACTCCGTAACAGAGAAATTTTACACCTTGGGGCATTTTTCGTTTTTTTTAATGCAAATAATATTGTAAAATTTAAATTAATCGAGGCTGGGAAATCTGGTATAGTGTTTTAAATACTCATCAATTCCCTTGGTGGATGAAATTTATAAAATGAATCCTGTTGCAAGGTGCAGAAAAGTTCAGGCTATCTGAAAATACCATTTTTATTGGATCATCAGCCTTTATGTACCTGTAAATAGTAGTATAGACAAATTTTCTCCAAAGGTTAACATTGAGGTGAGCGAATCCAATAGGGTTAGTACTCAGCAGCTTTAACAAACTGAAGGGTTAAATAAATATCTCACCCAGTATTCCAAAATTTTGAGCTAACTTCATTTTTTCCTGTTTATAAAATTTCATTTTCATGTAAGTTGTATAACTTAATACACTATCTGGCCAAAAGTATCGGGACGCCCAGTGGTACATACTCGGAAAGTCCTGAGGCATATATTAATATGATGTTAGTCCTTCTTTTGCATCGATGACAGCCTGCACACGTCTGGGGAGACTTTCCACCAGTTTTTGATAGGTGTCCACAGGAATTGACTTCCAGGCGTGATCACAGCTGGAGTGCTGGCAGTGAGGATGGTCGATTTGGCTGGCTACGTAACCTGCGTTCAAATTCGTCCCAAAGGTGTTCAGTGGGATTTAGATCTGGACACCGCGAAGGTCTGTCCAGTAGGAGTTGAACATATTCACCTTGCAAAAGGTGGATGAATGCTTCATTAAATGTAGGTAATTATCAACTCAACTTCACAACAATAGAGTCAAAAGCTACAAATATTTCCAAAATCTGACATATATATAGCTTACTAGAACACCTCAAAATATTTGGCCTGACGACAGAGACAAGAGGATAGATGCCGAATTTAATTCAGTTACGGCCCTCCTCAGCGCACTGATTGCCGGACGGTCGTTAAAACATGAAATATTATGATTTTTTAAAAGTTGAATAACAATAGAATTAATGTATTCAAAAGTTATAGAATGAAAAAAATAAGTATAATATAAATAAAATGAGAAAAAATTGTAACATCGAATTTTTGAAATGGATCATGTCATTGTTAAAAACTATGTTAAGGCTAAATACATAATCGGAATCTTCAGTTTCACAGTGTGAAAAGGCGAGAAAAAACCAACTTTCTTAAAAGGTTTCTCAAATTTTCCGACTTTAACTGAACTTCTACTAACGTTTTAATTTATTTCAAGTTAAGGTGGGGGGGGGGGGTACGTGCTCCCCTGACGCTACGCCTATGCATAGGACTGAACTTTTCGACGTAGCCAAGATGATTGCCGTGATTTTTTTTCCTCTATTTATCTCACTAATAATATATTCGATTATAGTCACTGAACGCTACGTCTATGCATAGTACTGAACTTTTCGACGTAGCCAAGATGATTGCCGTGATTTTTTTTTCCTCTATTTATCTGACTAATAATATATTCGATTATAATCACTGAAATTATCTGTTGTTATTATTATTATAAAGTTGATCTTATTTTAATTGTTTGAATACTGCAAAATCGAGTCCATTGGTAGGCTTTGAAAAATTTAATTGCACTTGCAAATGCAACAGACAGAGTATAAGGATGGTCGTTACTGAATTCTAAATTTGACTGCGTTATCTGTTCGTGCATAAGGCTAAAACCAGTGGTTAACCGTCATTGCTTAGTCATCGTAAAAATCACATCCTTGTAAATGTTTGGAGAGGTTTCCTTGTTAGCCACGGCTTGATTTTTTTTTTCCACCGAAATATTGTTAGCGCTGAGGTGAGATTGCTATCACTTTGACAGATTTGCGTTTCTGCCTGTTCGAAGTCCCCCCAAAATTTCCAATAAAACTGGTAATGCAGCAATACCTGAGCGACGTTTAACAGAGGAAGGAAAAATAATGAAGTTCGATCAATAACACCTTGGAGCGTGTTTAAAATATTGAACCGAGTTTGCTTTTTTTATAGTTTGTTTTATCTTTTATTTGATTGCATTTGCTACGGTTGTTTCTTATTATTGATACGACGTAATTGGCAAGGGGCAATAGGTGCGATAATTTGCAATGACTCTCAGTATCTGCAAATTATTTTGTTTAAATTATGCAAATCCAATCGCGTGTTAAGTTTTGAAATATAAATTGCACATCGCTGCTGGGTTATAAATGAGGATTATTAATAATTTTTTTATCGTATTATCTATTCTTACTATTGGCTGAAAGTTATGCTCAGTTCCAGATTGCTTGATTACAGAGGTTTGATTTTTAACGTAGGATTACGTTCCTCCATAACGGTGCTGCAGAAAGGGAAAATTTCAGACGCTAAAACCGTCCGTCCTCGCGAGTTATAATTTTGGCAGCGCGCCAAACCCAGTCTATTCTATAGCTTGGAGAAGTTAAACAGAAAAGTACCAAGATGCATCAAATTTTGGCTGGCTGGCACACATACACACACACACACACACACACACACACATATATATATATATATATATATATATATATATATTTAGATACATATATACATACAAAAGAGGTAAGCAACGATAAGTAATCCTTCGTTAATAACCCGCGGTAGTTTCGTTAGAAGAGACTACCTAAATTTCTTTTTAAATTTTTTTTTGAGGGGGGGGGGGGGTGGGGTTTCTTATTCATGTCATATTTTTCTTTAATTTTCCCCCACATGTATCACAGTTGATTGCATTTTTTGCTTCAGTTATTTGCTCTTATCTACGTCAAATACTTGGTTTATGATTTAAATAAATTGCAATTTAGATAAATTTTTTTTTCTTTCTAATGCGGCAGATGATTGGACATTATCCAAAAAAATATTAAAATACAGTAAAAAAAAATGTTCCTCAAACTGTACTTATATTCTTTAGTATGTTCTATTAGATTTAATTTGAATATTTTCTTCTACATTATTTTGTCTATAAAAATATCCCTTACCATTTTTTTTTTATAAATATATTTTTTCGATTTTTTTTACATCATTTGCAAATTTTATTTACAATTTAGATAAGTTGTTTATTGTGAAATCAAATCACACTGCATTATTTCAAAAACAAATTTAAACTTTAATACTGGTAGCAGATCTAAATGACTGAGGATTTGGAAGCAGTGCTATATTTTACTGCACTGCATATCTATATGACACAAGCATATTCTCAACCTGATTATTCATTGTAACTCCATAATAGGATTTTTTTTTAAAGACAGTTACATTCTGCTACCATAGTTACGCATATACCTACTCAAGCCAGCATTTCACCCTCCAGATCCCCTGTTATTTACTTGAAACCCTTTTTCTCTTCTCGCCACCTGTTATGTATATAAACCTGTTACGTCATCCCACTCCTGCTGTATCCCTCCGCGCGCGCGGGAGAGAGAGGGCGCTCTTCGGTCTCTGGGCCAGAGGAGGTGGCTGCAGCCGTTGTTGTTGATTTATTGGCCACCGGAGCTCCGGAGTGGACGCTGCGGAAAACAACGCTCCTCCCGCCGTGTAAAAGATGGGAGAGATCGCGGCTGGAAAGGAGGGGGATCGTATACTAGCGAAACGCGCGGCTTCTGTAAACCCGCGTTGGTGCAAAAATGAGCGTTTAAAGATCGTGGTTTCGCTGCCCATTTCTCGATCGGTCCGGTAGTTAAGAGGGTTGAGGAAACGTTTCTGGCTAATTTGTGTGCGTGTTCATTCATATGATTTATTTCTGTTCGTTGTTATTTTTTTTCTTTCGAGAAATTGAGTGTAGTTCGTTTGTAACTAGGGCAATTTCGAGTTCTGTGTAGACTTGCTGTCGTAACGCTTTGGTTTTTATAACACTTGAGCCCTGTACCGAGTAATGTATTCGTGCTAAGTCGAAGGTTCCATTGACTCTTCCCCTTTGTGTATATGTGTGTTTAAATGTTTGTAAGTATGTATAGGAGATAAATGTGAAGTTTAGTGTGTATATGTTGTGTATAATAATATAAGTCATATATTTACTGCCCTACAAACTTATATGTTTGCATATGTATGTATGTTATGAATAGATTATATATATTTAGCTTGTTATATATGGTCTCCCTCCAAGAAAACAGTATAATTTTTTTTCAAATATATCAATCACACTCGAGGTTTTAAACATGGTTTTTATGCCAGGTTTCATTTCATTTTGTGTCATCTTAAATGTGCTTTTTCTTTCTCTTTTCCACCTTTTCGTGCTTTCATTTTATTGCCGATATATTTACACCCAGTACAGTGGTTACATTTAAATGCGTTAGTATACAGGGTTGTTTGCATATATTAACTCATGCGGATCTAGTAGTTATAAGGGCATTATTTGTTCATCTTTAATCCATCGTGTATATGTGCCTATACGTTAACGTATATATTTGTATAAGAGTTGGCAGGGTTGTATTTCCCCAGATGCAGTTCCAAGGAGTTGCATGTTGTTTTCCTTTCAGTCTATTTCGATAACTTCTTCCGATAACGCTCATCTGATAGGTGCTAAAACATCAAATAAAAAATAGCTCATATTAAAAACAAAGTCTTTATTAACTATAAAGTATGAGTAATACCCGTTTTCCCAAATCTCGACCGCAACGTACATCAGTGTTTCTACGATCCCAGAAACCCCCTCGAAACAATTTTTCGAGAACCGAAAACAATTTTTCGATCCTCGAAAGGTTTTCGTTTTTTGATAAAAAGGTGTAGCATAATGCTGAAAAGTCCTTGATTTTTTAACTCGCAACACCACAGACTAAAATATCCCCTGCCTTTTTGCCTGATTAAAAGGCAAAGTCAAGGTACTTTTTCGGGTTCAGTTCTTAGTTCCTGAGATGACGAATTTAAGGATTTTTGATAGAGAAGCCATTAGAAGAACTTAAAGTATTCTTATCTTTAGTAGGTAGTAGCAGCTGTTGATCGGAAATTAGCAGTTTGGTTTTGATTTGCTCTCACAGCTAGAAAAGGGAAGATATATGAGTCTCGAGTAAGGGGGGGGGGATACAAATCACAACGTTTGTCATTAATGTTGGTTGTAATAATTTTATTTAGAAAAATTAGTTTCGGCTGAGAAGCATAATTCAATTGAAAATTGATAATTGGTAACCAATTTTAAGAGTGGTACCATATTATGGTGATAGATTCAAAGTAAGTTTCGATAAAAAAGGTCTTTACCTGTGTTTGTGTTATTGGATCTAATTAACTTAATTAAAATATTTCTGACTTCGGATACCTAATCTTTTGCGTTATGGTATATATTTATTACAATTTTTATACAAAATATGCTCAGTAAGCATTTTTACCATGTTAATCCAGTGAAAAGGGAAAACCATATTTAGGGCATTTAAGCTATATTATAAATGTCCTATGATTTTTCTTTGGAAAGTAAGGTAAATAATATACCCTTAAAATTTATAACGTTTCTCAAAATCCCTTGGAAAGTATTTAATTTTTAACTTTTAGATAAGAAAAACAGTGAGATCCATGTAGTATATAAAAGTTGATCGTAGAGGTTTTGCGATCCTACGTTTGCCTGTAAAGTAGGCTTTCTTATGAGCATCGCTTCTCTGCACGTATCTAAAGCAGCCTTACCTTTCATGATTTGTTGTTCAAGCTTGTCCTTTAGATTCATAATACCTGTGCTGAATACGAAACGTTCTACTGATGAACATGTGTTTAAAAGTATTTTATATTTTTTACAATGGAGAAATTTTAATTTGCATTTTCAAACAGGGAGATTAACAACAGATAGACATTATAACAGCGATAACCTTGTTATTGACAAACAGAATTATATAAAAACTTACCGCTTCAAAAAGTTGAATGAATAGAATGATACAGTGTTTAAAATGAAATCAACTGTAAAAAAATTTTTTTGTTGAAAATTCTGGTTAAAGCGTTGCTTTTACTGGTTGTTCAGTATTCGAGCGAAAAAATTGATGTTCCCTTTAACTAATTGCCATTAACTTTACCAGTACAAAAATTAACTGCATTAAACTAGTCCTAAAGTAATTTAATACCGTGGTTTAGTAGAAAGTAAAGGATCTTTTGAAGAAGAAAAAAATCCCTTACAATACTTTGCAAGTATTGTATATCTTTTGCAAGTATTCTTAGAAAGCGCAGTGACAAAGCCATGATGAGAAGTACTTTATTTAAAACCGTGATTGATTCTGTTCATTCCACAGTCATTTCAGGAAATTTTGAGCTGTCTCAGTGAATTAAGAATTTCTAATTACTACGTTAAAGGTGTATTATTGTCATGGTTTCTGCCGTTAAGTATAAACACGCTGATATACTTAACGGAAGTCGTGTCTCGTATCTAATTTAATTTCTGACTTTTTCATGTAAAATTTAAATTTAAATTAAAAGTGCAAAATATCAAAAAATATGTCTGAAACCCCGCAAATATATTACCTGAACGAAATAGGTCGCTATCTTTCCTTATTTCCCGACGTGGTGCAAAATTTCTCGTTGCATGTATTACTTACATCGTAAAAGTTCCTTTGGTTTATCACAAATCACCCTTTATACGGGCTATTTAGACGTAAAAACTGGTGAAAGGAATAAGTCACTAATGCGTTATGCTCAATTGGCCATTTTATTGCGGAATCAAAAGCGGAGAAGGATTTGATTTTCAGTTAAAATATTTTTCCCACGATCCATAGTTTCGAGGTTCTCTCTTGATCCAAGAAACTGTCTACACGAATTGTTCTCCTCCTTTCCTATTCACTCTCCTCTTCATCTGTATCCTTTGCTCCCCCGCCTACACGCTTATCCGACAGAATTCCCTACCAACAGATAGAGATGGGGGCCAGTCACATATCGAGTTTTGAAGTTGGAGATGTCCGTCGGACTTCTCCGTGTGCTTGATAATTGTGACGATTAGTGACAATAGATCGTACTTGCAAAAGCAATCCTCGAAAAGTACAATTTTATTAATTTAATGGATGTGTATCTGTTGTTTGTTAATCATCGTTTAGGTAATAAAATTTGCATTGTCAGTGACAGTACTACATGAATTCAATCATATTGTTGTTTGCTATATTAATTGCATCGTATTGTTGCTTTAAAAAACCCTAAATTTTTTTATTTTTTTATTCTTGAAATATATACTTGTTTAAAACTGATATTCAATGTAATAACTGCTTAATAATAACTAGTAAATATTATAAAATAAATTGTGAATATTAAAATAAAAGCTGTTAATTTATTAGGTTTTTATTTTCAATTATAAAACGAATTTTTTATTTGCTAAATTGATGATTTTATAGCAAAAAATATATTATCCTTAGTTAAGTTGTTTTTCTATGATAATAAAATTTAATAAATAACTGTGTAAATGAGATTTTTTTATGTTGTGTAAGTTGTGATATTGATATCTAATACTACAAGAATAATAATTTCAAGTACTCATGAAAAGCATTAAAAAATTTAAAATTATTAAATAATATTACAACTTAACTATTTTACATTTTAAATTTAGTTATATTTCTTATATTTTATCCTAAAAGGGGTTTGGCTATTTATCATTAAATTTCATTTGTGACAAAATTTAATAAAAGAATACTATGAAACTAACAAAACGCACTTTATCATTTTTTTAACTATGCATATACCTATGTAGTTTTGGGGGACTTTCTGAAATTTTGTTGCTAAAGTTGGTTTCAATTTTAAAAAAATTTACTGCAAAAATTTTTATTTCATGAAATTCCGTCCTGTTTTTATAAGAACGTATTTATACATATATTTACTGAACTGTAGTAAAACATGACTTTTGAAAAGATAGCATCAGGTATATATGATGCTTCTATAATTACCTGAGTGTATTATATTTCCGAAAATAGTTTATCAGTTATAGGGAGGTTTTGAATAATTATTGAATAACTCCTATAGGAAAAGATACATAGTATGATATCTTGATCTTAAGTAAAAGTAATAGCACTAGCTCGCCACCGTTGTGAAATGATTCAGCATTTCCCGCTGTGTTAGCTTGGCGACTTTATTTTAAAATGCCGCCAAGTGATACCCTATTCTGAGTTCAAACCTTAAAATATTTTTTTTCTTTCTAATTGTGGGTTGCGAGACTGTATATAAACAAAAACAAGTACAAACAAACAAGAGAGAACTAAAGCGTCTATGCATCCAAAAGTTTCATAGCTGTCCAATCTGTCTCCCATTCTGGAGCTGAAGGTAGAGCGGCAACTCAGTATATGGGTTAAGTCCATGTCCTCCCGTCGATTACAAAAGGGTTCTAATACGACGTTCATATGGCAAAGATGTTTCAGTAGGCAATCATCGCCCGTCATTAGGTGAAATAAGAGGACCTGAAAAGATGCCTTATGTGATGTGTATGTTAATATATCTCGGGATAGCTTTAATACTATATTAATTAACTACCATCTTTACTTACTATCAAATTTCCATGTAACGTATGTTCTATGAAGATTGAATACATAGTTTTTATGAAAAATCTTTTCATGCTTTTAAGAAAAAATATTTTTTAGTAATGTGTATGCTTATTTGTGACTTAATTTTTTTTTTCTAAAAATTTAATGTTAAGGAAAAACTTAGAATATACTTTTAAGTTGATTCAACCGTTTGTACATGTTTCTTAACACTTTACTAAACAAAAAAATGAAGTCCCGAATATAAAAAATTTTGTGGGATTTACTACACGCATAATTGTTCAGTCTATAAGAATATTCATTATTACATGGTTTCTTATTTTAAATAAATATCACTAAATTTTAAAAATATTCGGAAAAACACTTCATTTTTGATAATTTTTCCATTCTCTAAGGTGCAAAATGTGTTAAAATTGCTTCAGAAACATTTATTTAACGAAATTTCGGAAAATACGCCTATGTGTGTGTTTAAATTTCATTCCGAGAAGTTATACCACAGAGATATTACTGCAAAATCACTTCCTACGCGATGGAAGAATTTTAAATATAACCATCAATAAGATAGTAAAATATATCTAACACTTTTCACCGTTTAGTTTAGTGTAAGGGGTTAAAACGAAGTAATTGCAAATTCATGAATGCTGTTTGATCTCATGATAATGTGAAGATATGTATAATTTATTTATACATCCCTTTTTTTGGTCCTGATTTTTGTTATTTTTCAAATGTATGCAAGTAGTGATTTAGCAGAGTATGTAAATTTTAACTATTACTGATAGTTTTATATATACAGCTAAAATTTAACCTCATTTGTAATTTATATCTATTTACTAAATTGATAATTATAGCGTAATTTATAATTCAAATATTTTCTACGACCTGAGCATTGCATTACACTTGGTTTTGAGTTAATAAAAGTATGAATTATAGACATGTTGTACGGTAGAACATTAACCTTTTCCTTACGGGGTGGGATATCATGTACCCCAAGAATACGGTCCCAAGAATGAATATATATATATATATATATATATATATATATACATACACATACATATACATATATATATACATATATATACACATCCATATACATATATATATTATATATATATATATATATATATATATATATATATATCCCTGAATGGACATTCTTACAAAAGGGGTATGAAATTTTCCATTCTAAACAGGGAATCAGAAAAATGAGCCCCGTAAGCTAAAGGTTAACGTCATTAATATAAATACATCAGGTTTGCAACTTCGACCTATAAACGGCAAATTTTAATTTTTATCCTACCCCACTTAACTTAAAAATATATTTACAAATGTAAATTGTGTATTTGACTAAACCCAAATTCACTTTGTACGAAAACCGCAGCTTGTAAGGCGCGATCTCCTCTGAAACGTTCCTGCAATATGTACTTGACCCCTCTTTTAACCTCCCCCCACCCTCCCCTTTCAAGATCTCACAAAATATAGAGCGTTAGGGCACTAGGGGGAGGATAAAAAATAAAAAACGGGGAAAAAAGGGAAAGAAAATAAAGAAACCCACTGTGAATAAAGCATCAAAAAAGGAAGAGAGTGTCAAAAAGCGAAAAACAACTGCAACAACAACAACAAAAAAAAAATTCTCCAAAGGATGAAGGAGGAGGAGGAAGAGGAGGCAGGCGAAAAAAAAAATACACGACTGTATGCGTGTGTGAGTGTGTGTATGTGTGTGTAGATCGGTTTTTGCGGGGACTGACAGGACTGACCTCAACCCCGCTGCATCATTGACTCGGGGCACAAGACACTTGACAGAGTTAACGTGCTACTATTGATCCAAGTCAGTCAGAAGAGCGAAGTTGGGGGGCTTTTTCCTCATGCAGTCATACATATACATGGTTGCTTCTCGTCTTGCCAACAATACGTCGCGGATGTATGGATACGTTTTCTTTATTTTTTCATCCGCCTGGGATTGTTTATTTATTTACTCTGAGGATGCGGCGGAGTTTTGTCGGATCGGTAGCGATTTTGTGTCTGACCACGGAGAGCGGTTGGTTTTTGAGGGGAGGATTTCGCTTACGTTTGCGAGGGATATTTTTTATTTGACGATGCTTAGTACATTGCAGAGAATTTGCGTGTATAGCGTGAGTGCGTCGATGTATGCTTTTGTTAGTACATTGAGGCAATGATCATTTCATACAAGCGTGCGTGTTCTTTTTTATATTTAAAAAAAACTTATCCAACAGATATAAGACTGTCATATGAATGAAAAGATAAATTAATCCTAAAAGCAATTTTCTGCGGGAAAAAATTATTTAAGGATATTTTTTAAATTGTACATTTTACGGTTCTGTTTGTTATATGTCATGCGTTTTGTAATCATTAAAACTGTAATTATGAAATTCCGAATTTCCGAAACTACAATATCAGGAATACTAAATACTAATTTCGTAATTCCGAATCACGCATACAAGTGTGTGAAGGCATGCGTTTGGAAATACACTGAGGCAATGATCATTTTACACAAGCGTGCGTATTGTTTCTTTATATTAAAAAACACTTCCCCGACCGGTATAAGATTGTTGTATGAATAGATAAACTAATTCTAGAAACAATTTTTTGCTCGATAAAATTATATAAAGATATTTTTTCAAATAGTACATTTAACGGTTCTGTTTATTATAAGTCGTACGTTTTGTAATTATTATAACTGTAATTTCGTAATTCCCGAATTATGAAATAAAAAATACTAAAAGTTACGACTGTTATAGATGACAGTTATAGATTTACTATGCTTGATATTTCTTTTGAAATTTCATCAATTATTTATTATAAATTTTCGTAGCCTTTTTTCTCTTATAGTAATGCAATTGTAAAAGTCGGTCATTGGTTATTGATTTTTCAATTTGTTAATGTTGAACAGACTATTTACATTATTGAAAACAGTTACTGAAAATTAACAAAGAACAATAAATATTTTGAGATAGCCTCTTTCCTTCTGTTAATTTAACAATAATTAATTATTGGTAAAAGTATTCATCAAGATTCTTTTGAGTAGGTAAACTGAAAAAAAATATTTATTAATATAGCATATTTGGTGCCGCCAACATAGTTTAGTGGTTAGCGTATTGAGTTGGCATTCTGGGCTTAGGTTCAAATCCCGAATAAGGGTTGGTCGGTTCCTTGTCGACCCCCTCATAGGGAGCAATGCTGGCTCACCGATATGGTGCTCCCATAATAAAGTAGTCAGTAAAACTTCGCGGATCTTCGTGGGTCAATGTCAGAACAGCAATTACCAACAAGACAAATGCCTGCCGTATTAAAAAAAATGTGTATTTGTTATATTGAAAAATATTGGTTAATTAAAGTAATAAATTGCCCTTTCTCATAAGCTCCATCTTATAACATTTAATAAATCAAGTAACATGTTCATATACTGAATCAAAAGATGCAATGCATTGAAAAAAATCAAGGGTGATTTATGTAAGAAAATTTTATCGGTATTTCTAGGTTCGTTTCTACGAGGGTCATTTTTTAAGTAAGAACCGTTTTGTAATGGAGTAAGAGAAACTTTAGTTATGAACGTAAATTGTATCACAAACTAAAATATGAACGTTTTTTCACTTTTCAACGTAGTCACCATTAACATTTTAACATTTTTCAAGTCGTGTCACCAGCTTTTGGATCCCATCATCAAAGAAACATGTAAGTAACATGTTCATATACTGAATCAAAAGATGCAATGCATTGAAAAAAATCAAGGGTGATTTATGTAAGAAAATTTTATCGGTATGTCTAGGTTCGTTTCTACGAGGGTCATTTTTTAAGTAAGAACCGTTTTGTAATGGAGGAAGAGAAACTTTAGGTATAAACGTAAATTGTATCACAAACTAAAATATGAACATTTTTTCACTTTTCAACATAGTCACCATTAACATTTAAACATTTTTCAAGTCGTGTCACCAGCTTTTGGATCCCATCATCAAAGAACTCTCCGCCTGACCGTTAAACCACTTAGTAACAGTTTCTTTCAACATGTCATGATTTTCCAAGCGCTTTCCACCAAGAAATACCTTAAGTTTTGGAAACAGATAAGAGACTGATGGTGCTAAGTCAGGGTTGTATGGTGGATGATCCATTAATTCCCAATGAAAATTGTCAAAATCGACGGCGGGAACTGCTCTCTAGCGGCGTCGTTCTGCTTCACGACAAAGCTCGGCCTCACGTTGCGGCAAGAACAAAGACGCAACTGGACAATTTTCATTGGGAATTACTGGATCATCCACCATACAGCCCTGACTTAGCACCATGAGACTCTCATCTGTTTCCAAAACTTAGAAACTTCCACTTTTTGGTGGAAAGCGCTTGGCAAATGGTGACATGTTGAAAGAAACTGTTACTAACTGGTTTAACGGTCAGGTGGAGAGTTCTTTGATGATGGGATCCAAAAGATGGTGACACGACTTGACAAATGTTTAAATGTTAATGGTGACTATGTTGAAAAGGGAAAAACGTTCCTATTTTAGTTTGTGATACAATTTACGTTCATAACTAAAGTTTCTCTTACTCCATTACGAAACGGTTCTTACTTAAAAAATGACCCTCGTATTTACTCAAATGCATTATTTTTTCTGCTTACGAAAATATTCTCAATGTTAATATTCTCGAACAAAAGCGAATTTCCTACTATCAGACGCTGACTTGCCTGAAAAGAAAAATCTGAAAATATTTTCTTTTCTTACTATTTCAAATTCCACGTAAAGCGAGGAAATTTTCTGTGATTTGAAGAACTGATCCTTGAACTCAATTTTTTCCATCATATTCGTGAGTCCTCTTTGTAAATCGAGAAAAATAGTCCCAAACCTTCAACGAAATCTTGCGCACTAGCTCAGTCTTCGTGTTTTGCGAATGCTTTATGAAGTATAATATTATCATTAAGCTGGAAAATAACTGTCTTGATTATTCAAAACTGAAATTTCAGGCGGTTGCGACTTCCTTTTCCAGAGCTGGAAGTTGGTCAGCCGCCAGGACGTGGGTATTGTCTAAGTGACCGGAAGATTTGTCTTTTTCGCCCATTTAGAGCCTTATCCCTAATTTATTAGACTGGTCTGTTTAGTTTGAAACGGCTGAAACAATGGAAGCATTAATCTTTTGCCCTTTCTGGGCTGAAAATTAAATGTTGCTCTTTAGAGCAATTTTTTATGCAATAATAAATAATGATCATCACGAAATACGTTTTGATTTGTAGCCTCTTTTGTAGTATATTCATATAGCTAGCTTTTATAAATATATGTTAGCCTTTTGACGCCGAGAAATATTCATGTCTTGAAGCGAGAATTTCGTGTTAAAGGGTTATTTATCTGTACACCATATTTTGAAAGGCGCGAAGGTTTAAATGCTTACATATATTTTTCAAAGGTCGGCCTCTAAGAAGACACGCTTTCGCTAAGCGAAAGACAATTAGTTTAGTTGTGTACTGGTAGTTTTTAAAGTTTAGCAAACATAATTTTTTAAGCGTCACCGTATGTTCAGCGGCGTAGCGAGAGGGGGGCAAGGGGGTCTATCATGCCCCGGGCGCCACTTGCAGAGGGGCGCCAAATGGTACCTTGACCATTGGTGGTACCTTGGTACCTTGGTCCACTGTACCTTGGTACCTTGTCCAATGGTACTAAGAGATTGGACCCTTTGGTCCCCAAGACCATGAGGGGCGCCAAAAAGGTATCGTGCCCCGGGCGCCAGTTATGCTCGCTACGCCACTGCGTATGTTTGGAAATTTCATTAACAATCGCGATGGTGCCCGGTATAAAGGACTCAAGTCAAAAAAAGTGATTTTTAGATATTTGTTAGTATTAATAAAAATAATTTTTTTTGACTTGTATAAAAGACTTGTATAAAAGACTTAAGTCTATCAATTTTGTATAGAGAAGAACATTTCTTTGCACAAAAGACCCAAGTCAAAATTATATTTCTGCGATTGGTATAAAAGCCAATAAGTTGGTATATTAAATTACTGTTTTTGACTTCAGTCCTTCGTACCGGGCACCATAGATATATAGTGTCATTTCCTTGAGTTAACAATTTATTATCATTATTCTACGCATTTCAAGTATTTTCAGTTCTAAAAAAGTATATACAAATTTCCCCGATATTTATGAGTATGGAAGTCATCCTGAAGGTGGAAATGTTAGGAATGACAGAAGGGAATGACTTTAAATTATCAAAATTACTTACATGAGCCTTATAAGTTATTTGTTAGATTAACTGAAAATAAATTCGCACACTCATTTATTTATACCTATTAGAAGTTGGTCAATTGATGTCGAGTCTATCAAGGGTCAGATTTGTCCACGAGCTCCAGGAATTTGGAGAATTTGGCTAAAATGTAATTTTTCTTCTGGTGTTTCGTGAATTTAATGCAGGGCTCCTGATATTGCTTGGCAAGTGTAAATATGTTCTTCCAGTCAGTTCAATTTCAGGACAATTTCCGCAGTTTGTGTATGTTTATGTTCCGTCTTGATTTATATTCGTGCCTTTATAATGCTGAGTTCTAATATGGGGATTGTTTTAGTGATACTCGGGTTGTATAATGTGGACAAGTTGTAAAGCAGTGTATATATACATGCAAGTGTTTTCGGCTATTTTGCTTTCGGCAGAAAGCCGCAAAATAGCTGAAAGATTTATGGTAAGTGACTAGAGTAAATCTAGATTGCTTGGTAGTCTAAACATAATGAGCACTAAAGTGATGTTGTTAAGCCTTTGATAGATTTATATTTTTACGTTTTAAGAGTTCACCAAAATTTTCACTAAAATCAATAGTATGGCAGTACTTCGACGACCTTAAATAGAGAAAAGAAGAAGAATGAATTGAACTAATCACACCTTGTACATATTTAAAATGTTGAAAGACTTTTTCTGTGATTTGCATTTTTTTATATTTATTGTTAAAAATTGTTTGTACACTCTTTTCCTAATTTAGAGCGAGTAATATTCGATACTATTATAGCGTTAAACGTATCGAATATTATGCTAAATCCCTTCAACAGGTACCCTGATTAATTTAAAGTGTTCAGTAAGCAGAGAAAATGGACGTTATTTATCGAAATTTCATCGCAGGCGAAGTCCAAAGTTGAAGATAATCTGTTGATTAATTGACTTCCAATTTGTCAGACGTCGAATCGCTCTGGAATCAAAAAGAAGTGTTGCATTCCTTATCTATGACTTGGAATAAGAGCCCATAGAAATTTCACTACACATGATCGTTAATTCCGTGAGCATGAAACAAAGTAATATTAATCTTGTTAACTTTTGGCCAAAAGTAATTGATTTCGTCGCGGTCTCAATTTTTTTTTCTTTTCTTTGAATGTATGTCGCACTCTCTTAACTTTTGCTTTGAAAAGTTTTCTTGTAGTTGTTGAGTGTTGTACAGTATTTCACACGGTGAGAACTCGAATTCCTAGTACAGTGGAACCCCGATTTTACGTTTTTCATGGGTACAAAACGGGAAAACGTAAAATCGGGGTTAAAACATAATCTAAGCATAGTATAGGCTATTTTCACGGACCAGCAGAAAATGACGTATGAAGCGGGATAACGTACGAAACGGACAGCGTAAAATCGAGGTTCTACTGTATTACAGCAGCTAACAGCAATTAATTTGCAATACTTTTTTCTACTATCTATCTATCTATAAATAATCACTTTGGGGGGGGGGCTAAATTATGTGAACGAATGCAAATGCATTCAACTGATGGTTTATATTCATATGCAGTTACTTATCAGTAGTTTGTTTTTATACTCGCGATTTTTTTTATTTAAATTTCTTAGCCATATATATATATAATATATATATATATATATATGATATATATATATATATATATATATATATACTATATATATATATTATATATATATATATATATATATAGTGAGAAAGAGGGAGAAGAGAAAGGGAATACTATATTTCGAACTGCTTGATTATGGATGAACATCATGCGCTGAATTAAAATACTGAATCGAAACATTTAGTTATGAAATCTATATTTCTCCACCTTAATCAATGCAAACTATCATTGACTCTGATCATTCTTTCATGCAATATTCATTTGTCACTCTGTTTACAAAATTAGTTAATCTCCTGCGTGTTGAAAAACCTAAATCGGGAAAAAAGAACTTTATATAATTAGCAAAAATTTTTTGCCTTCTCTAATCTTGGGCAGCTACGTTTGTATACTTTTTTCTAAAAAACTGTTTCCCTTTTTTTTTGGGGGGGGGGATTTTTTTAAGGTACTTCTTGCTGTTAGTTAATAGTCCTATGAAGGTTAGTTCACGGGAAAAGGATTACAGAATAGTAAATTCCTTGTTAATTATTTTTTTTAATTTAGAACAAAGCTGAAAAGTATGTAAGAATTTTTTTCTAAGTTGCTTAACTAGTAAACCAATAATTATGTTAAAAACTCTTTTAAGTACATATGATATCTATACCAAAGCGCTGTGTCTTTTTTTTTGTGGATTTGGAACTGAATCTTCCACTCCAGTCATGACTAACTTCACAGGCCTAATGTTGAAGGAAATCCAAAAAAACTTTTATGACCCGCTTATTTAAATTGTAATATTTTGGAGTTTGTTATTCCAGATTATTTGGAATAACATAATGCTTTTTTTATTACTACTGATTAATTAATATTCATCTTCGCATTTCTTGGAATCAGTTTATTTGTGCGCATTTGGACCAGATTTGAGTAACAAGAGTGTACCCCTGGCAGCTTTCCAGTCATAATGGACCCTAAATGAAGATCTTTGTAAATAGTGGAAAAAATTCGTTTTGACTTATTAAACTGCAGATTTAGTTTATCTTGAGAAAATAAAATTGATTCGACGACTGACTTCTAGATCTTTTATCAGACGGGCTTTAGGCCTATGTGCAATTAATTTTATGTTATATAACTGCAAAATTTGGAATGCTTACTGAAATTCGCACATTGAAGAGAATCGTGGTAATTTATCAAAATTTGCTTCTTAAATTTTGAAATTTTGAAAAGTTTGTTTTTTTTTGGAGGGGGATTAATTTATCTATTTTGAATGCACTCGTATAAAATGAGAAATGAGGATAAAATTTAAATGCGTGTCTACATTTTTGGTTGTTAGTTGTTTGAGATTGATTTTTTTCATTTTTTGGGGAGAAACATATTGAAAGTATGTTTATATCTTTTATGAAATAAGTTTTTTATGCCTTTATGATTCTAAATCTTGTAATTACGTTAATGTGTCCTTTGTATATAAATTTTGTTATTTTATAGGCGTGTCTCTTGTGTAGAATTAGTTATAAAATATGTCTAAGCAGGTGAGATCTTTTAATATAAGAAATTAGAAAACATGGCCGTGTTTACCCATAATTTATCCACTCTAGAATATTTACTATACAATTTAATATAGCTTTTCATATTTATTTGTAAGTTTGATGGTATTGAAAATTTTTTAGATATTAACGCTAAAGTGTATGAATTATTTTTTTTAATCCTGAATTTTAATCCTAAAATTTCTGAATTTTAATCCTGAATTTTTTTTAAAAATTTATTTCTAATCCTGAAAACTCGAGAAATAGATCTAAAAAAATTAAATAAGATTACATTTAAAGTAGACGCACAAATATAGCTTTTTTATGTTACATGAGGTAGAAAGCTTTCTTTGTAGCCAAGCTGGAACACTATGTATGTTAGGATTAAGAAATCTCTCTCGAATTTTAGCATTTTTAAAGGATTTCTGGAGGCGCATTACTTTCCACTTCGGTCGTTTTCTCTGCGGGTGTTATACCTATATTCGCAGTGAATTAAACGTTTAAAAAGTGAAAATATGAAAACTTCACATTTGGAATTTCCAATTCTGCGAGCATTACACGAGTTTTTAAATACATCAGTAAAATAAGCACGTTGTTCATTAATAATTTTTCACAATTGTTCTGTGGGAAATCTTTTCAGTGTTTGAGCCAATACTATGAGATTTATACCATTAAGAGATGTTCATCCATCAGACTAAGACATTTTTGGCTCAAGTTTATTGTCCGTTTACTCATATATTCTGACTGAATTTATTTGGATTTTATGAGGGAAGCTTTAAAAGAAACAGAGTGGGCCAGTACATTAGAAAATATTGTTTGTTTGTTTGTGTGGAGATCTACGGTCAATTTTTGCTACACAAGGGTTTATTAGACCGGGACCTACTGCTTAAACGCGATTCCGAACGGCTACAGCATCCATGACAACGGAACTCTAACCCGGATATCAGTGCCTTAGCCATTCGGCCATCATTCGGCTTCAGAAAATATTGCATTAAAAAAAAGCATGAATTATTAATCATTTGTTTAATGTGTATAGTTCCCATGAAAATTCCTTTAAATATTCATTGCAGAGTTTTTATAAAAAAATTAAAAATAGATAAATGGAAATTTAATTTAATATAATGATGATTCAATTTCGATAATTAAACATAAATATAGATCAAGTTTTAAACTATAAGTCGCTAAATTTCCCCCAGATGAAATAAATAACATGGTTACTGAACTACAAGAAAATATGTCAACTGAGTTGTTGGTTACATTTTTTTTTCTTTTAAGTAATCGAAAAATTATATTTCTCACAAGTTCACTAAAAAAAAGCATGAATTATTAATCATTTGTTTAATGTGTATAGTTTCCATGAAAATTCCTTTAAATATTCATTGCAGAGTTTTTATAAAAAAATTAAAAATAGATAAATGGAAATTTAATTTAATATAATGATGATTCAATTTCGATAATTAAACATAAATATAGATCAAATTTTAAACTATAGTCGCTAAATTTGCCCCAAGATGAAATAAATAACATGGTACTGAACTACAAGAAATATGTCAACTGAGTTGTTCGTTACATTTTTTTTCTTTTAAGTAATCGAAAAATTATATTTCTCACAAGTTTTCTGATAATATTAATCTGTTTGTGTGTAAATTACATTCTAAAGAAAAATCTCTGATAAAAGTGTCTTTGCTGATATATACTTACTAATTAAACTTTTATATATATAGCAATTAAATCAGCAATTTTAAGAATAACAATTTTTTATACGGAACTACCAGAGAGTCATTCGTGGAAGCATATCTCTTTAAACGAATATTTAATTTAATTGCCTTCAACGAGAGGAGTTTTTTTATTAGTTTATTAACTTGAAACTTTCCATAATAGAAACAATGCACTTGCTACATTTGAATTTTACAACAGTCAAAAATTATATCAGCTCAGTGAATTGAACGTACTTTCATTCTCTGAACTATTATTTCAATTTAATATCATAGTTTAATTTTATGCTATGATATGAACCCGAATCTCAGTATAAACATATTCATCGTTTATTTTCTGAGAGTAAAAATTACGTACGGACAAAATGGAAAATCATCTTTGCCTGTAAATGTATTTTTACAACCGTAGCGATTGCAATGCTGGAAAACATGTTGGGCTAGCCTGTAAATGCGTTTTGGCAGTGTTAACGTGTCAAATGGAAGAAAACTGGCTGTTGTTAGTGCACATCATGGTAACATTAAGAAATTATCACTTGGTTAGAGTGGTGATAAACAGTTAATTTTGTCTAAAAGGTGACATCCACACGTGTAAAGTGTACTATAAAAAAGGAAACTAATTTTGATGCGTTGGCACGTAGTTGAATTTCTCTCTGTATTAAAAAATCAATTTATTAAATGTTTACGCTCTTATTAAAGCAAAGGAAAATTTTACTTTCTACTTTAAAAGGAGATTATGATCTTCAATCCTTTTTTAAAAAGGAATTTTTTTATCACGGGGAAAACTATTTTTTTCGAACGAGGCAGGTCTTTGGAAAATAAATATGTAACAAGATCTGGTCTATAAACTGATGTATTTTTTTTTTACAATTTTTCCCGAAAATACCTAGATTGTGGATGATAATTCTTTTTTTTTTTATAACTTCAAAACTTTTTCTTTTTTATTTGAGAATAGAAATATAAAAGTTTGTTTAATTTTAAATAAAAATTATTAAGCGCTGTTTATTTATGCAACCAAAACAAAACACACACCAACACACACACAGACACCAAAAAAAAAACATGCTGAGGTCACCTTTAACATTTTTAGCTGTTATTGTAAGAGAGAAATATTTCAAAATCATGTTAGAGGCCAGACTTAGTATCATTCACAGCTGTTTGAAAATAAACTCTTTTAACGCCTCTTTTCTGAAATGTTCTGAGTATAGTTACTTAGTTCAGATGGTGTGAGCGCTGTAACACCGGGCGCTTCGATTTGGTTGACAAGCATTCAGCTTTGATGGGCCCTAAATGACTGCCGTGGTGGCGGTTTGATTAGATTCAAACGAGAAATTACAAGTACCAGTCGTCATATGTTACTCAGTGCTTTGCGATGTATTTAAGGGGCTGTATATTGGTAGCAATTCCCTGTTCGTAGTTTCGTTTCTGGTGTTATATTCAGTAGATTGGAAAGCGGTATTTAAAATGCAAATAGTGTACATTGTATGATGCAGAGTAGAAGTATTTTTCAAAGTGGTTTATTGGGAGAGACTTCTGTTATTACATTGAAGAATTGACATTTCCGCTATTTTATGATACGAATTTAATGTTTCCTTTTCTCAGAGAAATAAAATAATACTAATAAATAAAGGAACTTGTATTAGAAAAAAATTTTTAGCTATACAAATTTATAATCTAAACAATATATAGGTATAGGCACAGATATAGTATAAACAAGCTTTTCTACACCCGATGTCGTCTTATAGTTAGTCGAATGAGATTATTTAGGGATTAGAGAGGACGACAGTAGAAAAATTTGATCACTCCCAGAATATGCATATAAATAGTTCTCTCTCTCTCTCTCTCTCTCTCTCTCTCTCTATATATATATATATATATATATATATATATATATTATATATATTTATATTTTTTTAAATTTATTTATATATATATATATATATATATTTATATATATATATATATATATATATATAATATATTATATAATATATATATATATAGATATATATTATATATATATATATAGTAAAACTTCTCTAGCTGTCCCACCCTAGACCGGGCCATATTTTGTCCAGAACCGATTCAAGCCAACGTTCAAGGCATGAATCCAATGTTCTGAAAGAAACCTCTTTTTAACGGCCACCCCGCAAAACGGCCACTTTTTCGGTACCAGAACTACCCGCCATAGAGAAGTTTCTCTATATATATAAAGGATAGAGGAGTCTTAAAAAAAACTAAAAGGTGTATCATTATATAAAAAAATGTAAGACTGTTATCTATAAATATGTTACATACAATAGCAATGTAATAAGGTGTATTTTTAAATAAACATTAAAAATTCGTAATATTTCATTAATCTTTTTTTACAATAATTTTCATTTTTAAGATTATATTTTTGTTTTATCTGTTCCCTTTAGTTTTTAAAATTATTTTTGCTTTAGTTTAATCACATATTTAGAAAAAAATATATTATTTTTATTAAGAACATAACAAAAAAAATTTATTTTATGCGTGCCACAACTGCATAAAAGCTGCTTAAATTTCCGGTCGATTTCTTGATAACTGAACTTCATAAAATATACAACACGCCCTGTCATTTTTTTTACCTTAACTTTGCGCATCTATTTAATTTGTAAACCACATATACTTATTATTACTATGATTAAAACGTACACCTGAAATTTCGCCCGTACCAAAGCACGTAAGCAGAATTAAGATAGAACGACTGCCGTACAGTTCTGTGCATTTTAACATCTCTCTTTTTCATTTTTTTTTTTTTCATTCTTCGTTCCTCTCTCTCCCTTTAGTCCAGGCAGCTTGACCGTACTTGTATTTCAGGCACCTAAACACACCCACCGTCCACTTGTCCAAACGTCGTGATTGAAGGGAAATCATTAAATTGGACAGCCGCCATGGCAGCTCTGTGACAGCTTACCCCCTCCCCACACAGCACACACACACTCTCTCTTTCTCTCTCTCTATCGCTTCTCCTCCCTGCTTCGTATTTCTCTCTGTCGTGAACCTATTCATGACTTTATTATTTCATAGTTGTATACACTTTCACGAGAGGTACATCGCCTTTAAAGTTTTCATCAATGATAATTCGGGTTACGTCTTTATGCGTGTGTAGGGATTTGTATTCGGAAGCGGCTAGAATGTAATATCAGATAAATGTTTGGGATTTAATGTGTATTTTTTACAGATAAGGGCTGTTTGTGTATTCCATCCGGTCTTATGAGTTAAATTATTCTGGTTAGTAAAATATTATAGTAAAAAAATTTTAACTATTTTTCGTGCGTATTTTTTTTCAATTTAGTGGTACCACGAAAATTTGAGTGATTTAATGTCTATGTTTACGGATAAGGACTATTTATATTCCATCTGGTCTTACGTGTTACATTCTTCTGATTAGTAGAATTTAAAATGAAAAAATTGTTAACTATTTTTCGTGCATTTTTTTTTCAATTTAGTGGTACCACGAAAATTTGAGTGATTTAATGTGTATGTTTACGGATAAGGACTATTTATATTCCATCTGGTCTTACGTGTTGCATTCTTCTGATTAGTAGAATTTAAAATGAAAAAATTGTTAACTATTTTTCGTGCATTTTTTTTTCAATTTAGTGGTACCACGAAAATTTGAGTGATTTAATGTGTATGTTTACGGATAAGGACTATTTATATTCCATCTGGTCTTACGTGTTACATTATTCTGATTAGTAGAATTTAAAATGAAAAAATTGTTAACTATTTTTCGTGCAATTTTTTTTTTTTAATTTAGTGGTACCACGAAAATTTGAGTGATTTAATGTGTATGTTTACGGATAAGGACTATTTATATTCCATCTGGTCTTACGTGTTACATTCTTTTGATTAGTAGAATTTAAAATGAAAAAATTGTTAACTATTTTTCGTGCAATTTTTTTAAATTTTTTTATTTAGGGGTACCTTGAAAATATTACTGATTTAGTGTGTATGTTTACAGATAAAGACTATTTGTATTCCATCTGGTCTTACATGTTACATTATTCTGATTACTAAAATTTAAAATGAAAAAAATAGTTAACTTTTTTCGTGCAATTTTTTTTTTAATTTAGGGGTACCTCATAAATATTACTGATTTAATGTGTACTCGTATTTTTACAGATAAGGGCTATTTATATTCGATCTGGTCTTACGTGTTACATTATTCTGATTAGTAAACTTTTAAATGAAAAAATTAACTATTTTTCGTGCAATTTTTTATTATTATTTAGAGGTACCTCAAAAATTGAGTGATTCAATGTGTATTTTACAGATAAGGGCTATTTATATTCGATATAGTCTTAGGTGCTACATTATTCTGATTTGTAAAATTTAAAATGGAAAAATTGTTAACTATTATTCGTGCATTCTTTTTTTCAATTTAGTGGTACCTCGAAAATTTGAGTGATTTAATGTGCATTTTAACTGATAAAGGCTATTTATATTCTATCTGTTAGAAATAGAACGTTTCTCCTATCTCACTGCAGCTGTATGCTAATTTCTATTTCATTTCACTATAACATTGAAATTAGTTTTTTCTTCTTGCCATTGGTCCGAAGTGTTTTTAAATGCATCTTTTGTAACCTTAAAGTTGTATATAAGACGCTCTTTGTAGGCTGTGTGGAGCATGATCGCTACTAAGATAATAGACTCTGTAAATTTATTGCGTGAGTATACGCCACTGGCCTGTCTTACGTGCTACATTATTCTGGTTAGTAAAATTTAATAGTAAAAAATTGTTAACTATTTTTCGCGCATTTTTTTTAAATTTAGAGGTGCCTCGAAAATATTTGGGATTTAATGTGTAGATTTACAGATAAGGGCTATTTATATTCCATCCGGTATAACGTGTTAAATTATTCTGGTTGGTGAAATTTAACATTTACAAATTTTTAACTATTTTTCGTTCCTTTTTTTGTTCCATTTTAGAGGTGCCTCGGAAATATTCGTGATGTAATGTGTATTTTTACAGATAAAAATTATTTTTCTATCCGGTATAACGTGTTAAATTATTCTGGTTAGTAAAATTTAATATTTTAAAATTATTAACTATTTTTCGTGCATTTTTTGTTCAATTTAGAGGTACCTTGAATATAAAAATCGATTCTTTAACCGATTTTTTTCTGGTCCGGCATAGAAAGTCATGTAGCAAAATATTCTCTACAGAAGCGCAATTTATTATTAGTTACTCCTTGGTTTTTCTCTTCTATTATTTTATGTTAATTGTGTCCTGATTTCGGATTTTTGTTAATGTGAGGTATAATAGCTCTCCAGTAGAGTTAAACATAAATGTATGAGGGGAAATGTAGAATACTGAGGTGTTAAAAATCATGTTTATCCATTATTATAGCCAACTAACATCCTTAGATCTTAGTTGCGATGTGGGATATCAAGGTGTTATAAACCTAAGTTTTCTTTTTTATGTATGGGTGTGTTTATATTTATGGCAAGCGTGAGGTGAGCCATCAATAGTTTGATGTTAAAATTTTATTCGAGTTTATATGTAATAAGCCAAAGTGTAATACACCTACGCTGTTTCTCTTACATGTATGTGACACAGCATTTATTAGGTTGTACTGCAGCACTTATACCGCTGGTTTTAAACGCATTGTAGAACGAGTACAGTAACTCAACAAAGCCGGTGTAATAATAATTTCATTATAAATCATCATGCTACAAAAACCGCTATGTAAAAATATGTCTTAATTAAAATGTAATATTAACCTATTTTTAGTGTTAAATTTACCTATGAATATTTTATGCGTTGCGTGTCTTTTTATGTGATTGACATTCTGTGTGAGTTTTTGCTAATTAGGAGCACGTGAGAATAATTTGAATCTTAAACTCATTTCTTCAAACACTTGATTCGCTGCAAAATATTTCGAAAAAAAAGTTATCAATGCCAAATCATGAGACTGGCATTTCAGAAAATTTAAATTTCTTGCGATATGCAGACAACTAAGAACTTTTGAGTAAAATAGAGAAAAGTTGAGAAATTGAGAAAGATGTAGAGATAAAATTTACTAAATTAAGTTTTCTATAAAGAAACTTGCGATTCAAGTACAAGCATTTAGCTGGTATTATAGGGGGGAAATGAACATTTTTAGAGCGGAAGTATTTAATTAAGTCTTTTGGTGTTTTAGTTAAAAGTTTAAATAGTAATCACGAATCCCGGGGGGGAGGGATCATTCTTGTCAATGAAACAAACAAACACACACACACACACACACACACACATATATATATATATATATATATATACAGTGGAATCTCGATCTATCGTTTTTCAAGGGACCGATTGAAATGAACGATAAATGCTAGAAAACGATAGATGCGGAAACATAACAAAGCAATATGATCGTTGGGACTGGATAAAATGAATGACACATACGGAAAAACGATGGATCCGAAAACGATCGATCGAGATTCCACTGTATATATATATATATATATATATATATATATATATATATATATATATATATATATATATATATATATACTAATGTTATAAGTATATATACTAATGTATATAAGTTTATGTATTTATTTACATAAATCCATGTCATTATAAATTGCTAAAATGTTTAATTTCCTTCTTCCCTCTTTTAAATCATCCTCAAGTTTTCTGATGAAGTATGGAGTTATTAAGTCTAAACTAACATCCATTGCTAAAACAAATATTCCTGTCATCTCCTATTACTCAGCTTTTAAACTCTTTCACACCATTTTAAAGAAAAATGTTTTAGCACCCCTCTCTAAATCCCCACCTTTGGTGCACGACCCCTCGTCTACCCGCTTCATTAAGCGGGGGTGGTTTACAGGAGGCTGCAATTAAATTAGAACCATGCAGCACGATCTAGATCACTTCTGTCCCCCCCCCCCCTGCTCTAGACTTTACGTCTTTTTTTATTGCGCGGGGTTGCTTAATTTATAGACACCCCCTTTTATGGGATAAAAGAGAGGGATAATTTTTGAACCGTTCTTGCGTTAAATATGGGTTTGTGCGAATAGATATATAGAAAGCGGTTATCTTATGTCTAGGGTGTAAATTTCTGAGGCTTTTTCCTCAATACCTCGTCTTTTAATTTTACAGCTTGATTTAAAAGGGGAGAAACAGACTCGAAGAATGGTATAAATGTCAAAGATGTATTTCACGGGCGTAAAATACACCGTATGCTTCTACCTATGGAATAAAAGAAAAATGTGTGCGCCAATTTCTCCTCTGGGTATCTATCGATTGAAGGCTTGTATTTTAGAGGATATTAATCGAGAAAGATTGCTCGCGTCAGTTTGATTTGATATCTCCATCTTACGGGAAAATTTCAATTTTTTTCAGCCGTTTTGTTTAGTTTTGGGAATTGGCTAATTGAGAGATTGGGCATATTCATAGCTAAACTATTGGAGATTATTAGTCTTACGGAAGATTGCTTACGTCAATTTGATTTGATATATCTATCTTACCGAAAAATTTCAATTTTTCAGCAGGCTTTCTTTAGTTATGGAAATTGGCTAATTGAGAAATTGGTGATATTTATGGGCATATTCATAGCTAAACTATTGAAGGTTATTAGTTTTATGGAAGACTGCTCACGGCAATTTGATTTGATATTTCCATCTTACGAAAAAATTTCAATTTTTCGGCAGGCTCTCTTTAGTTATGGAAATTGGCTAATTGAGAGATTGGTGATATTTATGGGCATATTCATAGCTAAACTATTGGAGATTATTAGTTTTATGGAAGACTGCTCACGTCAATTTGATTTGATATTTCCATCTTACCGAAAAATTTCAATTTTTCAGCATGCTTTCTGTAGTTATGGAAACTGGCTAATTGAGAGATTGGTGATATTTATGGGCATATTCATAGCTGAACTATTGGAGATTATTAGTTTTATGGAAGATTTCTCACGGCAATTTGATTTGATATTTCCATCTTACGAAAAAATTTCGATTTTTCAGCAGGCTTTCTTTAGTTATGGAAATTGGCTAATTGAGAGATTGGTGATATTTATGGGCATATTCATAGCTAAACTATTGGAGATTATTAGTTTTACGGAAGATTGCTCACGTCAGTTTGATTTGATATTGCCATTTTTTTGTAAAATATTGGTGTTTTCGTTTGTGTCGTCTATATCTGGGTTCATTATAGTTTTTTTCCTTTAGACTTAATAATTTTCCGTGCTTATTTTCACAGCTTTCAAACTCTGAAAATAAGGATGTGGGAACTACGATTCTTACCATGCGTAGTTAAATAACTAACTGAATCAAGTATTCAATTAAATTTTTGAAATTTTGGATTTTTGAGAAGCTAATCAAATTGTTGAATTATAATTTATATAGGCCCCTTGCCCCCCCCCCCCCCTGGGTGCGCTAATCTGTCATTGGTTAAACAAATTTCTATACGAGTAACATTGACACTGACCAAGATAACGCGAACAGCAATCTAACTGTTAGACTTGCAAAATCTACGAAATCACTAACTTGTATTCATTTTCACTTTTTTCATAACCACTTTTAAATGGTGCTATCTGTTCAAAATTAGTTTCCATTGATGATTATTGGATCCTAAATGAGACAAACAATTTGCGTACTTTTTCTAGATTTATGTACGACTTTTGCATTGTAAGATTGTATATCCTGCAATTTGAAACTTAATTATTTGAAGGATAATTAGAGAAAAATATGCCCTTGTCAAAAAGGGGATAATTTGCAATGCCCTACGACAATGAATTCCTCTATAGTTCGATATCTCTACCCCACTCTATCAACCTCGCGTCATTAGTAATAGAATGTTCGTTAAAAATAGCATCTCAAGGATTATCATACACCCTTCTTATCAATGACTCCTTTTGCCCGCGTCATACATCATATCTTCCTCCGTCAAACTGCTCAAATATTTATCCTCCTCTTCGTGGTTAAATAACTTATGCAAATGACATAATGATGATAATATTCCTCGTGTATTTAATGAGTCATTCAATATCAGTCGATAAGCTTTGATGCCTAAATTGCTAATTCGAAAGAATTTATTTACTTGTTAAATACGGGCTTAAAAGATTTTTTTTTATTTTTTATGTACAGATAGTTGTTTGTAAATCCTTATGTGGAATAAGAATGTTTATATACGGGTATGTATGAAATGTTTGTGATTATTTGTATTTGAAGTCTCGTATTTTTGTGTTCTTTTGGGTATATATTTAAAACGGCAAATCATTTTGAAAAATATGTAACCCTTACTTATTATATATATATTATATATATATATATATATATATATATATATATATATATATATATTAATCTATATATATATATTTATATATCTATATATTTATATGTATATATATATTTATATATATATATATTTATATATCTATATATTTATATATATATATATATATATATATATATATATATGATTGTTTAGGTATATATAGTATTTGTGTAACTTTTACTATAAGTATAAATTGTGATTTTTAGCGTTATTAGTTACTGTGAGTTTAACGTAAGGAGCATGCACGTTACGTTACTTAATTACTATAATCAGCAACTAGGTGGGATTTTTTTTTTTTTGTCATAGCTGTAATCTATAATGAAGTCATGAATTTTTTCTTCTTTATTTCTTAAGCTGTGCATAGAAAAAAGAAGAAGAATCCCATCACCCACGGGTGAGAAGTAGAAACAAAAACCCCTATCGCCTTCCACAAGCTCCCGCACGAAGACACGGCACACTATTCACCTATCCCCCTGGCGTTTTCAAAAGATGCCGACAACAAATGCAACAAAAACACACGCGCACACACACACATTCTCTGGATATAAACTTTAACACTTTGCATGCAAATCTCCTCCTCCCCCCCTTCACGTCCCTCCCCGCCCCCGCTCTTCTCCTCCCTTTTGTCTCTTCTCTCTATTCCGTCACGTCGCAGTGTCTTCTCGGGGAGACTGCAGTGTCCCGGATGACATTCGGGAGTGACGGTTGATTGACAGTCCAGCCTCAAACAATAGCGGGGAGGGAGGTTGAGTCGGAATGGCCCGGATGTGACTGGCATGCCAGTAAGATGCCGGTCGATACTGGCACGAGGGGATGTGATGCCTGTCTTTCTGTGTTTGAGGACGAAGGGGGGACAGATTGCGAGATTTGTGCAGATGTTTGGAGGTCGCGGTGCGTCCAAGTTTGGTGCGTTTGTTTGTTCAATTAAGCGGTTTGTGGGGTTATTTGGTATCAAATGCAAGGTAGACGACCACTGCTAGATCCCATGTTAATAAATTTAGTTATCTTCAGTGGCGTAGTTTATTGCGCACGCTTTTAAAATAACACTTGCAGATTTTTAAAAGCGACTTGCAAATATGCATATTTAATACCATACCCGGGAAACTAGATTGGAAGAACTATTCTACTTTCATATATGCATATATACGTACAATTAATGCAATTTTAAACTGATACACATACAGACAATCATTGAACTGATACACAAACCTGAAATAATTTTAGAATTGTACTGATACACGCATACTCGTACTTGCAGTCATTACTCAGATACATATACTGGCTGTCATTTCACGGATACATATACTTGCAGTCATTTCACGGATACATATACTTGTTGTCGTTACACGGATACATATACTTGCAGTCATTTCACAAATGCATATACTTGCAGTCATTTCACAGATACATATACTTGCAGTCATTTCACAGATACATATACTTGCAGTCATTACACAGATACATATACTTGCAGTCCTTACACAGATACATATACTTGCAGTCCTTACACAGATACATATACTTGCAGTCATTTCACAGATACATATACTTGCAGTCATTTCACAGATACATATACTTGCAGTCATTTCACAGATACATATACTTGCAGTCATTACACAGATACATATATCTGCAGTCATTTCACAGATACATATACTTGCAGTTATTTCACAGATACATATACTTGCAGTCATTTCACAGATACATATACTTGCAGTCATTTCACAGATACATATACTTGCAGTCATTACACAGACTATCTGCAGTCATTTCAACAATATACTTGCAGTCATTTCGCAGATACATATACTTGCTTCATTCACAAATACATACACGCGCAATCACAAAATCGTATACATAAACCTCGTAATACACAAATGACATAACTCGAAGAAACTATGCTACTTTCATATATGCATATATACGTATAATTACATGCAATTTTATACTGACACGCTACAGGGCAATCATTGAACTGATACACAACCTGAAATCATTTTTAGAATTATACTGATACACGCATACTCGTACTTGCAGTCATTACACAGATACATAAACTCGTATTCATCACATAGAATCACATACAGTCATTACACTGAATAACATGCATGGAGTCAGTGCACAGAGTTGTGAAATTGTGTCCGAGAGTTCATCAAATATTGTGCGTGTTAATCACGCAAAGAATTCTTTATTTTGATTGTTTAAGACTGCCGCTACACTCTTCAAAAATAAATTTTTGAAGCAAAATGCCGTAAAGTTACAGAGTAGCTTCCCTACTTCTACCCAGCACATTGTTGGTAAGACAGTTAAAAACTTCAGCAAGAGTTCTCCCGTAAATGTAATAAAATGTAGTGTGATCCTGTAGGGAGAGATGGACCAACTAGTTTAAAAAAATAATTTTCAATCCTTTGTTATGATTTATAAGCTATGATATCTACCAGAAATACTTTATGCATATTTTTGTTTCCCTGTGTGCATATATATTGAAATATTGTAGGAACATGCGTATTAACGTTTAGTCCCTTTTCAGGGTGAAAGGATTTCTACATGGTATGAAATTGTTCCGTAATATTATGTGGTATTTGGATAGGTGATTTCAACTTCCCCACCCTGATGAATATATATATAATATATATATTATATATATATAATATATACTATATATATATATATATATATAATATATATATATATACATATATATAAATATCGAACAATACGCGTCTGGTCGTTAATTAACAAAATAGCTCTGAGTTTGTTCTGTTCCGTTAAATTTGTAAAGTGAATGTCCAAAATCATACTGACAAAGATACTTTCAGTATTTTAAGAGAGTTTGAGTGGCCATCTTTATTTTATAGGCAATATTCCAAATCGGCGTTTTATCTTGAATGAAACTTTTTTCGGAAATTTGGTTTCTAGTACTAATTGCAATAATACTGTGGATTTATTATGTTATCTGTGTGTTTCCCCTCATATTAATTCTATGTTTTCTTCTTTTTTTCTAGGTAAGTCCTATATATTAATGCTGCTTTATGGAAACGTTTTGTAAAGAAAGTTAGGTAAATTAAATTTATATTAGTGATAACATTTTTATCTTTTGTTAAAAAATAGTAAAATACGTGTAAAAGACTAAAATATAAAGATAGAGCATTTTCTCGCTACTGTTACTTTCGATTATACTATACTGTCTTACTTACCATTGCATAGTTGTATTCAACTCTGTTAAATGGATTAGTTTTGAGAAAATAAGGACGTTGTCTCTCATGTTGGGTAAACAAATTATCTGCTTAATCAGAAGAGACAGAAAGATATAAAATCATTTTCGCGTGGTTTCAGACATAGGTATACTGTGTTAATCACTTATTAACTGAGACATAACTGGTACTACAGTAAAACCTCGTTTATCCGGACTAACTGAGACCATAGGCAATCCGGATAATCGAAAATCCGGGTAATATGGGTAATAAGCAAAACAGAATCCTTAATTTAGCAGACTTAATATTTATTGCGAGAAAAAAACTACCTTTTGTAACAAAATTACATAGTATTGTTTACAAGACATTAAAAAACATAAAAATAACTTTTCACATCATTTCTTAACAAAGAATTGGTAAGTCTAGTAAAGCTTTCTTAAACTGAACGGATTTTATTACCATAATTTATTGTACAATCTATGCAGGAACTGTACATTGAATCAAACTAAAAAGCGAATATTTGGCGTACTTGTAGTTGTTCTTGCTATCATAGTTAAAAATTATTATGTAATGTGAACATTAAATAAAACGTAATGTCTACAAATTTGATCCGGATTATCCGGAGATCCGGATAAACAAGGTTCGTCTAAACGAGGTTTTACTGTATTTGACTATTTAATATTATTATTGCAATGCGTCATATTTTAGTGTTTCTGTAAATTATTCGGAATTGCTAAATTTTCCAGCGTTGTATCGTTCAGATGCATGAAGGATTTTACTAAATAGTGTTCTTCAACTCTAAAAATAGATACGTTCTGTGCGCTGGTATATATCGAAATTGGAAACATTAATTCATAAAATATCAATCATTAAAGCGTATTTCTACCAATGCTTAAAATAAACTACCCATTTTTATTGGCGGGTAGTTCTGGTATTCAGTGTTTTGGAAGTAAGAAAAGAGGCTTCGTGCTCGCTATTGAGACAGAAAAGTAAACCACGTAAAATGAATTTTCCGCATTTTTTATACCATAATTCGCACCTTTTTAATTAAAAAAGTTGACTTAAAATTGTGGTGCGTCGTATGGTCCGAAGATAACATTAAAATGAAAGGAATATTATATGTAAAGGGCCGTCATCAGTCAGGAATTGATCAAACGGGAATACAAAAAGAGTTTATTTGATTAAGTCATGGATATACAGGGTACGACACAGTTTAAACGACCGTTGCATTTGCGCGCTTTTGTCATAATTGAGGGAAATTTAGTTTTAGCTAATTTATTGTTCTGTAGAACGTGCCTCATCAAAAATAATTGTTCGAAACCCCCCCATGGTGGCTTCTCCTTTGCCAAACAGTGGAATGGAGTGAAACAGAGATGGAGTGACAGTTGGAATATCAATCACAAAGCTGTTAAAAAATATTCACAAGGCTGTCAAAAAATTTCATTAGTTGTTGAGGAGACTCAGGGCCGCATGGGCAAATCGGGACTTTGCCCAGGGCCTCCTGATGCTAGGGGCCCCCACAACCCCCTTGGTGTATGAACCTAGTACTTCTAATAGTATGTATAGCCCATGGATAGTTCTTATTTTTATAAATGTTCGTAAGGGGGGACCCCCAATAGCATCTGCCCAGGGGCCCCCAGCGTTCATAATCGGACCCTGAGGAGACTGTCCTCATATTGTGATATTGACAGTAAAAAAAGAGCCATAAACTTTCTTAAATGCTGGTAATTCTTTTAATATGTAAGGGATGTTTTTAAACTGTGAAATCTGAACCCGTATTGTCGCCATGGCTGGACGCGAAAAGCCAAGTAGTGTAGGATTTCGGTGCTTTTCTGTTCTCATTTTAAAGAATTTGAGTTCAGCAGATTTAGGAAAGAGCAAAGAAGAAAGATGTCTTGAAAGATAATAATGAAAGTAACTCCTCGATGTATAAATGGGATTTAACTTCGATTTTTTAACCATCCATTGGCCGATATTGGCTTTATACGAGTTCAAAGTTTAGACGGTGTTATGAACAGTAAATCATCATACAATGTTACTAGAGCTTTCCATGAATAGTTAAAATACCAAACTACATCAAACGCAGTCTTAACTTTCATTGACTGCCCTGGTGATGTCTAAAATGTACAGTAGTACTTTAATAGTAGTAAAATAATTGCAGTTATTAAATCTTAGATATTACCTATTAAATAACATAATCACGGCCCGCAAAGGAATCTGAAGATAGTCTTTCGAAGCTAACTCCTCAGCCCCCTCTTCAAATAAATCCCATGGAAATCTCGCTGGCAGTGTGACAGATGACGGATCAGCGTCTGTCCCATTTCCTCTAGGGGCACTTTAAAATTCCCCCTTGACAAATTCTGAGGCTCTTTTCGCGCGTTTACTCCCGAGAATACTAAATAAGCTCCTCTGATGTTTTTGAACGATACGTCTTAACTTTTGTATGGTTTCTCTCTTTCGCTGACTGACGTATCAGTGGGGTAACAGAGGAGGGGCTTTGTTTTGGAAGTAGCGAGATTTCTAGTGATGTGCAATCTTTGTGAGGCCACGTGTGTATACTTAACTGGAACTCTTTTGGCAGGAATCTATTGCCAGTCAGTGGCAGATTCAAACTCTTTT
>OU015498.1:36892569-36955069 GCA_907164885.2 Dolomedes plantarius
ACCGCATTCCTGTCTCAAAGTGCGTTTCACATAACACCCGCCTCTGCCTTTTTTTTCCCTCCCCCCCCCCCTCCTTCTTTATAAGCATTTATATTGCTCGTTTAATTCCAATATTCATAACTCCTGGAATTAGCATTACTTTATTCAAACAAACATCTCCAAGTGGATCTCTGCACACACGAAGATAATAATGATAAAAATAAGACTCGAAACAATAGAAAAGAAACAAATATCTTTCCCTATCGCGAAAAGAGAGCTAGGCCGACTGCAGAGGTACAACAACAAAAAAAAAAATAAATAAATAAAGGGCGAACACGTGTTTTAATTGCATTTTTAACCTTTTCTGCGGTCATCATTTGCAATGCAAGAAAGCGTTTTCAGAGTGAACGTCCGATTCCAAATTTCCGTGAAATGATGCTTTATGGTGTTAGTGGCTCCGTAGGCGACAGGTGTGAAACGGTAGGCCAAGACAATAAATTATTCCCGGGTAAGTTTATAGATGTTTTGTTTCGTCTTTTTATTTTTCCCCATTTCCCCCTTTTTTTTTGTGTGTTTGGTTCCGATTTTTTTTTTTTTTCCTTCAGGAGTATTCGGAATGAGGATTAAACAGTCGTTTAAAAAGGGGAATTCATTTGGGGGTATTTACTAGCTTTTATTCGGATAATTTTATTTTCGTAAGCGGTTTATAGATACGGATTGGTAAAAAACCATTGCTTCTGACGGGCTTGTACACGGTTCGAGTGTTTCCGAACGTATTGTGACTTGCAAAACAAGCTGTATGTACTTTAAAAAAATGTCTAATGACTTCTAAATTATGGGGTTTTTTCGATTACGTTCTCAGAGTTAATTAAAGGTTAGTTGAAAGCGCTATAGTCATTTTTTGCTACACGAAGGCTAATTAAACGGGGACCTACTGCTTAAGGCCGGTTCCAAACGGCTACAAGCATCCATGCCAGCAGTGAGACTCGAACCCACATACTCTGGTACCGAACACAAGCGTCCTAACCATACAGCCATCGTCCGGCAAAGAGAATTAATTTTAAAAAATAACTTTTTAGTTGTTATTATTAATTATTATTAATCTTAAAGTGATCGATAGTTTAAAAGTGCATGTGAAATATTTTTTTCTGAATTATTGCTTTAATTAGAATGTAATTGTTTTATACAGCATAGTATTGTTATTATTGATTAGTAATGGCAAACTATTATTCAGTTTTACGTATACCGGATTATAACTTGCTTTGAAACCTAGTGTTATATTCCGATTTCAGATCAAAAACTCTTAACTTAATCTTCATCTTGTTGCTTGTTTTCTTTAAGCTTTTCAAACCGTGATTGTTTATTATTTCCTAATAATCAGAAAATGGTCAAATTTCTTATTTCTAATAATGATATTACATGACAATGACGATTTCAGTCAACTTTTGTTCTCGAGAACATGATTTTAAATTTCAAACCGTGATTGTTTGTTATTTCCTAATAATCGGAAAATCGTCAAATTTCTTATTTCTAATAATGATATTACATGACAATGCCGATTTCAGTCAACTTTTGTTCTCGAGAACATGATTTTAAATTTCAAACCGTGATTGTTTGTTATTTCCTAATAATCAGAAAATCGTCAAATTTCTTATTTCTAATAATGATATTACATGACAATGACGATTTCAGTCAACTTTTGTTCTCGAGAACATGATTTTAAATTTCAAACCGTGATTGTTTGTTATTTCCTAATAATCAGAAAATCGTCAAATTTATTATTTCTAATAATGATATTACATGAAAATGACGATTTCAGTCAACTTTTGTTCTGGAGAACATGATTTTAAATTTTGGAAAAAAAGTAATTATTTCTTATTTCACGTAGAATAATTATAACTCCTACCAAAAAATATTTCGAAACCATCATTTTGTTTTCATAACGATTAATGGATTTCAAAACTGTAACAATGTTTTTTATTTATTATGAAATTAGTTACTGACGAAAGTTTAGATTATAAAAATGGATCTGTCATTTAAACTTTGGATAAAACATTTCACCCGAAAAAAAAATAAATAAATAAACAAATAACCAAATAAAAAAATCGCATTAAGAATTTTCGAGATATCAAAAATTTGTCTTTTAATTATATTTTTTTGTGATTCTAAAAATTTTTAAATCAGGCAAATTGATTAGTAATTTATTACTCATAGATCGTAATTATCTGTATGATTAATTATTATGTAATTTATGAACATTATTTCATAATTAGAGTAAAAAAGATTTTCTCAAAATTCTGAGAAATACGACCTAAAATTACAAATTAGCTCTAACAAAGGGTCCATCCATTCCTTTTATGGTAGATTTAACGAAAAAAAAGGCAGATCCCGGCATGTTTTTGGGCTGTGATTTACGACGGCACAAGCGAAGAGGTCACCTCCAGCAAAAAGTGAGCAGCCTTCATTAAAACACCTACCTGAGAAAGGTTCTCATTTGCATCGGCCCCCCCCTTCATTAACGGCCGCCAAGGCCGGCGCATAAAACTGAATGAAGGCTGCCAATCATCCGGAGAGATTGGACATTCGCACGCACCGCGGACAGAGACCTGCCGACCAGGGTTGCAAGAGCCAAGATTGTCGCCAAATAGCGATGCGAGAGCCGGATCTTTTGCTTGGCGTGGAATTTTCCCCCACTGCTGCGCGATTTGGTGCTTGTTTCAAATTGTATTTTCGTTTTACTCAACTATGAATGCGAAAGTATCTATATTAGTTATGCTTAGGTGAATGACTAATTGATTTTGGAGACATAACCGCCCCCCAAAAAATGTGACTGAGATTGGTTGGGGAATCAAACATCTAGCGAAAATGTATACTTAAAAGACCCGTATTTTAAAATAACTATAGTTTACTGAACATTTTTCGGCAGATAATTTTTTGGCTATATTTTTTTAACCGGAAAAGCGTTTCTGACAAATTTTTCCGTTTTCTAGTTTGGAATTAAAAAGCGTCAGTGTGACACTTTTGAACAGCAAATTAGTGACATAATAATCTGTCGCAAACAGCCCGTCACAAGAACAACAAAAAGTTGCGAAACTCTTGTTTTAACCTAAGATAAGCTAAGATAACCTTGTTTTAACCTTTATAACGGTCCTTCGGAATACAAAATTTCATACCCTAAAACCATTCGTCCGTCCGTCCTCGCCAGTTATAATTTTGGCAGCGCGTTAAACCCAGTCTGTATCGCTTGGCCAAGCATTAAACAGTTAAACAGAAAAGTACCAAAATGCGTCAAAATTTTGACATACATATATGTACATATATACATACGTACATATATATAGATACATATACACATAACACATACATATGTATATACATACAAAAGCAGGGCCGCCCAGAGGGGGGGGGGCAACTGGGGCACTTTGCCCCAGGCCCCCAACTGCCGGAGGGGCCCCCAAAAAAATTTTAAAAAGTTATTTATTAGATTTCCTCAGAAAATATAACAAGAGAGCAGTGCAATGAAATATAATAATTATGTTAATCATTCATGTAATAAAATTTTAAGTATGAGTAACTTAATTTGAATGTGTGTTTTCGTCTCTTTACATTTTTTATTTTTCTTGGGGCCCCCAACAGAAGTTTGCCCCAGGCCCCGTAAAGTCTCTGGGCGGCCCTGTACAAAAGAGGTAAGCAACGATAAGTAATCGTACGTTAATAACCCGCGGTAGTTTCGTTAGAAGAGATTACCTGAATTTTTTTTTTTTTCAAAATTGAATTTTTGACTCTTCAAACGATAAATTGTGCATCAAATTCCCGACAATGTCTGTCTATGTCTAGATACACGGGTGAGGTATTAATATTTTATGTTCTCTTTCATCTTTTTTTTTTTTTATGTCATGGCTACAGTTGTTTCCGGTACCAGATATATAACGACCAGTTGAATCTATGGAATTGAATTATTTAGCTGAGTCTACAACGACTGTGGCATCATCATGAATGCTGCCTCAAGTAAGTCTAATGCCGATGATTCGTACCATCGTCTGCGGTTGTGGAATCGATCGCGGGGAGTCACTCACTAATGAGAATTCGTATCATTAAAAGTCGCTCATGGTGTTCGGTGTTCTTTCACTGCACGAGTATATCTTATTTTTTATTTATTATCATTATTCTTTTTTTTTACTTGTTGAAGCAGCAGGGCTCTTGAACGCAAGAGATGCTGCGTTCTTTTGAAACCTTCGTTCGTTTGCTGGATGAACTGCAATGTAAGTTAGGACTATTCGCGCTTGTAATTTTTTGCACAAAAAAATCTTATTTGTTATAATATTGGACTATTAAATGTTAGGCCAACAAAAAATGGAGAATACAGAATTGCAGTCTTCTAGAGAAGGGTTCTCAGAAGCTTCCTTGGTGGTGTCAAAGAAAATGGCCTATGGCGGAGACGTTTTAATTCATTGTTATAATATTGGACTAGTAAACGTTAGGCTAACAAAAAATGGAGAATACAGAATTGCAGTCTTCGAGAGAAGGGTTCTCAGAAGCATCCTTGGTGGTGTCAAAGAAAATGGCCTATGGCGGAGACGTTTTAATTCATTGTTATAATATTGGACTAGTAAACGTTAGGCTAACAAAAAATGGAGAATACAGAATTGCAGTCTTCGAGAGAAGGGTTCTCAGAAGCATCCTTGGTGGTGTCAAAGAAAAACAGTGCGGGAACATTTTCCTATAGGTTAATATTACCGGTAAATCTAAAGAGAGTAGACTTACAGCAAATCTTAGCTTGAGAACATTAATCATTATTTTACCTTAAGAACGTTAAAAATGTGTTGTCTTTTGTTGATTTAATGGCTGTGACATATTCCATCAAACAGTTATTCTACTGAACTTCTAAACGGTACATCTTGTAACAATAATGTAACGTTATATTAACGATATTTAAATTTCGATGCTGTCAGAGAACCGATTCCACTTCATTCACATTGTCGTATTAGCATTTTTTTCTTCTCTTCGAAGTTTATATTCGATTTTTATTTGTTTTTCATGGACTCTTCCGTCTCTCCCTGACGTTAAAATGACGTAGTTAACCCATGTCTTATATTAAGTCCGCATGGTCATTAATAAATTCTCTTATAGGACCAGTGTGAGCCCGAGGTAGCCTAGTAGTAGTGTGTCGGTTTTCGGCGCCGAGGGTGTTTGGTTCGAATTCAGACGAGCGCCATTTAATACCTTCGTGTCTAGACTGGATATGGACATGTTAAATCCGTAGGACCGGAAAGACCCTCCATGAAGTCAGAGAGGATTGAAAGGGTACGATTTCCCCCCCCCCCCTCAGATGTCGCCCCTGGGGGTACTCGGTCAAATTTGAGGTGGCACCTAGCTAAGACGAATTCAGACTCTTGTGGTGCTATTGTAAAACTTGAACTGCACTTTATATGCAAGTTTATATGGACCTGGTCTAGAACACTTCCGGCCAGGGAGAATAGCATCAAGAACAACACAGTCGCAATGTTGTTTCATTGTTTTAACTCTTTACATCCCCCCTAATATTTCTGAAATAATGAAATAATTTATTTGTGCATATAATTTCCTTAATCAGATACGATTGCTTTTTTTATTATTATTATTGAAATTTTTGGTGTAAATCTAGAAATTTCAAGCATTTGAATGCTTTTTTTTTTTTTTTTTCCGACTCGCACCCCTTTTTTGTCCGAAATCCGTGCTCCGGCAATTTCCCGAACGCCCATTTTAATGCAGTCTTTCTTTCTCTCTCTCCTATTCCAGGCGAAGAGTTAAAAAAAAAAAAGAGATAAAAAAAAGAAAATGAAAATACACTTTCAACTGAGAACATCTGTCAGTTAATTTCTCCTTTGACGCTAAACAATAAATACGAATTTTTGCGGCTCTTTTTATATGCTGACCCTCAAAATCCCTTTCTTCCCTCGCTAAGCACAGCGTTAACTCTCGCGTCGAAATTCTGGAATGATTCCAAATATTCAGTCGTTCTGACACTCTCCGAGCTTTAGCACTTTTTGGTTTTCGTCTGCTAAATAAATGTATTTATTTTGTCTGCGATTTTTTTTTATCATTTTCTTTTATTTATTTATTTATTTATTTTTTTAATATTTTTTTCGCTATCATTATTTTGGTAGCAAACGTGCAAAAATGGATTTGTGAATGATTTTTCTTTTACACTGTGCCATGATGAAACATTAACTTCTGTAAAACGTTATTATGTGCCGCCAGAATCTTATCGATTTTTTTGAGATCTTGATGTAACATACAGGAAATATATATATGTAGAAAAAAAGGCTTATTTTTTAACTGCAACTGTCAGTTTTGCAGTTGATATTTAGGTCTCAGTGTCAAAAACTTCTGTAGCGAAAGGTTTAAAAAATGCTCACTTTGAGATGGGTTTCTGTGTTGTGTCACTTATTTATACATCAAGCATCTTTACTTTATATTGGTTTGAAATTCTGCTCAGAATTTTCGCCAAATCTCTCATAAAAGCTAATTATTTTTTTTAAATATCATAGTGTTTTTTTCAGATAATTACCTTTTAATAATTCAAATGTAACTATTCACAGTAACCCTTCCTCGTGCTATGTCTCGTAATTCGCAAATAACCGTGGTCATAAGATAGAAAAAACCTCGTATAGTACGTACTCTGCCATAAACATATTATTAATTGACTGCATCTGTTTATAGTCTTTCTAGGGAGACAGACTAAAGTTAAATACGAAGAAATTTTACAATGTTTAAGTGTCATGTACAGTCAGAAAGGCAGAACGTGTTTTTTTTTAGTTGCAATGTTTTCACACATTTATTTGTACTACAAGGCGCAAGTAACTCTAAGACAGGTGTAGTGTCACTGAATTAACGAACTGATGAATTGACGAACAAACACACAGATTTTTTCTTCTTAGACAGTACAAACTACGAACATTACATTTAAATTCAAACATAAAAACACCTATAACTTTAGACCAAAAGTCACCCTACTCGAACGCTCCCCGGCGTTCTACTGCCCCCGCATTTAAAACAATTTCTCCTCTCTTCACTCCGCTTCCAATGCGAAAATGCTGGGAGGGGGTTGGTTACATGACGACAGGATTTGCAGTTAACAATTTGTTATAATGTTCAAAAGTATACCCTCCCGCAAAGTGACTAAGCATTCACTAGTGTCATCACATTTCCCTGAGAGTTATTTTTGTCAACTTTTACAAGTCACTCACAATTTCCAAATAAATCCAGCTTATTCTGGCCGATTAATTGCCTTTCAAAATTTGAATGTCTAAATTATGCCTGCACAACACGTTTTCTCATCTATCCTATCTATATATATAAAACAGTTTCGTAACTGACTCACTGACTGACATACAACGCACAGACCAAACCGCTGGACCTAAAGGGCTGAAAATTTGCATGGTGATTCTTCTTATAGTGTAGGGGTGCACTAAGAGAGATCTTTGAAAAATTCTTCTTAGATTTTTTAAATTAAATTTTTAAGCTGTTTTAGTAACTTTTTTTAAGTTTGCATTTAAAATAATAATTTGAGGGTTATAAAATTTATATCACGAGAAAGATCCTAAAAATTCCTTTAAAATGAAATCTTTTTCGAATATTTACCTCTATTTTCTGATTTTTGGTGAATTTTTAAAGATTAATTTTTAGAATTTAATTTATTAAATGCCGATCAACGTGATTTCTTTTTCTGGTACTTTAAATAAATTTATCGTCACGTGCATAACAACTAAATAAACAAAAAAAAAATTTTTTTCTTGCTAATGCGGCAGAAGATTGGACATTATTTTGTCTATAAAAATATCCCATACGATTTTTTTATAAATATATTTTTTTCTACATCAATTGTATATATTGATCGTCGTATTTATTATAAATAAATAAATATATATATATATATATATATATATATTGGCATTAATTGCATACATTGACCGTTGTATTTAATTTGAATGTACTCCGTAGCGAAGTGCGGGTTTTCAGCTAGTTTTCCATAAAGTAATATGGCACTCATCACATATCCAGTTGTGCAGGCCTGGTCTAAATGATCCCCGTAGGTTGGTTTTCACTAGAAGGCAAAAATCTCCAGTTGGGGAAACTGTACTTTTCATGATAGGCATTTTCAGTAATATCGTACAATTGCTGTTATATAGAACTATCATGGCTTCTCTCTGTTTGTTCATAATACTGGTAGGTGCAAAGACACCCAAAGTATTTTACCTCATTAACACTTTTTGTAATAAATCGTCGAATAGCTTTTTAATTGGAGCTCTCGTGGTCGCTTCTGTTTATATTTATATTTCAGATGCTATTAAAAATTTTATGTTCATTCAAAGTGTGTGAATATATTTGATTTTATCGCCCAACACTTGACAAATATCTCGCACATAAAATCCACGGAGAGAAATAAAACAGCACTAAGTCGCCAATTAAGGGAAACCCTCAAAGAGAAAGATATGTTTCATCACAATAAAATCCTCGGCGTGATTGTATACGTAAATCAGGTCGCCGCAATGTGTATTTATGTATAATTAAAACTATATACGACCGACTTTTGGGAACTTCTGGTTTTTTTTCTACGCGCATTACGACTTCTTATTATGAGCCTAAAAATCCGGCTTCCACAAAAGGCTCCAGCTAGATTTATTGATAATAAATTCTTGCCTGAAATATGAGCATTTTATTACGGGAGACACTGCAGCGGGGTAAAAAAAAAAATCGCCAATTATGATTGTGCCAACTTCCTGCTGGGGCAGATCTACTAAATTACACTTTTGCTGGAAATATTGTTTCCACAGAGATGTCGTTGTTAAACGCGGTCCGGGCCTGCGAGTTTATGCGAATACTAATTTTGCAATTTATTTTCTCGAATGTGAGCTTGTTAGCAAAGAGGGGGCCTGCCTGTCTGTCTTTGGCGGTGTATCGGGTTTTGGGAACATATTTCACGTGTAGTCATATTTTCGTAGCTTATTTAATCTGTTTATTTTGTAAGGTACGATGTTTTATGCCTCCCGTGAGTATCAAAATGTACTACTAAAATTATTCGACTGATTTTTATGGTCTCTGTATTTTTGAAAATATATTTTATTTTGCAAATATCGCACGGGTCAGGTAATAATTTTATACTTGATTTAAAATATGCGGGTTTGTTACCTACCATCCAATAAAAATGCCCTTAGTGTATGCGTTAAGGCTGCTGTGTACTAACCCTGTCGAATTCGCTCACCTCATTGTGAACCTATGGAGAAAATGTGTCTTGAATTAAAGATGATTTTAACCCTTAAGCGGGCGCGCCCGTGTACAAAGTGCAACATTTTCGTAATTTTGAATGGTTTGTTTTTGCATGTAAGGCTGGAAGCAGTTTCTATGTATAGCTACACCTTTTCTAATGCAGGTCTGATTTTCTGACCCATGTATTCCTTTCCATTGGTAGTCGTGATTTAACCGTGGTAAACCAGCGATTATACTGGATTACAACACGACAAAAGCAGGAGTTGATGTAGTCGATCAAATGTGCAGCTGTTACCCGATATCCCGCAGATCACGAAGATAGACAATCTCATTGTTTTTTTAGGTTTTCGGACATGATAGGAATCACTTCGCCTGTTGTCCTTAGATCCATTAAACCAGACAGTTTTGAAATAAGGCGATTGTATCTACATTCTTTGGCCTTTAATAATAAATTTATCTCAATATTATCAACATTTTATATAGTACCATAAAACGCAGAATTATTATTTTCAATTTGAAAAAAAAGTTTATTACAAAAGGAATAATTAAGGTTGAAAGAGAGTTGCACTTTGTGCAACGCGCGCCTGCTGGTGTTCCAAAAATTGGCGCGCTCGCTGAAGAGTTAAATTGCACTCCGTAACAAAGAAATTTTACACCTTGGGGTATTTTTCGTTTTTTTAATGCAAATAATATTGTAAAATTTAAATTATTCGAGGGGGGGAAATCTGGTATAGTGTTTTAAACACTCATCAATTCCCTTGGTGGACGAAATTTATAAAATGAATCCTGTTGCAAGGTGCAGAAAAGTTCAGGCTATCTGAAAATACCATTTTTATTGGATTATCAGACTTTATGTATCTGTAAATAATAGTATAGACAAATTTTCTCCATAGGTTAACATTGAGGTGAGCGAATCCAATAGGGTTAGTAGTTAGTTGGGTTAGTGTAGGGTTAGTAACAGCTTTAACAAACAGCCTAAAGGCTCCAGCGCTCTCTCTCTCTCTCTCTCTGGCGTCTGGAACTTAGCCGAAAATTTTAATACTTTATCATGCAAATTTCGTTTAACAAGAAAAATAGTTCTGTCAAAGAAGGAAGGTAATTCCGAAATATATATTTAAGCGCAGGAAGTTCAAGAAATCAACATTATAATCCTTATTTAAGAATATGACATTTGACATGTTGAAACGAATAGAGTCACTCAAACGTTTCTATGCTCGTTTGTTAGTCAATTTTTAACTACAATGCGATTTATCACCAGGTTTTTATTAACTCGTTTTCTTGTTTGTTTGTGTGTGTGTTTGTCCAGTACAAATCTTTTAATCAATTTTTAACTAACTTCCCGACTAGCTAGAAAACTTACGAACTAGCTTTGAAACTTTTAGAATAGCTCAGAACACGATGACAATGCATTATTTTAATACCTTTAGCCATCTTTAAACAAAATTGAATTCAATTTCAGTTGATTTTGTTTTGTAGACTGGTGCAGCCATCTATCGACCGGGACGGGAACGAAAAGTTAAACGCAAGTTAACTTCCAATTGACTTCATTTTATTTCAAGTTGATGGGATAATTCATCAAAAAAATTTTAAAAAGTATTTATTAATACTTTTTATAGAATTGTCAAGTTTATATGATTCGACAGAAAATTTAAAAACATGGTGTATAAAAAGTTCTTTTTATCTTGTAATTATGGAGGAATATATTTAACCGTAAGAAACTGCAAGAGTCGACATAATAATAATTATTCTTTGCTGATTTCACATTTTGAACAAAACGGAGTTAAACCCTTTTCTTTAGGCTCTTAAGGCTGGAGAATAGATCATATGTTGACGATATTTTAAAGAAAGAATGTCAAGATGACAAGAAAAATTCGAACTTCTTCTATGAATGGACTTCACTTCGGAGAAACTCCGGGGTGTTAATGAGAATTCAATTATCCATTGCTAGAAAATGTGCCTCTTTTGCTAAAATAACAGGGCCACACCTCTGTAGGCGGTATTATGAACGGCATTCTTAAGTCTGTTTTTCATTCTATTTGTGTAACGTGCGAAGAAATTTAACGAATTGCATTTCATTAAAGAGTAAAATACGCGCGTGGAAAAACGAACCGTGCGACTAATAAGTGTTTGGGGTATTTTACTTTCTTAAATGGCATTCAGTACCTTAATGTGTGTGTAATTCCAGTGTGAATCTTTTAATTTATACCAATTTCAACCAATACAGTCGAACACCCCGTTATAACGAACTTCAAGGGACCAAATGTTTTGTTCGCTTTATCCGATGGTTCGCTGTATCCGAACCGTTAAGAAAAATCCTAGAGTTCATAAAATGTATAACTCATTAGTTGCAATGTGTATTCAATAATGATGTGTTAAAAATGATAAATCTATTGAAAATGATCATTAATGAATTAAATCGACTAAAATCGATTACATTAAACTGACACAATACTAATTAAATTACGCACAATAGGAAAACGGCGGGACCAAAATTTTCGTTCGTTATATCCGTGAGTTCGTTATATACCGGGTTCGCTATAACGGGGTTCGACTGTATATGATATTCTCACTGTAATGTATAGCAAATTGCAAGCCACGTGTGAGCGTTAGCTCAGTACTCAAACTTTACCAGACCAGGGGAATGTACTTTAGCAAGGTACCGGGTTTGACTCCCGTATATTCGGGAATTAGAGATAACTGTCTATATAAGGAGTTTAGACTGTTAAACATTTTAAGATCGCGGATGTCTCGCAAAGTTAAAGCTGCTGTGTACTAACCACATTGGATTCGCTCACCTCAATGTTAAACTATGGAGAAAATATGTCTACTATTGACAGCTGCATAAATGTTGATAATTCAATAAAAACGGTATTTTTCAGATAGCCTGAACTTTTCTGAACCATGCAGCAGTTTTCATTTTATAAATTTCGTCCATCAAAGGAATTTAGAAGCGTTTAAACACACTATGCCAGGTTTTTTCCCGAATAATTTAAATTTTCAAATATAGGGTGTCCGTGCTAAAGGTATCCAAAAGTCATGACTTATGTTTTCGTAACTACTCATTAGAATTTTAAAAAATTTATTTAAATAGGAAGACCATCTCACCAAGTTTTAATATCGATCATAGTATCGTAGATTTCGGTGTGAGCACTTTTTGTAGCACGACTAACGTCTAAATGGTAATTCAGTTCTCTCCAAGTGTTTCGTAGCATATCAGGCGTTATTAGACTTTTTTGCTTGGGCTTTCATTAAATCCGTTGTGCATAAACAAAAAATTGAAACTGTGGACGAGTTAAAGAAGCGTATCATTCAAGAAATTCGCAAATCTATGATACTATGACCGAAATCTATGCATGATATTAAAACTTGGTGAGATGGTCTGTATATTTAAATAATTTTTTTAAAATTCTAATGGGTAGTTCTGTAAAAATAAGTCATGAGTTTTGGATACCTTTAAACCCTGTATTATTTGTATTTCTTTTAAAGAACGAAAAATGTCCAAAACTCCTTTCTCTATTACAAATTACAGTTTAAAAAATATCTTTAAATCCAAGTCGGCAGTCCTTAGACAAATTTTCTACCGAATCCAGTACGTTTAGTATACAGCAGCCTTAAGAGGCCACTGACTATGTTTTTTAGTCTAGACTAGCCTTCTCTGGGCTAGCTAGAGACGGAGGTGTACTGACTCTGGAAGCAGTTGTTTTCATAGCACTATCCAAATAAGTAGACAGATGTTGTCGGCTTGTTGAACTTAAACGACTATTTTTTTATTTTTTTTTTTTCAAAAACTGCTGATGACAAAAAGTTTTAAGAAAAATTGACGGGTGTAAACTTACGGGAAAACTTTTTAAGGTAAAAACAAATGTTTTAAGATATTAAATAATTCAATCTCTAGAAGAAAGGGAGATGAACAATATATTTCATATTTGCGGTAGTTAGACATTTGGGTAGGCCGGGTAATATTACTCAGACATTATTAAAGGTAAATAACTTATGGGAAAAATTTTTAAGCTCAAAAAAATGTTTTAAGATATTAAATAATTCAAACAGTAAAAGAAAGGGAGATGAACAATATTTTCATATTTGCGGTAGTTAGACATTTATATAGGCCTGGTAATATTACTCAGACATTATTGAAGGTAAATAAATATAAGCTTGTTAAAAACATTCAAACATGATTTTGTTATCTCTACATCATAGCTCTTTGGTTACTCTAGAACTTTATAAATAATAAATTCGTATCTCTTGTCACTGAACCGTAAATAAGGATACTATTAAACACAGGAAGAAACATGCAACAGTTACATGATTATTTATTATTATTCATAAAGTACATTGTGATATCAAACGCACGCATATAATGTTCCTTTTACAGGAGCTAACTTCTAGTGCAGTTTAAATGTCCGGAAATCCGGAATTATGAAGGTCATAATTAATGCATTTAATTTCTATTGCAATAGTGTGAGTTAAGCATTTTGGGCAGTGGTGCGCACGCCTTGAATCCACGGGGGGCCTGTTTTTGTCTTTTGTTAACACACGGGACATTTCCAGCTCATGGCTCCGGTAATAGTCACTCATGAGTAAAACAAGACGTGAAAGCACTGGGAAATCAGGAGTGTTGAGTCCAGAGGTTTGTCACGTCAGTTAGGCTTGGCAATTTTTTTTTCCTTAGTGACTTATTAGTGAAAAATACAACTCATTGGTTTCTCCTGCAACGGTATATCGTCGTTATATATTACACTAGCTGAAAACCTGTACTTCGCTACGGAGTACACTCAAATTAAATACAACGGTTAATGTATGCAATTAATGCCATATATATATATATATATATATATATATATATATATATATATATATATATATATATATATATATATTATATATATATATATATATATATACATACAGTTGGCTCTCTGTTTAACGACGCTCTACTTAACGACGATCTCTATTTAAAGATGATATTTCCCAGTCCCGGCCCCTCCGACGTTATGGGAAATGTCAAATTTTCACAAATTCTGTTTAAGGGCGATCTCTACTTAAGGATGATTTTTTACGGTCCCTTGAAAGTCGTTAAACAGAGAGCCAACTGTATATATATATATATATAATGGCTACAACGATTAATGTATGCAATTGATGTAAAAAAAGACGAAAAAATATATTTATAAAAGAATCGTGACAGATATTTTCATAGACAATATAATGAAGAAGAAAATATCCAAATTAAAGCTGATAGAACGTACTAAAGAATATAGTACAGTTTGAGGAACATTTCTTTTACCGTATTTTAATATTTTTTTGGATAATGTCCAATCATCTGCCGCATTAGCAAGGGAAAAAAATATTTGTTTTGTCTATTTCGTTGTTATGCACGTGACGCAAAATTAGTTTAAAGTATCAAGAAAAGGAAAGAAGCCACGTGATCAGCATTTAATAAATTAAATTCTAAAAATTTATCTTTAAAAACTCACCAAAAATCGGAAAATGGAGGTGAAGATTCGAAAAAGATTTCATTTTAAAGGACTTTTAGGATCTTTCTCGTGATATAAATTTTATAACCCTCCAATTATTATGTTAAATGTAAACTTAAAGAATGTTTCAAAAACAGCTTAAAAATTTAATTTAAAAAAATCTAAGAAGAATTTTTCAAAAATCTCTCTTAGTGCACCTCTACACTTTAAGAAGAATCGCCAAGCAAAATTTCAGCCCTTTAGGTCCAGCGGTTTGGTCTGTGCGTTGTCTGTCAATCAGTCAGTCAGTTACGGAACTGTTTTATATATATAGATCTCTCTTTATCCCTATGAATTTTAATTTTTGTGTAAAAATGAGACGATGTGATAGCTTTCTAATTCTGATTAATTTGTAGAAGGCTTGTTGTTAAATTTCTAAGCTTCCTGTCTAAGAAAGATGCCGAAAAATAAATATTATGTTATAGCGGGGTTATTTCTGAAGCATGGTTTGGGGAGCATTTACTGATGAATAAAATTATTCATTCGTAACACCAAGTTTCCGTAATAGGAAGAAATTTTATATGTAGAACTTTATCTAAGTGAATTCATATTTCAATTTACTAAAGGATGGTTGCTATCAAAACCATTTATTAAAACTTTTTGTGACGCCACTATTCTTTAAAGAATTTCACTTAGTCAGAAAAAAAAAGTCAAGGAGCTTTTTTAACTTTAAAACGTGAAAAAATGTAGCTATGAATACAAGATATAAAGCATGAACACGAGATATGAATACATAAGATGTATTATAAGACAACCGCAAGACATGAATATATGACATGAACTATAAAATTAATAAACCGATTAATTTTATAGTAAATTAATAAACCGATCGTATAGTAGTGAAAGATTGATTATTAATTTGTTTCTTATGAGCTTAATTTTATAAGCGGATAGGATAATTATTTAATCGGTTTATTAATTTTATAGTTCATGCCCAGGGCCCACTTCGAAGGGAGACCCAAAATGCTGTATTTGTATTATTATTTTTCCAAACCTAATTAATTAAGAGGGTCAAATGCAAATTCTTGGCCAAGGCACAGGCATGGCTAGTTACGGCACTGTGTGTGTGTGTATATATATATATATATATATATATATATATATAGAGAGAGAGAGAGAGAGAGAGAATATATATATATATATATATATATATAGCTATGTATATTGATAACGATTATTAAATTAAATTTCTCCCTCCCCCTTCGGGAATGTTTATCTTTTAACTCGTTTATTCTGCGTCATAATCAGGCGGACATGATTTAGTGGCTGTTCACAGCCATCTATCCGTATCTACCTGCAACACACTCGTATGTCATTCCGCATGCAATACGCGGTCCCTTTACGGCGTGTATTTCCCCCAGCTGCATCTAGCGACGTATCAACCAAAATAAAAACTACGAGGAAAAAAAAAATATATTTTCGATAAGCGCCCACCCCCTTTCTCCCCCCCACCCTCCTTGTCAGTCTCCCCTCGACGTGTGTGCGTCAGCCTCTTGTCGATAGCCCTTCACGAAATGTCTGCGCAGAGGGTGTTTGCGCACTGCCCTGCGGATCACTCGTGCTCTTGAGCCTCCCCCATCATTCTCTTCTCTATCTTTTTTCATCCGCTCTTTCTCGCTTTAGCATCTCTCGGCGGGTTTTTTTTATTTTATTATTATTCTTTTATTTTTTTCGCGGAATTTTTTTCTTTCTCTCTCTCTCTCTCTTCTCTCTCTTTCCGTAAGGGAGAAACATATTGTTATACGAGAGAGACTTGGCAGGCAGCTTTGTCATGTATAAATACAGGTGTCTATCTACGGTGTGTGGCGATAGATTTAATGCGGAAGAGTTTTTTTTTGCGAGCGCAGTTTTCACATGCCGTCTCAGATCAGAATGTAGTCTTGGACCCGGGAAAGTGCGCGATGCTCCCTGCAGAATTTGCATTCAGCTACTAGGGGGTAATTATTACGAAAGCTGGGCGAAGGGGTTGCTCCTTATAGCTTTTTATTGACACTATCGATATAGTCTGCATTAATCCGAAATTATGCTGTAAGGTGAGACTGCATACGTTGAAAATGCCATTTTTTGACTATTTTGGTCGATTTTATTTTTTGCAAGAATCGTGTAATTCAATCTTTTCTCTTTTCAAAACCGTTTTGATTTTCATTCTACATCAATTAGAAGCATCAGAGTTATAGCTATTTTAAAAAACATCGTCTGATACAAAATTGAAGTGACAAGCAACTTTAAAAGCGTTTTTCTCAGAATTATGTTTTTTAGAACAAATTTCTACCATTATCATGATATTTCACATAATAATGCATATAATTTGATAAAGTCTTCAGGACATGTTTTAGATGCTGTTGTTAATGAAATGACGCACAATAATTGATGTATAATAAATAGTTCTTTTGTTTGGGAATGTTTTTATAAGGAAAGGAATGACGAATTGGGAAAAATTTTCATATTGGAACTTAAAATTGTCTGTATTATTTTTGCATTTTAAAATTTGTCTTAGATTGTGGGTCATTTTGAAGATAACTGTTATATGTATCATGTGTGAGAAGAAAATTAAAATAGTAGTATTAGAATTTTGTGCAGAGTGTTAGGCGTTTTAGCTTAATTTCATTAAAAATTACTTCAAATTGACCAATTTATAAAAAAGTATGGTATTTACAGGCAAGTTTTTTTAAAATTTTATTTTACCATAAAAGACCAAAAAATCGTTAAAAAAACAATTTTTTGAAAAAATCATTGTCTAAGGCTTCTTTGGTTTTTATGGTAAAATTGCCCTTAAAAATTAAAATATGAGCAAAAACTTACCTGCAAATACTATGTTTATAAATTGGTCAATTTGAAGAAATTTTTAATGAAATTTAGCTAAAACGCCTATCACTCTCCAGAAAATTTTAATGCTACTATTTTAATTTCCTTCTCACACATAATACATAGGGCAGTTATCTTCAAAATGACCCACAATCTAAGAGAAATTTTAAAATGCAAAAATAATACAAACAATTTTATGTTCCAATATGAAAATTTTCTCCGATTCGTCATTCCTTTCCTTATAAAAACAGCCCCAAATAAAAAAACCCATTTATTACACATCAATTATTGTTGGTCATTTCATTAACAATAGCATCTAAAACATGTCCTGAAAATTTCATCAAATTATATGCATTATTATGTGTGAGACATCATGATAATGGTAGAGATTTGTGCTAAAAAACATAATTCTGAGAAAAACGCATTTAAAGTTTTAAAAAGCAATGTAAACAAAGGCTAGAGTGAATGACGAAGTTGCCAATTTCTATCAAGAAATCAATTACATAACTGCAGCAAAGTAATGGCTGTGCACTAGCAACATTATGGCACATATTATTTATCAATCAATTAGAGAAAAAAAATCATAAAAGCTAGAAACTGCAGTTTACGGTAACTTCTGGTTTCAAAACCACAATTCCGGTTAAATTTTTTAGCAGATGATGTTTTTTAAAATTGCTATAACTCTGCTTCTAATTGATGTAAAATGAAAATCAAAACGGTTTTGAAAAGAGAAAAGATTGAATTAATGATTCTTTCAAAAAATAAAATTAATTGACTAAAATAGTCAAAAAATGACATTTTCAATGTAAGCATCATAGTTTTTGGACCCATACACTAACTTTTAAAAGAACTGGAGTAGTGATTATTTATTAAAATACTTCCCGCATCAGGAGGTAGACAAAATACATTCACAGTAAGAGTCTGAAAATGGTCCATTTGCCTGTAAATCTGCTGTGTTTGCAGAGGGCTTGTCTAGGAATTTCTAGGTCTTTTAAGCCGGGCCACTATATTAGGTCGCAGCTGAGACCCCATTTAGTTTTCAAGCCCGGTAAGCGTTACTCTCACCACCTCCTGTTTCGCTAGGCTTGTCGTCATTTCTAACAGAAGTTATGAATGAACTGGCCCAATTACTATAAAATGCAGTACGCAAAATCTTCTTTAGACATATACAGTATGTCCACTAAAGTCCCTTCCCACCCTCTTAACTTCGGAACGACTGCTGCTATATTCATAAAAGTGGTGCCTAGGTATAGTAAAGTAGCCATGCGCTACTGAATGAAACCACCTACCACGCCACCTGGTGGAAAACTGCGGAGTTAGCATTCCTATCTCGAAAATGGAACGAGATAGGGAAAAAAAATGATTTACAAAGTTGTAGAAAATCATCGATTTAGTACGAAAAGATACCTTGTTGGACATTAATGCAAATAATAGAACGGTTAAAACGCGCATTTATATTTTCGTGATTTCCTACATTGTGACGTACCAAAACGATCTGAGAAAGAAAAAAACAACTAGTTATAACAATATACATTTATTTGAGATGTTCAAACTTCTCACCGTCATTGCAGTGTCGTGTTTTGCCCGTAAGATAATCATTTCTCCTTCCGTTCAAGTTTCGTAACGTCACAGTGTAGGAAATCACGTAAAAAAAAATGCGCTTTTTAACCATTCTATTCTTTGCATTAATGTCCACAAGGTGTGTTTTCGTACTAAATCGATGATTTTCTACAGCTTTGTAAATCACTTTTTGTCCCTATCTCGTTCCATTTTCGAGATAGGATTGCTAACTCCGCAGTTTTCCACCAGGTGGCGCATTAGGTGGTTTTATTCAGTAGCGCATTGCTACTTTACTATACCTAGACACCACTTTTATGAATATAGCATCAGCCGTTCCGATGTTAAGAGGGTGGGAAGGGACTTTAGTGGGCATACTGTATATCGAGGCCTTCGTTATTCAGAATAAACACGCTCTAATCACAAAAAAATATTGTTCAACGCATTAAAACAGTAGTTTGTCGTTGTTAATACCGAAAGTGTGGAATCAAGCTCTAAAATGTATGAATTCAGACTGCTTTTTTGTTCACCTTTCTCTCGTGATCAAAATTTAGGCTTAACTTTAATCATAGTATTTATTAGAAAACTGTAACATCTCTTTATCAATAGCCTGACAGTGAACATTTTAAACTGGTGTAGATAGAACTCTCTAACTAAGCCATTCATGGTCAAGATTATAGGTGTGCTGCATTTGTTTCCAGTTCTTGAAGAAATGATTGTTGATGTCGCAGATTATACATAATGGGAGTTATGCGACAGAGTTACTGAACTGTGTAATCCCAAACTAGTAGCTCTGTTAGAGATTCAAGGATAAACTTTTCTCCTTGACTATAATAGCTTTAACTTGGCTATAATTACCGACTATAATCACTTTACACTGTTGATAACGCAATAGTGTGACTGATTACTGAAATTTGGTATTATAACGATCTCTATTTGAGCAGCATTAATGACCAAGAGTGCTGTTAAGCTATTAATTTAAATCGCAAATCAGAGCATTGTTCTATGAGAGAAATTTAGTTGGCAGGTTTGTCTCAGGCAGAAGTTGGAGTCTACATTCGGTGTGAATATATTTGATGATTGCTTTTAAAAGAGCTGTATTTAGAGCTATTTATGAATAATATGTAACATTTACCTTGTCGTTAGTGTTTGCTGAAAAGCTAGAAATTGTTCGCTTCTTGCTATAAAGAAACTGTTATTTTTCTAGCACAAATTGTAGTTACTGTTGCTAGTAGTCTTAATAAATTGGTTGATATATTTTAACAAATGAAGGTTGCTTTTCTGGATAAATTTCTTTCGCATATTTATTTTTATTTCTTTTTTGAGGGAGTTAATTCCCAGAAGGGGGTTCATGAAAGCCCCCTCTCTTAACTGTGCCACTGTATTCTTCTAAAACTCCACAGTGTTTTGTTGTTAGACAATATGCGGCACAGTTATCTTCAAACTACGTAAATACGAACTTTGACAACTAGTTACTACGCTGACATTTCAATATTATAGAAATTATTGAGTTGTAAATTCCATCCCTTTTTCAGATTTTAAAGTAAATTTAACGATATGACAGACGAGCTTCTGATAATTTACTGTTAATTCTGTATACTAATTCTGAACATTAAGTTGAAAGGTTCTTTTTATTTAATTACAAATGGGAAATTTTTAAGTTGTTTAGTAATGTCTTATACAACCTTAATAATCAGGACTGTAGTTCTAAGAGTTTCAAATTTTGTAGTGTTAGAATATGCGTTTTTACTAGACGACCAGTGGTTTGTAAATAATGGCAAAGTAGTTCTGCTTACAATGCTCGCTTGAAGCCTTTTACTAATCTAGAGTGCCCAAAGCTTGCCTGGCTAAAATGTTGAATAAACCTTATGACCTCGTCAACTTTGCTCGACAATTTTTTTTTCTTTCGCCTTTTAGCAACTAGATTGGACTATTTCCTGCTTTCTATTATTCCAGGCACCTTTTTAAGGTTTATTCGCGTACTTCCTGACCTACGATGGTGTGAAAGATATACTCATTCTGCAAAACCCGTTCTTCTTATTTCGATCTTTTCTCGTGCGATATACAGTACGATACTTGAAGGTGTTACGTATACGAACACTGTATACAAACGATGCTATTATAATCTCATTTGTTGGGTTATATTATTTGTATGCATTTCTGGTGTACAATATCGGGGCGTAACTTCATAGGACGCACCCCGAAAAGCCCCTGTACTAGGTAGTGGCAGCAGTCAAAAATCTACAGCAGATTTTTCAGTAGATGGTAGACAGAATTTTACGCTGGGTAACACAAAACTGTCTTGCTTTGTCACAGTGACTGTATAGGGTATTCTGTTTCAGGCACAACGAACAATCGTTGTGAGAATGGTTAAGGATGCTGTGTACTAACCCCAGGGCCGCCCAGAGGGGGGGGGGCAACTAGGGCACTTTGCTCCAGGCCCCCAAACTGCCGGAGGGGCCCCCAAAAAATTAAAAAAACTTATTTATTCGATTTCCTTCGAAAGAAAATTCTGAAACTTGTACCGTGCTTCAAAATTCAAAATAATCTCCTGAAAAAAGGGGCCTCCCAAAAATAAAAAAAATTATTTGATTAATCAGACTTCTCTTACTACAAAATAGTCTTCTAAAAAATAGTCTTAGGGCCCCCAACAGAAGTTTGCCCTAGGCGTAAAGTCTCTGGGCGGCCCTGACTAACCCTATTGGATTCGCTCATCTCAATTGTTACCTATGGAGAAAATTTGTCTACTATTTACAGCAGCATAAATGCTGATAATCAAATAAAAATGGTATTTTTAGATAGCCTGAACTTTTCTGTACCTTGAAACGGGATTTATTTTATAAATTTCGTTCACCAAAAGAATTTATTAGCATTTAAAACACACTATACCAGATTTTTTCCCAAAATAATTTAAATTTTAAAATATATTTCGTATTTTTTTAAACGAAAAATGCCCCAAGGCGTAAAATTTCTGTATCTATTATAGAGAACAATTTTTAAAAAAATATTTCAATCCAAGTCGGCAATCCTTGCACAAATTTTCTCCATAGTTTAACATTGAGGTGAGCTAATCCAATAGGGTTAGTACACAGCAGCCTTAAAGCTATAGCTAGTGAAAACAGAAGTATTAAATTGCGTAATGCTTGACTGCATTTACCCGTCAAAAATTTTTCTGTCATATATGAGCAGTGGTAGATATTTGCATTTATAAGGATAAAGTTACTTACTGCTTATGACAAATGCATCATAGAAGCATCGGCTGTTATTTATTAAGGGAAATTCTTGGATCTGTAATCTTTGAAATGTCTGAGAGGAAGTTGATCACGTTTCTAACAATGGAGCAGTTTTTACTTCAGGGATAAAAATATTATGATTTGCCAATATTGATGAGCTTTTTGCTGTGTCGATCGAAGAAACAATTTAAATTATATGAATGCGTATAACACAAATCATAAAAAGTTATTAGTGAAACAATAAGATATAAGGAAAAAGGGAGATCGTCACTCATATTCATAAATATGTATTGTCTGGATAAAAACTTCATTGGTTCTTCCTTCTATTTGAAATTAATTTTCTGACGTTCCTTTGTGAATTATTATAAACTGTCTCGCAATTTCTTTTTTAAGTTTCCTTTCCAAATTCTTTAATTCCCATTCTTAACTTCGTAAATTGGGTTCTGTAATAACTTGTTTCAGAGTTGATAGTCTATACATTTATATAATTAGAAGAATATTAACGCGCGAATATTTCCGGAGATAATTTGCATTGAGAAGAGTTAAAATGTGACTCTTCACTATAAGCATATCGAATTCAACAAATGTATTGACCTTTATGTCCTTGAGGGCAATATCAACAATGGAAAATGGAAATTCAATTAAACAATATAATTTTTCCTCCCGTTCTACATTGTTCCTTAAATTGACTTTGTAATATTAGATTATACATAATTCCTTAACATCGCACGTGTCTGCGTTTTTATAAATGAGAGTGAAATACGTTTTGGCAGTCACCATCAATATTCTCACGTAAGTTAAAATGACGCGAACCCAAAGCGTCATAAGATGTCACCGGGCAGTCCATATTTTGGGACTTACTCTGTGTATAAGTCCAATGTATTAATCCATTTCGAAAGTGATGGCAATATTTCCTTTATTAATCTGGAAACATGTATTTTTAGCATGATGTATATCCAATTCACACTCACATATGCTGTGTATTAAATACATTGATATTTATCTACTGTTATATATCGCACCTCTGCTACAAGGGTGTTACATCTCAAAATAGCCATATTTTCAGGAAGAGCTAAAGAAGACTATGTCGAAATTTCATTTCTTGTTTTATGAATGCCTAGGATAATTTTAGGAAAACTTATTGTTCGAATCACTTCAAATGGCAAAACTATATACTATTAAAGTTGTTTTCAATTTTTAAAGCATGATTTTGAATTTTAATTACAAGTTGTAACTCTCTTCTAGTAATCTCATTTTGTCAAGATGGACTGAAAAGCTTGAGGGAATACTGTCATATCTCTATGGTAATCAATGCACAATCTATCTAAACTTTTCACAATACAAAGAAAAAACATTGATAACATGAACAGCAGGTTAGAAAAAAATACAAATTTTTTTTCCAAATAAAACATTTATTTTCCAAATAGCATTTAATGAACATTTTTATTATAGGAACATTTTAATACAACAACATTAGGCACTGACAGAAATCTTATTTTCATTCTTCGCGCATGAGCAAGTTCCCGCTCCTAGTTGTGGAAGAGGGTAATAAGCGCCATCTAGAAGATTGTGTTGGTACTAAGCTTATAGCATTATTCGAGAATGAGGATCACTTCTTATAGAGCATTGTGGTGCAATTATCTCAAAATCGAAAATTTCGGAAATGTAACACTCTTCTAGCAGAGGTGCGATATTTTAAAATTTAAATGAGCTTTTGTGTTTACAGAGCTGTCCTTATCTTCTATACGTGATTTTTCGTAAATTGTAAAAAATATTTACATATGTATCCACAGTTTTTCAGATAGCCCCATATTTTAACATTAAGTTTCTTGTTGTTGTTCCTAACGCCCCCTGGTGGAAGTTCCAGACCAGATTCATATAGGTTTCGGGCCGAGTATTGGAGCTTCGGTTTATAATAGCACCACAAGGGTTGAAGTCCGACTTGGCTAGGTGCCACCACAATTTTGACCGCGCTCCCCAGGGGCGACATCTGGGGGATCGTACCTTCCCCACCCACTGATCTCATAGAAAGACTTTCCGGTCTACGGATTTAACCACTTAACGATCGCATAATTTTCAAGAAAACGGTAAGAAAAGTGCTTATTTTTCCCGGAGGATTCCATTTAATTCTTGATATGCCACATCTAGTTTAAAAAATACCCATCCCCAATTCCATTATAAATTGGCTGGTGCTGCCATCTGGTATGTAAAATAAGAAACAAAAAATTTTCAGGGTAAATGAAATGGATTGTTTTAATCGTTTGATGTGTTACTTTTAAACACTCCAGCCCGGAAATATCACGGGCACGAGAAATAGATGGTGAAACTTCACCCCGTGATTTTGACGGGAACGAGAAGGAAGGGGGTTAACGTGCCCGTATCCGGCCTAGACACGAAGGTATTTAACGGCACTTGTCGGTATTCGATCCAAGCACCCTCAGTACCGAAAGCCGACTCGCTACCGATAGGCTACCTCGGGCCCATTAAATTTCTTAAGGAAATAAAGAGTTTTGCTACATAATCCAGTTACACCTACACGCAGAAGTGCCGCCTTAATCAGAATCCTGTGCTGACTAATTTATAAATTTTTAAGTTTTTGTGATAAGGATAGTTTTCGGAACACACCTCCTCAAACATAAACTACAAAAGATCAGTGAACTGTGATCAGCCTATAGAGGTGTATATTTTTATGTATGTTTTTAACTCGCGGTGCTTAACTACGATTGATGGAATGCTTTAACCCGCCTATCACGTGACACTCTGCCTATTGTACAGTGAAGTTTGATGGATACGTGTCATCACATAAATTGCTTTTTGATGTTTTTTTTTTTTTCAAACTTCCTCTGCTTTTATCCCTTTTCTTTCATCCTCCAACGTTCTATTCTTCCAAGTATTCAGATTTTTTTCTTTCTTTTACTCCCTCATCCCGCAGGGAGCGAAACGTATTGCTTCATGAGTGAGATTTGACAGACAGCTTTGTTGTATATAAACACAGACGTCTGTCTTATTGGGTGAAGTGAAAGATGAATAGAGACAAAAGCTTCTAGATGCTATCTCTCGGTGTATGATTGCTCCGTGTTTTCTCTCGTGCATAGTTAAATCAAGCGTCGTTCATGAAATATAGACGTATGCCATCAGAGTGTAGAATTGAATAATGTAATTTTTGTGTCGACATCTCAGGTAGAAACTCGGCACCTGTTGAATAATTGTTTCAGAGGCTAAATAGGCCATTTCCCTTCTTAATGAGTCACTCATTCTTTAAAACAAATTATAATCTCCCGATTACCGTATTTTATGACGCACGCTAATTTTAAGTCGATTTTTTTCATGTAAAGAGGAGCATCGTATGGTCCGAAAAATTCGGTAATTAAATTCTAAATAAGGTTAATAAGTAAAATGTATGTTTAGTCTCTCTCTCTCTCTCTCTCTCTCTCTATATATATATATATATATATATATATATATATATATATATATACACAGCTGAACCCCGTTATAGCGAACCCGGTATATAATGAACTCACGGATATAACGAAGGAAAATTTTGGTCCCGCCGTTTTTCTATTGTACGTAATTTAATTTGTGGTTTGTCAGTTTAATGTAATCGATTTTAGTCGATTTAATACATTAATGAACATTTTTAATAGGTTTTATCCTTTTTTAATACATCATTATTGAATACATATTGCAACTAATGAGTTATACATCTTGTGAACTCTAGCATTTTTCTTAACGGTTCGGATATAGTGAACCACCGGATAAAGCGAACAAAACCTTTAGTCCCTTGAAGTTCGTTATAACGGGGTTCGACTGTATATATATATATATATATATATATAGTATATAAAATTATATCACTATTTTATTAAATTGTATGTAGTATTATTAATATATTTTAATATATCCTGCATATAATTATCCCGACATTAGTGATAGTTTAATCATATATATTAATATTTTTGTTAATAATAATAATATATATTATTACATTTAATATCTTAAAAACTTTTTATTTAATTCTAGACTGAGTTTAGAACTTAAAGTGGAAATATAAAATTTCTAATGCGGATACGATCGACCGAAAAACCGTTGCGACTGACCTGTTGACCATCCCTGATATATCGATATTTATTGATTACAGCAACTCAGTTAACCTTCTGTAACCGGGGCATATAGTTAGATGTGAAAGTAATAGTGAGAAAACTACTTAAAGCCATGATGGTGAATCAATATGGAGACGACATAATATTCTAGGGTATAAAATTAGCTGGAAGATAGACTGAATTGTGGGGTATTTTTTAAGGTCCTCGAGAGTAGCTACACAAAGCTGAGTATAGACTGGTAAAAAATTTTAAGAATGTATAAATTTAATACAGGATGAATGGTAGAATTTCAGTTTTATAATGATAGATTAAACGCTTTTGTTTTCCTAACGTGTCAGGCACTTTGCCCAGTGGATATTCGCCTATGCTCACCGCGGTTTGTTGGTTATTTTATAATGAATACACCTTATAGGTGAACAAACACTGCTTCCTATGCGGAGACAGCACAGGATGGTTTACGTCATTGCCGGTATTTGAACCCGAGACCATTTTGCGAGAATCGAGACGCTATTCATTATACGGTGTAGGCTTCAACCGATTTAACGTTACAGTTAATGTACAGGGTGTTTCAAAAAGAATCCCCCGATTTGAAATGAGTATATTATGAAAAATATTGAACATAGAAACTTAAAATTAATTGTATATTACATGGCTAATCATATAGTTTTTTTACAATGCAAATTAAAGGTGCTCAATATGCCCACCTTTGGATGCACGACATATGTCTATACGGTAGGCAAATTCGTCCCAAACTTTTGCGAGCATGTCTGCATACACTGCTTCCACGGCTGTTATGCGTACACAGACAACCCGTGTCTTGGAATTGTTTATACCGTCGCCTAATGCTCTGAGAGGTAGGAACTTCAATCCACCAGGGTTTTGTCGACGAAAATCACGCTGAACAGTTGTTACGGACTCACACTTCGCAAAGCGTAGAACACAAAATGATTTCTTGTGCAGTCGCCATCTTTACAAACACTGAAGTGGCGGGCGGAGGAAAAGCGTTAGCGCTACTTGTCGGCAATTGCGTGAAACTCGAGATTTCCCTCTTTCTGCCTATACATTATTCGATCAAAACGGATTAAAAGATGAATAGTTATGATTTTTTTAAAAATAGGATGATTCTTTTTGAAACACCCTGTATTTTGGTGGTTTATAATCTACTTTAATAGGCCTACTTTAATGGGCCTTATAATAAGTTATTACCTATTATAAGGCCCTACAGTATTACCATTTGAAGTACGCTACTGGCCCTGCTAATATAGGGCCTATAACTTTTTAAATCGGATGATTCTTTTTGAAACACCCTGTATTTTGGTGGTTTATAATCTACTTTAATAGGTCTACTTTAATGGTCATTATAATAAGTTATTACCTATTATAAGGCCCTAAAGTATTACCAATTAAAGTACGCTACTGGCACTGCTAATATAGGGCCTATAACTGGCTCAGACTCGATTGCTGTTCCTTTGATAGTGTCAAGCTCATCTACAGCCAGATTACTTGTTCTAGTTCTACGTCGGTTACCCTAGTAAGCTTCTTACACCAGATCAGGCACACTTTGTCTAAATTTGACACCTTTCCCGTAGACACCTTATTTTAAATACATGGCCATCCCATCCCTGTGTAAGACACTGCTCTTTAAAAGTAATAAGCAAAAACACTTTTACGAGAGCTTCCAACCCCCCGTGTATGGGGGCTCACCTAATCAAAAAACTTACCCTCCTTTCACAGGAAGAGAAGGGGTTTCGACTGATAATTGAAAAATGCTCTTTCGAAGCCGGGCACCTCCCCTTAACCGGATTAAAGTTTTTCCAATTATAAATTCTCTTCCATCCGCGCTATTGACTTAGTGCTGAGACACGTGTTGTTACCTGTATCGGTAAACGGTTCGGAGAGCGGAGGGGGTAACAGCGGGTCACAGGAGGTCTCAGGCAGCGCATTTCGCACGTCGGCGGAGGAACATAAGAGAGAAACTGAAAACCGGGGAGGTGAGCAAACACTTGAGGCCTTTGCCTCAAATCCCGAAGTGTGTATTGTGAGCGTGTGTGGCCCGGGGGCTGTATTCGGGTGCGGAAATGTTGCTCTGGTTTATTAGGGCTGTATATTGCCTATTAATACGGCTCATTTTTGCGTATTGTTTGTATAAATTCGTAAAAATTTATTCATACAATACGAACGCTTGTTTTTAAGGCCATATACTAGTGTTTACTATGTTAATATACTGGTCATATGTAATTACGTAATATATATATGCAATATAATACTTATATATTACGTAAAAAAATTTCACATACAGAAGTGTAATATGTTATTATAACATATAATACATATATATATTGCCCGTTTCGTATATATTATGTAAAAAAAATTCACATATAAAAGTGTAATATGTTATTATAACATATAATACATATATATTGCCCGTTTCGTATACTATATTACGTAAAAAAATTTCACATACAAAAGTGTAATACGTTATTATAACATATAATACATATATATTGCCCGTTTCGTATATATTACGTAAAAAAATTTCACATACAAAAGTGTAATATGTTATTATAACATATAATACATATATATTGCCCGTTACGTATATATTACGTAAAAATTTGTCACATACAGATGTGTAATATGTTATACAACATTATACATTTGTATATGGTAAATTTTGACGTAATGCGAAATGATATTATTTACCTTATTTGAAAGATTACGATAAGACACCTTCAAGACTATCAGTCAAGTGATCATCTTGGGGTTACAAGATTATCAGTTGGGTTTCAGTAACTACAAGATTATAGAAATGGCTGAAAATACATCAGCTCTGTTTTATTTTAGGAGATGCAAAACGCAAAAACGTGCTTATACATTTTCATGGAATTATTTTAAAATGTATAATTTTCCCCTCAGGTTGTGGAAGTTTCATACTTTTCAATGTTAGCTGGCTTAAGAATGACAATGAATTCCGACGAAAAAAAAAAAACACTACCATTAATTTTACGAATGCAATGTTCTCTATGAGTTTAGCGACTATTGTATCTCTGGAGAGCTCTTGTTTGCTTGAGATATACATTGGTTTTGCACATAGTAGCATTGACAGAGACATTTGTGCTTTTTTTTTATATACGTATATATTTGTAGCATAAAAGTATGTTTAATTTTTTAAAATGTTTACGGTCGCCCGTAGATATAGGCTGAACTTAAAAGTAAGCTAGTGAGAGAAATACTATCGCCAGAGTATTTTACAAAATGTTATTCGGAATTAAATAAAAAGTTAAAATAATTGTTAGGAAGATCTCATATATATATTGCTAGGGATGATTATCGTTTTCTCCTAGAACAAGCTGATATCTCCCCCGTAGAAGTTTCTGAGAGGACCAGATTTGTCAATTAAAGTGGACTTAAAAATAAGTGAATTAAAACATGAATTAGGAATTAAAACATGAAACCCAACCTAAATAGATTGGATAGAAAAACCCAACCTGAATAGGTTGTTTCTTTTAGATTAAGGCTTCATTAAACTCTTAATTCTTGAGTACTGCAGCGCGTAGAGGAGAAAGATTTATCAATTAAAGTGTACTTCAAAATAAGTGAGATTTTAGTTAGCATTTGAATTAGAATTTGTGTACTGAGAGTAGAGTACTCTTCCAAGAATACTAACTGCGTTATCTGGTTTAGTTGTTACAGTAATTTTATGATTAATTGAAATCGAATCTGTAATTAACTGTTCTCGGTCTATTCAGTTTTTGTACAGCTAGAAATTCCCGTAGGAATTAAAACATGAAACCCAACCTAAATAGATTGGATAGAAAAACCTAACCTGAATAGGTTGTTTCTTTTAGATTAAGGCTTCATTAAACTCTTGAATTCTTGAGCACTGCAGCGCGTAGAGGAGATAGATTTATTTTAAAAAAACTTTACACTCCACATTTGCCTTACATAAGGCACTGCATTCATCTCTGATTCATGCAGAAGCAGAGAGCCCATTAAAACTGGCTGTACTGAGAGTAGAGTACTCTTCCAAGAATACTAACTGCGTTATGTAGTTTAGTTGTTACAGTAATTTTATGATTAATTAAAATCGAATCTGTAATTAACTGTTCTCGGTCTATGCAGTTTTTGTACAGCTAGAAATTCCCGTGGGAATTAAAACATGAAACCCAACCTAAATAGATTGGATAGAAAAACCCAACCTGAATAGGTTGTTTCTTTTAGATTAAGGCTTCATTAAACTCTTAAATTCTTGAGCACTGCAGCGCGTAGACGAGATAGATTTATTTTAAAAAAACTTTACACTCCACATTTGCCTTACATAAGGCACTGCATTCATCTCTGATTCATGCAGAAGCAGAGAACCCATTAAAACTGGCTGTACTGAGAGTAGAGTACTCTTCCAAGAATACTAACTGCGTTATCTAGTTTAGTTGTTACAGTAATTTTATGATTAATTAAAATCGAATCTGTAATTAACTGTTCTCGGTCTATGCAGTTTTTGTACAGCTAGAAATTCCCGTAGGAATTAAAACATGAAACCCAACCTAAATAGATTGGATAGAAAAACCCAACCTGAATAGGTTGTTTCTTTTAGATTCTTGAATTCTTGAGCACTGCAGCGTGTAGAGGAGATAGATTTATTTAAAAAAAACTTTACACTCCGCATTTGCCTTATATAAGGCACTGCATTCATCTCTGATTCATGCAGAAGCAGAGAGCCCATTAAAACTGGCGGAACTTGTTGCTGAGATTCCGACCTACGATCAATTCCCTCAACTCCCAGCGCGTCCCCCGCTTCGGCTACCGTAGTGTCGACTGCTCGGTACCGATCCGCAGGGGGTGCGGAAAATTATTCAGAAAACAAGTCTTTGAAGGGCCGTTCTTTCCGCTGGGACCCTGGGTGGCATGCATCTGAGAGGCCTCTTTGCAAGCCGAGAGATAAAAAGAAAAGTTGCTTTATTTGATATGATAATTATTCCTCGCATTCGGCAGCTGATGCCGCTATTGACGGCTTGGAGTAGCGGAAATTTGGAGGAGAGGGAGATATCCGCGACTTCAAGTAGATAGGTAATGAAGTTTGTACGCGAGGTACGATGCAGGAATTGAATTTCGTGTACGCTGACGGCGATGAATGGCGTGTGCATTTTTTGCAAGCGTATCAGACTATGTTGGCCCCAAAAGTTTTTTTTTTTCTTTTTAGTTGGCGATTTATTAGAGAGCTTTTTTTTTTTTTTAAAAGTATGCAATATTTTATATTTTTTTTTTTAGTGTTGAAAATTTCAGATTACTTGGGGAAAATTAAACTCTTTTTTGACTGAAGTTGGCTAAAATAGTGGAAAACTTTTGGTTGGTAGGTTGGTATTTTACGGCACTACGCGAAGGTAGATAGCCGTAGAAGCGGACTTGCTACTAATCTTGTTGGATTCGCTCACCTCAATGTTAATCTATGGAAAAAATTGTCTGCTATTTACAGCTACCTAAATGCCGATAATCAGATTAAAATGGTATTTTTAGATAGCCTGAACTTTTATGCACCTTGCTACAGGATTCATTTTATGAATTTCGTTCACCAAAGGAATTTATGAGCGTTTAAAACACACTATACCAGATTTTCCCCCGAATAATTTAAATTTCAAAATATTATTTGAATTTTTTTTTTAAATGAAAATTACTTCAAGGTGTAAAACTTCTTCCTCTATTACGGAGTACAATTTTTTTTTAAAAAATCTTTAAATCCAAGTCGGCAATCCTTGGACGCATTTTCTCCATAGGTTAACATTGAAGTGAGCGACTCCAATACGGTTATTACGGCCTTAATGCGTTCTTAAGGCCCCTAAAAAATTAAAGGCGTCGAAAATTAGGCCATCATTATTGCTAGTATAAGAAATAACATTATTCAACCGGTCAATCAGTGAGTTGATAAATTCCTTCTAATAGTGACTTACAGAAAACTTGTGGAAAAATCACACGTAATCAACACTTCTTCAATTCCACAATAAATTAAAAAGGATGGCTACACGTTTCGTACTTTTGAGTATTATTAAGAAGTTCGAAACATGTAGCCATCCTTTTTTAATTTATTGTGGAATTGAAGAAGTGTTGATTATGTGTCCTTTGTAACGGATTACAATGAACTTTTCTCAGTGTAAAAACAGTTTATTTTTCCTTTCAACAACGCTAGTAGTGGTCGCTGTTTTTCGATGCTTCTACAAGTTGAAAACTATTTACGCAATTTCATTGACTGGTAAGCAATCAATTTCCCCGTAATGTTTATGGAAGATGGTGTTGTACAAGCGTTAGATAATTAATACATTGTCGAAATCCTACTAACTTACAACAAGTAAAACATCACTTTCAGCTATGTTTGAAATATATATTATAATTTTTGTAATTATAGTAATTTCTCAGTGAATTGAGTAAGTTAATCGACAAATAAATCACAGACACGGTTTATAGGTTCATTTCCCAGTTTACTGTCCTTGAAAATTTGAAGTTTTAGGTAAGTGCATTGAACTCTAGATAAGAAAACTTTTATTGAAATTTTAAGCAATACTTGAAACTGCATGATTGTCAAGAATGACTTTAGTTGATGAAGAAACGGTGCCAAAATTGAGTACTGAATTAATTCCCTACGTGCCAAGCATAACGAAGTAATGCTTGTAACAACAAGTGTTGGTAGCTCTGAAAATCAACCAACCAATCACTCTAAAGAAGTGATATTCGATAAAAAATTATTTACTATTTATTCAGTCTGATCATGATGCATAATATAAAGGCGATATTTATCCTAATTTTATTCTTTTTAATCACGATCTGAATGTAATAGAATGTTAGAAGAACTCGCACATAATTTGCACTTTGTATTGTATTGTAATTTGAATATGCCCTGCTGTTATTCATGATTTCCGGTTCTGCTATCTGAGTATCTAGAAAACATATGACAAGTACCATCTTAATAATCTAATAAGTTATTACCTATTATAGCACTTACTAAACCATTGATTATAACTACTGTAGATGTATTCTTGAAAACCATGCTATAATTTTTGTGAAACTTTGCTTTGGTTTTATTCTGTTCAAATTAAAAATAATGATCGCAAACAAGCTGAAAAAGAACTAGATCTTTATATTATGATGTTGAATCCAGTATACCGTTATCTATGAGTTCAATTGAATCATCCCCCCCCCCCCCCATTCATTAAATTATTCTATAGACTGTAAGGCAATTACCCGATCGCAACATGACATTTTTAATTCAATGTTAAATTATACCTTAAGGTAAATTTTACCTTATTAATCTGTCCTCAGCATCGAAAAGAGTTTTATAATTTCAGTCACGTATTACTCCGATTAAATTTCCTCCAGGGAAAAAAATTATCAACTCAAAAACTGAAGTTGAAGAAACTCGTGGTACTCTTTGGTCTTTGTATTGTATGCTGAAGATAAACTACCGTTATTTATGACTTCCTGTTGACCATTCAACAATCATAGGCTCCTCCTGCACAGTTAGATTTGGTTCTTCAGCAAACAAAGACTGCTGTCTCTTGAAAAGGAAATATGATATCGTTGAGAAAAGTTGCTCTTCGTTTCTGTATATTAGATGCTCTCAAAAAGTTCTTTCCTTTCTCGGCAAAATATTGTTTTTTGAATGAAGATGCCAATTTTTTTTTTTCGTTGAAAAGAGGTAGTAGGAATTTTTTTTTTTTTTTTTAAAGATTGCATCCTTTTGATTGCAATTGCTTTAACAATTGCTGTTAGCATACTTTTTTCTCTGTTACGAACAGGTGTTAAAATTAAGGTATGCATTTCGGCATATACAGTGAAACTTCTCTATCCGTTCAACCCACTAAACGGTCATATTTTGTTCAGAACCGATTAAAGACTCCATACAGCGAATGTTATGAAAGAAACCTCCTTAAGACGGCCACTTTTTTTTTTCAATTCCTACTATTAGTTCACACTCTCTCTATATATATCTTGTTCAAATTTTCAATCGTTAATAAAAGTACTTTTTATTCATCCACTCAAGTTCAAATACATTTTTTTAAACTTGTAGTGGATGACACTTGATGTTAATACAGTTTTTTCAAATATTAATTCATTAATTAAATTTAATTAATCAATTTTAGTTACTCTCTCTTATATTACTCTCTCTATATATATCTTGTTCAAATTTTCAATCGTTAATAAAAGTACTTTTTATTCATCCACTCAAGTTCAAATACATTTTTTTAAACTTGTAGTGGATGACACTTGATGTTAATACAGTTTTTTCAAATATTAATTCATTAATTAAATTTAATTAATCAATTAAATTTAATTAATCAATTTTAGTTTTAGACCTAGAGCGTCTCTTGCTCTTGAATAGTAATTTCCCTCTTGTTACTGTGTAAACGGTAGCACTGCGGTATCGCGGGCTTCTCCCGTCCTGTAGGTTGCGAGATCGAATCCCCAACCTGACAAACTTTTTCTCTCTCTTTCCCCTCCTCCTAATCTCGCACAGTAGGGAAGGTTCTGGCAGGCAATCCTTTTTTTCAATTCCTACTATTAGTTCACACTCACATTTTTCTTTGTTGACCTAAGTAGGAATTGACTTTAAATTTTTTTTTTATATATTACTTGTTTTTAACCATGACTGGCTGCCATAGAGAATTTTCACTGTACTTTTATGGTTCCACACACAATGACTGTTACAAGTCTTTCATCTCGCTCCCTGATACCTCTCGCGTGCATATTTGTACCTACACATGTATACTGTTAAAAAATATTAGGGCTATGGTTTCATTTACACATGCTGCTATGGATGATATGGCTCAGGTGAACGAAATTTTTTTTTCCCGTCTTTGTAAGTAATTGTTCATTTTGGGTATTCTATTTAAGGCCTTGTAACTCATTTTCTGTCTGTCTGTCTAACTCCCGTATATGTTAGATAAAAAATTTAAGTAGTCTTTATAAACTGTAATGTTTCGCATGTCTTATTTATTACTCCTTTCTAATAATATATTATCCCTTTTTCTTTACGCCCCTGACTAATTTTTCATTAAAATCTTGTCTGTCCCTGTTGAAATGTCAGTCCTTCTTTCTCTTCCACGTGCGGTCATTTTCGGCCCAGAAGTGCTTCTGTGTGCAGGCACGTGTCTTTTCGTTCATTTGTAGGTCATATGATGCGTATCTAGAGGTTCACAAATTTGTTTTTCAAGAATATTAGTTTCTCCACGCCTCAGAATCGGATTCTACGGCTCTGTTAAATTTGAAAATAAATGAATAAATAGATTACTCTTTCATCCTAATTATCCCAAGAAGTTGAACTTGTGAACTGTTGTTTCTATAGGAAATTGAGGCACTGGGTTACGAATTTAACATGTATATTGTTAGTTGGGGAGGTTGTACACCTGAAAAAGCCTTCAGCAAAAAGCTTTATTTTACTATTCAGCTTCCGTATCTAACGATTGTAAATGTCTTTATATAACATTTTTGACAACGTATGTATACCAAAATTTATATTGAAGTATTAACCTTTACTCGACTGACTGCAAACTGATATACCTAAAATATACGAAAACAAACAGAAATATATATGTAAGTAATAAATATATGTTAAGTAAACTGTTAAATTAAATATAGACTTATTATCAGGCTTGCTTAGAAATGTAAGAATTATTGTTAACTATTCTTCTGTTAACTGAATAAATAAAAAAATAAATTATGAAGAATGAATGATGCAATGACAGTTATTAAAAATAATCCAGTCATGTAATTAATTGTCTTTGATTTTGGCAGTCATAACTGTTGTCTATCGATATTTGCTTTTGTGTTTTGTTAACTACTAATGAATGACACTGTTAGATACGGGCACTGCAGTGAAATAATATTAATCTTAATTTGTGCTTTAAAGAATATGCAATTTTAAAAAAAATAATGTATTTTATTCCTTCAGAAACTCAACAATATATCTCTTGCTTTTGAAATCCCTCTTGCACATTATCTCGGTCAGTGCCTAAAGATCACTGTTTCCTGATGTGTATTTTTTTTAATTAGACTTTTGATGAAATGAAAAAAAAGGAAGTAATTCAAAATCCTTTTAAGAAGAATCCAAAACTTTTCATTTTAATACGTAAAACACTGATTGCTCTTTAATTTAAGGAATTCGGTGCATTCACGCGAAGCAAAGATAAGTCATTAAATCTTTTCTTATTAATTTCATTAATTAAAATCGAAGGATATACCGCGCTTTTTCATTCATCTTTTTTCGCTAAACCCCGTTTCATGCAGTTATTATTAAAGCTAAGGCACTTCCAGCTAAATGGAATTCAAATCTGCTGTAATGAGCCATCACCGAGATTTCAGACCATCGATTCATTGCAATCTCTTGCAATAATTATCTATCTCTCTTCTTTTCAGGAAGCAGGATTTTCACGGTACTCTTGCCAAATTTTGATGCTTTGCCAAAGTGCCAATTGGAAATTTTTCCACGGTCGCTTAATGATGTCCAGTTGTAATATTTTAATGTTTGAGCTGAGTTCTCAATCTGAGATATCAACATTAAATTTGTTAAAGTCTGGAAGAAATAACAGCTGAACTAAAATCATAACAGTAGTCATTAGGATATATAAGATTGTAGATTGGGGCAAATTTCTTGGTTCAACGGATATATATATATATGTGTGTGTGTGTGTGTGTGTGTGTGTGTGTGTGTGTGTTTGTTTGTGTGTGGCTTGGTACAAGACGTACCTAAGTCTGTTTTTTCCCCCGATGACTTTGCTTGCTTATGTCTCTTTAAATAAATATTATTTTCAATGTAAGAAGTATCCAGGTCTGTACAATGGTTTAGAAAACACTTTTAAAGCATCGGAAAGACTTGGGTACTTCTTACATTGAAAATATTTTTTTAAAGAGACATAAGCAAACAAAGTCATCTTAGAAAAAATTGACTTAGGCACTTCTTGTACCATACCAAGCCACAGATATATATATATATATATATATATATATATATATATATATATATATATTGCAACCGATGATAATATTTTAACAATTGTTTTGCTAGACAGGTGCTCAAGCGTATTTTATATTCTGAAATGCTTTTATTGTTGTGTTTAATAATCAGAAATGTAACTAGACTCCGCGTTGGGATTCTAAGATCTGATTTCAAGACGTCTTTTGCTCCCGGTATTGTTACAGTGGTCTTATTTCTTTAAATATATATTTTTATTGTTGGTGAGAGGAATTGTGTTATAACCCTAAACCCCCAGGAAGTTTTAAAAAAATAAATTAAACAAATTAGAGATATTACCCTAACGCCCCTCTACTGAATGACTGATGTAAAACACTAACTGATTTGACAATTATTTTAAACACTTTCTGTTATTAGGACTGTTTGGGGAGAAACTTGTGATTAGCTGTTAAAAATGTATCAAGTCATGTATAATATACATGCATATAATATAGTTGCGAATACTTCTCTATTAAATGAGCTTCACGAATATTGTACGATCTAGTCATACATAAAGACATGCAGCACTGATCGCCTGTTTAAACTATTAGCACACTTAAATGAACATATATTCTTAGCAGAAGATATATGACGAACTGTTCAAATGATAGTAGATTGCTGTGGCCTTTAACTGTGAGATAAGTGACACTTTAACATAATTTCCTATCCATTGTAGAGGTATTATTGTTTGCTTTTTGGTCAAGGGGCGAATTTCAAGGAATGTGACGCTACTTTCGCATTTTCGGTTGGGCGAAATGCTTTGAAAGACATGGCCTTCCTTTAGTCAACTGATGAAAAATTCTTGCTCGATAGACTGTTATAGTATTAATCTTTTTACCTTTAACGTCAAAAAGTCGGTGTTATGAGCGGTTACTTAAATAAATAAATAAATATATATATATATCCCGTAGAGGGAGACACTAATCCTGACATCTTAAAACTGTCTAACTCTTAATATTTTCATTCTTCTTTCTTTAAAAATAGCAAAAAAAAAATTTTTTTTTAAACTTGCAAATTATACTAATAGGCTGATTGCTTCTACTCCCAATAATGCAATTAATTCCCCAAAACATAACCAGCTAACTGTTTCGATTATTAATTTCAGGGACTACGGTGATAAGGTCCTACATTTCTCCAAATCTCATTTCAACGTGTTATCTGGGCTCAGCTGCAGCTGAAACGAAATTCAAATCTGGTCTGGAGCTATCACCAAGTCTCTTCAAATCATTCCCTTCTATCTCAATAATCATTCGCGAAATATTTCCAGAAAGCAGGGCTTTTTATCTGATTCTAGAAAAGTCTTGATGATTTGCCAAAGACCACTGGGGATCTTTCAGTTGCCGCTTCAGGGGTGTCCAATAGGAAAAACCTTTGAAGCTGAATCTCGAGAAATGACGTTTTTTTAAAAGCAATAATATCAGTAAACTGCTAAGGAGAAAGCGGGAAGATACGAAAAACTGCACGCGTTGTGGAGTTTTAATGCTCTGGAATTGGCTGTGAGTTAAAGATTGTAAACAGATGGTAATGATATATATTTCGGCGTAAGAGAAAACCAAGCCGGGTATTTTTTCCAACTTTTCAAATTTAGTTACTGTTGAAAGAATTAAGATTCCTCATATATCTTTTTCTTTTTTATAGTTTTTACCGAGATGCTTCTGTGAATGTGTATTTGAGAAATGCGTTTCTCAAAAGAGCTTCTGAAAGCTGCGGAAAACTTTATTGGCTTTAAAAAAAATAATAACTCTTGTAAATACTGATGGCAGAATTTAAGAATGAAAAATATTTTCGAAACGGTTTAAGACACGTGATAAATGATTTTTGTTTTTCTTTTTTATTAAGTTTATTTTGCATTTCAAACGGGTGTGAGAATGCATTTTCCAATCGTAAGTTAGTACGTGTAAATAATCGCACATGATTCATATGTGTTCTAACTTGTATATTTAAGTATCATGGCTGTTATTTTAAGGCACTGTGGCACAACCAGAAGCGTGATAAATGATTCTTAAATTTTTTTAAACATTTATTTTACATTCCAAACGCAACTGAGATTACGTTAGCACGTGTAAATGATCGCACATAACTCATAAGTTAGCTGACTTGTATATATAAGTAATCATTGCTGTTATTTTAAGGTACTGGGGTGCAACCAGAAGCCCTTGATAAGTTCACCATTTCTGGGGGAGATAAAATGTAACTACAGAATTACCTTTTTTTACGACTGATGCTTAGGTTTCTGTGGCTTATTTTTATCCCTAAACCCACGACCTTCCGTGATTTCGCTACTTGTTTGGCAATTATTTATTTACTAGAAGGTAACCCGTCACTTTGACGTCATAATACTAATAATGACGTCATAATGGAAAAAGTATATGAAAGTTAAAAAATATCCCGAATTATCTAACAATATTGCATTTAATCCACACCTTGTAAAAGCAAACCCTTTCATTATTTTTTATTTATTTAGTTTTTCCTGCGATTGGAGTAGTAGTCTGCCATCCAACCCGTCATTTTGACGTCATGATAATATTAATGACGTCATAATGGAAAAAGTATATGAAAGTTAAAAAATATCCCAAATTATCTAACAATATTGCATTTAATCCACACCTTGTAAAAGCAAACCCTTTCATTATTTTTTTATTTATTTAGTTTTTCATGCGATTGGAGTAGTAGACTGCCATCCAGTTTTTTACAGCTCACTACGCGATATGAATACTTGAGCTACTTGATTCATTCCCATTCAAGTTTGTTTATTTTCAGAATTCATCGCAAAAGTAAACAGATTTTTAAAAAATTGTTAAATATACAGCTAAAAGCATCCAATTTTTTTTAGTTCTGAATGTTTTATAGAAAAATAGGCTGAACAAACGTGATTTGATGGAGAAGATATTAGTTTTTAGGGAAGAAAAAATTCTAATCCACATCTGAAATTGAAATTAAGCCTAACCGGCTGTTTGTTTACTGAGGGCTTCAATTGAAAGATGAGTACAGCCCGGAAGTGTTATACAGAGACAACGGCTATTATATATATAATATTTATTATTATTAATTTATGCTTACTATATTTAACAATGTCTATGTTCTCCAGTAACACTTTCATATACAGCTTTGAATGTATTAAATTGCTGCTTATTATAAACCTGACTATATATATTTCTTTTTCTTTTTTAGGTAAGTACAAGGTTCTGTCTTATGGGGAAACATTTACTTGTCAATATAGGCCTCATCTACTTGCAAGATTCCGTAAGATCAATAGTTTGTATACAGTCTACTATAGAGGTAACGGAATTGGAATTTATTCCTTTGTCATATAGCTTAATTATTATAAAACTGCAAAACTTACCTATCCTTTAACTGCCTTTGGTTATACCTAGGATCAATTTTATCGTGCATTAAACTGAATATTTTACATTTATTTATTATCTTCAAATTTTCCTGCAAAGTTTGCTTTTTCTCCCATAATGTAATTTTATCAAATAACTTTGTATTGATAAATACGTTTTAGTTCAGTGGGAAAATTCAGCTATTTTCTTCATTCAGATACGCAATTAACCTACTAAAAATAGCTTCTAAAGTTTATGTTACTGTGTAATTGTGACCAGTAGCTTTCTAATTGTAAACCAGTCCTAGAAATCAGATTTTCGTGTCGAAAAAATTTATTAATCAAATTATTTGTAAAATTCAGTTGTGTTTTGGAATTTTAGTTAATGTGCTATATTTCTTTAATATTTTAAAATTTCAAGTCGATTTTTTTTCCGTAATTCTCCTGACAAATTTTTAGTTGATAATACTTATTCAGGATTTGAATATTACATTAATCAGCATTAATTTCGCTTGAAAAAGTGTAAGTCTAGATTCCTTTTAAAGACGATCAAATTTCTCAAGAAAATAAGTTCGTGCAATATATTGCCTATAATTTTTAGTAATATAAGTTTCATCTGTTGATAAATTTTCGTATTCTACCCAATGCCTTCATAACATGCTTTACAATCATCAGAGTATTGGATATTAATTTTTCTTACAGTTTATGATCATTAAAATTGTTAAAAAAAACTCAATAAAATACAACTATTACTCAAAAAGGAATTGAAATTTTTTTTTTTTTTACTTTGTGGCTGACGAAATTTTACCTTTATATTTCGCCGAAAATATGCTACAGTATAAGTAAATATAAACTTTATCTTTGTCAAGGTTTGATCGTAAAATTTCTTAAATTAGTTGGAGCTATACCAAGGCCGAATAAACGTGGATAATTTTAGTTATAAATTTTGATTTTTATGAATAGTGAGAAATTTGTCTTTCTTACTTTCGAAAAATTGCATGTCTTATTGTAGGAGATTCGCCATAATTAAGATATGTAACTATGATTATTTTAGATTAATCATATAAACGCTACCGGCCTAAGCTGCATAATTGTTTTTCCGTGTTTAATTTTCAAGTTTAAACGACGTTAAGACTCATTTTAAAAAATTTAAACGAGTTAAGACTGATTGTAAGTTGTAAAAATTTTTACGAACTATCAACAATATGCAAATATAAAATCCCTTAATACTGTTTTAATTAAATTGACCACTTTGCCATATTAAAATGTCTGGCAATTTATGCGGTAACTACAAGCCACGTTATTCTGCTTTGATGTAGATTTCATGAATTTCACTGCTTGAATAAAAAAATTAACGGGACTGATTTTGATATTAATTTGATTCGTTGGCATCTATATTATGGCGTCTATTTATTTCATGTATGCCGTTTTTGTCTGGAATTTATTATAAATTAGTTATATTTTATTACAATCGTTTTCTTATCGTTAAAACTTTCACCCAGTAAAAAATTAAATAAATAAAAATGTAAAACATCTTAATTATCAATTCAACATCTTAATTAATTCCATAAGTTCCTTATTTTCGGCTTTCTGAATTTTCGAAAGTAAATAAATAAAAAAAAAAAACTATGAATACACGATACATTGTTTATAATATTTCCGGACAATTTGTATCAAGAGCTCGAAATGTCGTCCAAACAAGCATCTGATTAATTAGCATTCAAAGCCAAATTTGCCTATCTCTCCGATCTTCCGAAGTAAACAATATAACTGTAAATCATCGTATCTTTTTTCAGTTACGGTTTATAGTCAAATTATCAACATGGTGGGCAGTAAGTATGCGTGCTACAGATCTAAGATACCGAGTATTTTCTTCCACCATTTCCGCTGAATTCGTATAGCACGATCAAGTTACGGAGGCAGAACAAAATAAATTATTCTGCCTATTTATTCATGTGAGTCATATGACCCTTTCCTGTGTCTGAGGGCCTCCACTAGAGGGCGCCTGTTGCTGTTTGGAGTGAAAGAGAAGTGCTCTTCAGTAGAAAAAACCATAGGCCACAACATTTATAAACAAAGGTAGCTCGAGCACCTTTGGATGCCTCCGGTGTTGAAAATGAATAAAGGGACTGTGCTACCATTAAAGATTAATCGATGGTGGTCGCTTTCTCCGTAGACTCTGTTGCTGTAAGTTCTCTTAAGTTGCTGCGATACATATTATCACAATGTGGGAAATAGAGTTTTAAATTTTGCAACGGTTTATTAATTTTTTTTTGTATTCTTATATATTTTGATGAATCAATTTCCTTCATTCTTTCGCTGTGAAGAATTAATTGCTTTCATTGAATGTATTAATTTCAATGTATTTTATCCCTATTTTAAAAAATTAGGTATATTTCAATGAAATACTCACTTTATGATGTAAAATCGTGATTTAAAAAGGGCTTTTATGCGATAATCCTTATGTTAGGTGCAAATATTTTAAAAATATTTTTATTTTTCAAGAACAATAACTAGATTTCGGAAGCTATTAATTACATTATCTAGAGTTCTGTGCTCTTTCCTTTAGCTATATTTTCTACTGTTGAGGGGTAACTTACTGATCTTTCTGTTGGCTAATAAAATCCTTCAATATGATAATTTTGTCTCATAATTATCTTAAAACATAAACCTAATCAGTTCTTCTGCTTCATGAAAATTTAACAGTAACAAAGCGATATCAGTATTAGCTTAAACGTACTGTTAAACGAATGTGATAATCGTTATTTCAAAATGAATTCCATTTTAGGAGGAAATCTTGATTTCAACCTTTTAAAGTCATAGTACTTCTGTATTTTTTTTTTCAATTTATGTCTGTGCATATGTACGTTTTTATACCGGTCAGTGGTTGCATATATATATATATATATCTTAGATATTTCATTATTTCATATTATTGTTGACAAAAGTACCGAAAGCAAAACAAACATTCTAGCACTTCGCAGAAATTAAAATTTGTCGTGTTTTTATCCGTAAATTGAATATTTTGCATTCAATTTAAAATAAACAGAGTGTGGGAGAAGGCTGATTATCTTAAGTTTTTTGCAGTTCTAAACCTTATTCTTTTTTTTCTATTTAAATTTCGATATCTATCTTTATTTATTTCTTGATTTTAGATCAACAAAAATGGTTTATCAGACTGAAGTGTAGTTAATCGTAAATATAGTGCTGTCTTTTACTAATATCCTCATAGCCTATGAGAAACATGACTTAAACCTGTATCTCATGTTTTGTGAAAATTTTAATCAATTTTTCAAAAACTTTTTCCGTTAGATTTCCTCTCCACACAAACACACACGCTGTATCACCTGTTATATCCAGTCCTGTAATTTTTATTCATAAATTGATATCTTTTTACTTCCCTTGATAACAAAAACTGTAGAAAGAAAGCCATTGTTAAAGGCACTAATGGATGAATATATTTTAACTGGACGCAAAACATTGGCAAATCAAATCAGAACTCTTACACTGCGATGATTATGAATCTTGATACTTATTGGAATTTCGACAAGTAGGTTTTCATTTTCTCCGGTGCCAAACTATTTGGTGATTTTAAAAATAATATTATTACTGGTCTTTTTCAAACTTTTTTTTTCTCCATAAATTTGCATTATTACCTTGTTTTTTCGGACTAAATTGGGAAATTAGTTGATATAAATAGTTACGAGTAACAGAATGGAATTCGAATTAAAAATGATTATCATTTTCTGTAAACAGAAAAAAATATATATTGAAATCGGTAGTGCTAATTCTTGAAAAAAAAATAGCTGACCTGAGTAAATCTATACATAATCGCGTATGATTGTTATAGATGTTTGGCAGCATTGTGGCAGTTTAAAGTTATTCTTATAAAAGAACATAGATATGTCAAGGTCTGATGATAGCCTATAAAGATCCTAGCTGCCCAATAAATTTGTGACGACCATCTGCTAGGACCGGAAATAGACAACTGGTTTTTTTAACCTCGAGACTTCAAGAGATCCAGCTAATGTTTTTTTAATACTATGCTATTTTTATACGTTTTTATTTAAATAAGAATCAATTACTTTATAAAAGATATTTAAAAATTTAAGTCGTTAAAGGCTTGCCCCCCACTCCTTATTTTGCAGATTTTCTGCCTTTTGATTCTTCTTATAATACAAATTCTGATTTTCAGTTCTCTTTTGTCAAGATCAGGGGCTATTGTAACATAGTTCAAGCAATTTTTTCAGAAAATTAAATCACGACTTCTAGACAAGTGATAAGGATAGATATGCTTTGAACATTTCCAGCACAGAAGTCGTAGGGTGCGAACCTGCTAAAATCTCGCATTCAGTACTCTTGATGAAAATTTCGTAACCTATCGTGCGATGGAAAACTAATAAATGAAAATTATAACGGTTATTTAATACGTAATCTTTAATTTTGCCGTGATCGTGAATTACCTTTCATAAGGGTGATTTTTAATTTATAAGCCTCCATTGCTACGTTTATTCTCCGTACTGAAGCTAAAATATGTCTTCAATTTTCTTCCCCTTCCCTCCGCATGTGAGGAGAGAACCGAGCGAAAACAAAAATATCGTTTTTATATTTTTCTTCCAACTTCCCTCAGAAGCCCATAAAACGAGACAATATTTTCCGCGCACCTCATAAAAGCGTTTTTCCCGACTCGAAAATCGGCGCCTTGGCGACTTGCTATGGCTTGGCGACGTATAAAAATTCCTGTAACCCATCAAAAAGTGGCCGTCGCTATGGTTACGCTCCAAGCTTTAAGGAAACGCTTGCTGAAGCGCTGATGTTCTTATAAGTCATCAGTGATATCAGGTACTGTAACGTGAGTAAAGATTTTCGGAATGATTTTTCTTTATCTTTTCCCGTGATTTTTCTCGCGAATAGGCGATTACTTTCTAAATGACTTCGATTTACTTTTCATTTTTGAATTATTCGAGTGAAAAGCATGTGTTCGGGAAATTGTGTGCATCACGTTCTTAATTTCTGAGCAAGATTTAAAGACTACGAGATTTGGTAAATATATTTTTTTTAAAATCCATTACGAATTGTATATTGTGTTCAAAATATCCTTTATGAATGTGTACTGTACACACTTTTAAATGATATTCTTACAAATATATTCTCTCCTTTGCATGAATTTATCTAATTCTCTGTAAAGAATTTATGTTAATTATTACTGGTCTTTCTGTGGTATTTGTTACTGATATTGGAAAAGTAGTTTTGCTCGATACTGTTAATGTATAATGCGAGTGAAAATTTCGACCGTTCAAAATCGTGTTGCGTAAATTTTATATTTTTAATTAATATTTTGTATTTCGGTTTAACATTTAGGACAAATATTTTTGCATTGTTATAATCTTAAAATAAAAGGCTATTTATGAATTATCTGATGATATCCATTGCAAAAATAGATAAGGTGTAGTTCAGTTTATATAAAATTAAAATGTAGTTTTTAATTGTATTGTAAAAGGCAGTATTTATTCTGTCTTTAAAGAAAACTTTAACGCAGTCCTTTTGAATTCCGATTCGAAACAAGAACGAAAACTTGGATAAATTCCTACCAATTGATATTTATTTAATACTTTATGGTTTTATTTTATCATCAGCATCACCATTATGTATTGGATTTATGCATATCTTTACAGTTTGCGGTTAAGTCTGTTAAAGTGGCGCAGTTAAATCCCTGACACAAAAATCTTGAAAGGCCTTTTTTAGTTATAAATTGTTTTTTGCGTATATTAAACACGGATATCTAAATGCCCCAAATACATGAAATTAGATAAGGAGCATCGCATCCAAAGCTGCAATGGCCTGTCGATCGATTTCACTTGTTGGCCAGAGTCTAATTGCCTCCTCTTAACATTAATCTCTTAGCACAGGATTCGGTTCAGATCCTGTGGGTTCGAGTCCCACTGCTGGCATGGATGTTTGTAGCCATTCGGAATCGGCTTTAAACTGTAGGTCCCGGTCTAATTAGCCCTCGTGTAGCAAAAAGTTGACCGTAACGCTCCAAACGAACTTAACATTAATATGAAATTATGAAGCTTCGTGTAATTCATCTCCACAATTACCTTGCGATTACCAATAGTGAAAGATAGGACAATTAAAAAATATAAAAACCTTGAAATAAATACTATAAATAACGGAAATTTTTAATATTTGTTTCTAAAACATAACTCGTTTCTATAATTTATGTGTTACATTTCGCAATACAAAAGGATGTTTTAGTTGAATTCTGTATGAATAAAATATACTGATATATCTAGTTTAAAATTCTTTAAAAAAATTCCATATTCAGTTTATAGGCCCTATCAACTATCATAAAAAAAAATTAGCTTCTAGAAGGTTTAATTCTAGTTCTAAGTGCTTCTGATAATGTTAAAAGATAGATTCAGTCAAATACAATATACTTTTGTCCATCTTGCTTTTGACCGTACGATTTAACTATTTTAATTTTAAACTTTTAAAGACGAATTTTTTTAATTAAAAATTTATTATCAAACTTTTATAATCATTTTTGCAGTGATCTAATAATACTTGAGTAATTTTTGTGACTATTTTTCAAATTTAATTCTCATTTTAAAAATAAAAATTCGTTTAAACCTTTTTAAGATAAAGAGACTTGACAGTCTTGATAAAGAGACTTTATCCTATTTTCAATCACCGGTAGTTTCTAAAATAATTTATTAAGAAATATGAAAATTTTAGTGAGAGTTAAACATTTTTTCTTCTTTATAAATATGGCACTCAATTTTTTCTAGCTTGAAGAGAATTTTTTTAATTATTTTAAATTTTAACCATTGTTTTTTTTCATTGTTATGTGATTGCGCGCATAATATCACCAGAACAGTTGGCTAGAATACCATGAAATTTTATACACGTTCAATAGAACCATGTATCATTAAAATCACGAATAACTATGTCATTCCTACCATAAAAATTTTAATTACAATAAAATTTATCAAAAAATTTTCTGAAATTAAAAAAAAAAAATTTTTTTTTTTTTGTTTTTTCTATGAAGAACTAAGAATTTTGATTTGAACGTTCGTCATTTTAAAAATATACTATGCAACTTAATTTTAAAATTAAAATAATATGTATATTCATTAATATACGGACACAAGTCTGCGAGCAGTGACATAACATTGAAAAAAACAATGGTTGAAATTTTTAAGAAAATTAAAAATTTATCTACAAGCTAGAAAAAAAAATTAAGAGCCATATTTATACAGAAGAAAGTGTGTTTAACTCATAGTAAAATTTTCATATTTCTGAATAAAAAATTTTCATAACTACTGATGATTTAAAATAGGGATATCTTTAGCGTTTAAAAGGTACCAACAGTATTTTAATTCAAGTGTTTATTAACTTTTAAAAAGTATAAATCGGGTTATTTTTTAAAGTCAAATTTAAAGCAAAATTAGCTCTGAAAGGCTTTAACTCTATTTGCCAAATCCTGTTGTAATTTTAAGAAAGAGATTAGGAGTAACATCCAGGATTGTTACTTCGGTCAAAGACTATGCCTTCGTCCATCATAGTTATGACTGCAAGCTTTACTCGATAAGCTCGACTGGTTTTCCCCACATGTCGTATAAATAAAAGTTACTTTCGCCTACAAAGTCATCGTCGGCAAGTCCTCACTTTTTTAAATATTAGATCTCTAAGAGGAAAATATTTCAGTCAAAGAATGGAGGATGTGGTTTCATTAATTTCAAAATATTGGTTTTGCACGCGTTAATCATTACTTCCTATTCGAATAAAATTTGAGAATTTCAATAGAAAGTTGTGTATCCAGTCACTTTCAGTTTGACACAACTAAATATAAACTAACTAGCTGAAAACCCGCGCTTCGCTACGGAGTACATTCAAATTAAATACAACGGTCAATGTATGCAATTTATGCCAAAAAGTAAATATATATATTTATAATAAATGCGATGATCAATGTATACAATTGATGTAAAATATATATCTATCTATATATATATATTTATAAAAAAAATCGTAAGGGATATGCGTTTTTTTTTATAATATCCAATAGTCTGCTGCATTAGACAGAGAAAAAAAAAATTTTTTTTTTTGTCTATTTAGTTGTTACGCACGTGACGATAAATTTATTGAAAGTACCAGAAAAAGAAATCACGTGATCGGCATTTAATAAATTAAATTCTAAAAATTAATCTTTAAAAATTCACCAAAAATCAGGAAATGGAGGTAAAAATTCGAAAAAAATTTCATTTTGAAGGAATTTTTATGATCTTTCTCGTGATATAAATTTTATAACCCTCAATGTGTTATTTTAAATGCAAACGTAAAAAAAGTTACTAAAACAGCTTAAAAATTTAATTTAAAAAAATCTAAGAAGAATTTTTGAAAAATCTTTCTTAGTGCACCCCTACACTATTAGAAGAATCGCCATGCAAAATTTCAGCCCTTTAGGTCCAGCGGTTTGGTCTGTGCGTTGTATGTCAGTCAGTCAGTCCGTGAATGAATGAGTCAGTTACGGAACTGTTTTATATATATAGATTTTAAACTAATTTTACTAACTAAATTATAATATCTAAAATTAATTATAATACGAAATTTATAATAACTAAATTTTAAACTAATATTGTTGACGAAATATTAGTTTAAAATCTTCCTAATATTTTGTCAACAATTTTTTATATAGTTATTTCTTATAAAAACGACTCAATCCCTGCGTATAGAAATTTCCAACCCGAAATGAAAACATTCATTCTACGGGGAGAAATTCAAGTTCTCGCCTTAACATACATGGGAAATTAATTATACTCGCTTTAAGCACAGCTGTAATTAACGAATATCAATTTCAGTTTTTGAAATTTCATAAGCTAGGTACAGACTTTGGGAACAATTTTATCTTGTTCTGATCCACCTGTTAGTTTTTATATGCGTTAAAAAATACGTATTGACACCCTTTTATTATTAAACTCTCTGAAATTCTCAAAATGCTAATAATCGCTGGTTTCGTTTGCTTTTGATGTTGTTTTTAAATTATTATGTGCAAAGATAAACACATTTCAAATATCATTTCGACGCTTGACTCATGTTAATTTTGAAGTCAAAGCATTTCATGTGTGATGAAATGGTGAAATAATCGGGATATCTTTGAAACGTTATTGGAGAATTTTTATCGTAAAAAATCATTGTAAAATAAAGGATGCAAAATATATTTTTGAAGTTTTCAAATACCCATGTGTATCGTTTCAAGGCCTTGGGTTGTTCACGGGTAGGAGGTTTTGAATCAGTCCATCATATTTTGGTCTTTCATTTTTACTTATTTTAACCCTTCAACTGGCGCGCCCGTGTATAAAGTGCAACATTTTCGTAACTTTGAATGGTTTGTTTTTACATGTAAGGTTTGAATGTTCTTAGCAGTTTCTATTTATAGCCACACCCTTTCTAATGCGGATCTGATTTTCTGACCCATGTATTCCTTTCCATTCATTTGTTAGCCGTGATTTAACCGTGGTAAACCAGCGATTATACTGGATTACAATACGACAAAAGCAGGAGTTGATGTAGTCGATCAAATGTGCAGCTCTTACACGGTATCCCGCATATCACGAAGATGGACAATCTCATTGTTTTTTAGGTTTTTGGACATAATAGGAATACAATTCGCAAGTTTGTCCTTAGATCGAACAAACCGGGCTGTTTTGAAATAAGGCGATTCTATCTGCCTTCTTTGGCCTTTAATAATAAATATATATCAATATTATCAACATTTTATGTCTTGTCATAAAAAGCAGAATCATTATTTTCAATTTCAAAAGAAAAAGTTTATTACAAAAGGAATAATCAAGGTTGAAAGAGACGTTGCACTTTGTGCCACGCGCGCCTGCTGGTGTTCCAAAAATTGGCACGCCCGCTGAAGGGTTAATCCCAATTCTGTGTAAAATGGGTAGGTAGACCTGCGAAATTCACAAGTCATCTGCCGGATAATTTTCGATAGATATTTTGAGATCTATTTCCAAGGTAACGGGAAAATTAGGGAATATCATAATTAACTTTTAGCTTTCTGTATTATATGCGTTTTTGTACTCAGGACAAGTGTCTACTGCGTTGAGTTTCAGATATATTTCTAAATTGTATTCATTTCGCTCGTTAGAATTTATTCATTTTTATCTTGAAAATATTGTAAAAGTCTAATTCATCCATTATTTGGATTATAAAAAAGGTTCTCACATGCTAGTTAATGTTGCAGTAGACTTATTTTAATAGTCTAAAAAATTTCAGGAGGCTTATATTTCTTTCATACCTGGACTGGAAACCATAAGTGCTGGTAATAGTTTTATTTTGAACATCAATCTCTACAGGCAATTTTTAAAAACTGATATCTTTTATTAAACGTATAATTTGCTAATCCTCTCTTGGCTGACTTGTTAACCTTTAGCTTAACCCCGCTTAGGCCCATTTTTCCGATTCCCTCTTTATAACAGGAAATTCCATACCCCCTTTGTAAGAACGGTTATTAAGGGGCTTATATATATAATATGTATGTGTGTATACACTATCTACCAATAAGTTATTTGGACACCCATACAAATGACGATATCTGCGGTCCTGATATACGTCACGCCCTCCGCCATTAAATATCGTGTAGGAAACAACATTGGCATTAGTCGCATGCAAGATGCCACGAAGTGCAGAGTTATCTGATTTCGAGAAAGCGTGGAGGCTCTACCAACTATTGAATATGAATAAATTTTGTTTTTCTTTTCTATCACAGGTGTCCAAATACATATTGGTAGGTGGTGTGCCATTATCTACCAATAAGTATTGTAGACGTTGTATATATATATATATATATATATATACAGTGGAATCTCGATCTATCGTTTTTCAAGGGACCGATTGAAATGAACGATAAATGCGGGAAAACGATAGATGCGGAAACATAACAAAGCAATATGATCGTTGGGACTGGATAAAATGAACGACACATACGGAAAAACGATGGTTCCGAAAACGATCGATCGAGATTCCACTGTGTGTATATATATATATATATATATATATTCATTCTTGCGCTCGTATTCTTCGGATACATGCTATCCCACCCCGTAAGGAAAAGGTTAATGAAACGGAAGGACGTCTCATCTCGAGCGAATGGCGCTAACTTCAAGGTTTATCACTTGTATGAGCTTATGTATTCATCATCATGAGATGTTTTCTATGTATCAAATATTTGTTTATCACTTGGCGGAAAATTCGTTCAAAAACTTTAGTATGACCCTCATAATGTAATACAGCATATTGCGATAATGAAATAAAATCAATCATTATCATATTTATCCTGCTCGCCTTATTCAGTTAACAATTCCAGGGTGTGTATATATGTTTTTTTTTTTTTTTTATAGCAGGTCTTCTTGCTTAAAGTATGACCTCACATGACCCTGGTCTGTTTTTGAAGCGCGAAATTGTCGCCCGGGGCGCAACGAAACCCATCAAATGTCAATTAGGGTGCCATATTAATGGCCTCGATTTCTGCGGGGCCCTAAGAAAGGGATGCGATTTCGACCGACATTCTCACCAAAGTGATGGGGAATAATGCATTTGCAGGCCTTTCCATCAACGTTCACTCCAAAACATTATTTAGATACCATAGGTGGGCCGTGTGGTGAAGCGTTACTGTAGCAAATAAACTATTACACATATTTTGGGGTTAGTCTGATAGACTGCCGCGTTTAATATATGTTTTAAAAGTGCTTTTTTTTGCTGCTCCAACGGGTTAAAGGTTTTCTCAACAGGCGGTTTTTAGCTAATAAATAGGGAGAAAGGCGTTTATCCGCTGCCATATATTTTTTGCTTCTCTGTCTGAGATTTGAAAGGCGGATTTGTTCTGTCTTAGAGAGTTGATTTCCTTATGCGAGATATTAATTAACTGCCTTTTAAATGCGAACTATAAGCATGTCGAATCTATGTAGGCCAGAAAGACCTAAAGACACACCTAAAGGTAGTACTGGCTCTATAATAAATAAGCAGACGAGAGGGTAAGATTCCTCGGATCCCTGAGCCATAGGGACCTTACCTTCTGTGCAACAGACCGGCTTGTAAGAATCTTTAGGCCTTACAAGGCTAAAGATTCGTATAAGCCGCTATGCTTTACTTTTTTTCACATAGAATCCGCCAGCGTTAAAGATTCCGTTGGCGCTGATTGGTTAAATGGGTCAATGATTGGTATATGATTGGTTAAAAAAATTTTACGCTAACGCTGACGGATTCTATGTGAATTGGTCCTTACCCTGGGTCCGGCGTCATAACTCGACGCCCCTTAGAAGGAGATTACAGACTTCAGGGACACTCTTTGTTTGTGGGCAACCCAGAATGTCTAAAACTGTAATAGCCTGTATACCAGCCTATTATCAGGCTTACTTTATACCAGCCTGTGCACCAGTCTTTGGGATAACTTAGTATTGTGTTGGCAATACTACGCTTTGCCAAACGTTTCTGTCTTTACGCATGGCCTTGTAATATTTTTTATCATATTTTCAGGTAATTTATATCAAATATTGAAAGCGATACATTTTTTTTACAAAAGAAATTCATTAATTATTGGTTTGGGCTGATTTAATAATATTTCGTCGCATTCATCGTTTGACTGGTCTGATACTCATGGATAGAACCAAAATTTTGCATAATTGTCTTTTGAAATATTTCCTTTCTACCGAACTTTGTGTAATATAATTGTTGATATATTACACAAAGTTCACAGGCGTGTGCTTTAAACCTGTATAGGTACTTGTATACTCACACATGTACACTTTAGAAAAATATTTGACGTTTATTTGATTAGTTGGTTAATTTTAAAAATGAAAAACATTAGGATACAATATGAGGTGATTAAACTGATTTTCTTCATCATTACGAATAGTTAAACAAACATTTACTATACCTATTAAAAAAAATTACTCAGTTGTCTTTATTATGTAGTATTAAATCGATTAAAGTCTCACTATATTGATGTGGGTCTGAATGAATGCTTAGATACCTGTACACAAAGTACACAAATAAGAGAAATGAGATGAATATTCTCAGAAACCGCATATACAGCACAAAAAATCGTCAATAATGTTCTCGCGTTTAGAACACTTTCCAAGTATTCTCTGGAGATCACAATTTTTTTTTAATAAGTATAAAAATATTGAGTCTATCAGAAAGTAAAATAATAAAATATTCATTAAAATGTTTACAGAATGTAAGTTGTCTCTTAATATCAGACATTTCCCCAGAGTTATGTCTCGTGCAATATTAGAAACAGACACACATATGTAGTTTATGTGTCTTATTAACTCTTAAAATTATTAGACTCATTCTTAAGTTCTAATTCTTAGACTCTTAAAATTATTAAGAGTCTATCAGAAAGTAAAATAATAAAGTATTCACTAAAATGTTTACAGAATGTAACTTGTCTCTTAAAAACAGACATTTCCCCAGAATTATGTCTCGTGTAATACTAGAAACAGACACTCCTATGAAGTTTGTGTCTCATTGCTAATTTTGTATACGGCAGAGAACGCGTGTGATTGAGCCTTCTATATCAAATATAGCACACCAATTTACTTCCTGGGAAGAACCTCTTCAAAAATAACAAAATATGTGTATACTATAAAGCGGCGAGAACTTAACATGCTCTTTCGCTTAATATTTTTTTTTCAGCAGCGCAATTTAAAGATCTCGGGATGAGCGTATGTTTATAATTTACTTCTCAAGATTTATCTACGATTCGTGTACGGCGTGAATTCTCCCACTATAACTAATCTTTGAGGCCACATTTTCCCTCTATTTTTATCACCGAAATATGACATCAAAAAGATAATTTAGGTGGCGTACTGATGACCTTGATTTCGGGAGGCCCTGCAAGGGGGGGCCCTCTCGTCAAGTTCTGATGTTCCGTTTCAAGCAGGATAAGGCAATGAGTGAAGAAAAAAAAAAGGCTGTGCTATTAAACACAGGTTGCCTTTTTTTATTTATTTTGCCACTGGATATCCTCTTTTAAAAAAAAATTATGGATTGATTGTAACGAGGTGCTGGTTTGACTTCTTTCTTTAGAGAGCTCTGTAGCACAGGGTTCAGTAGATTTTGCGAAAGAATCGGTTTTTTGGGGGGGTTTTTTTTTGAATAAGAACATATTTTTAATTTGTGCAGATATCTTTGTGTGTATTTAAAGTCATTTATAAAGTTACTGCGATAACAGGAAATATTGAGAATATTTTTTATCAGAGAAATCATTCAAGCATTTACTGTAGCCATATATATATATATATATATATATATAGTGGAATCTAGATCTATCGTTTTCCAAGGGACCGACTGATCTGGGAATTTCGCAGAACGATCGATCGAGATTCCACTGTGTGTGTGTGTGTGTGTGTGTATGTATATATATATATATATATATATATATATATGTATGTATATATATGTGTATTATATATATATAAACTGGAATCTCGATCTATCGTTTTTCAAGGGACCGACTGATCTGAACGATAAATTCGAAGAACGATTGATCGAGATTCCACCGTGTGTGTGTGTTTGTGTATATATATATATATACACACACACACACACACACACACACACACACACACACACACACACATATATATATATATATATATATATATATATATATATATATATATATATATATATATATATATACACACACACTCATGGACAAAAAACTTAGCGCACCAAGAAGGAGTCGTCAAAATGAAACGAAATTTTACATACGTAATGACTACTTTGATATAAGTAAATGATAAGAAAATCAAAGAAAAAGGATAATTTATTTCAGAGAAAAAGGCAAAAGAACGGAGTTAATACTCCGTTGGACCCCCTCTAGCGCGAATGCAAGATGCGATACGATCGGGCATTGAGTCATACAAGTTCTGTATGATGTCTTGAGACATTTCGTTCCATATTTGCTGTAACCTTGCCTGGAGAAAAATCTGGGGATCGGGCAGGCCAAGGAAGAGTAGTAACAGTGCGGAGACAGTCTTGTGAAACCCTTGTCGTATGAGGCCGAGCATTGTCTTGTTGAAAAATGGCTCCTGGGAGCCGTTGCATGAGTGGCAACACATGTGGTTGCAGGATTTCATGAAGATACCGCTGGGCTGTCATGGTGCCACGGAACAATACTAGGGGTGACCGTGTATTGTAGGCAATGGCACCCCATACCATCACACCAGCTGTGGGAGCGATGTGTCGCTGTACAGCAAAGGCAGGATTGAAGCGTTCACCACGGGCTCTCCACACACGAACACGATTGTCATCACTGCCGAGATTGAATCTGGATTCGTCGCTAAAGACGACCTGGTTCCATTCCGCTGCAGTCCAGTTTCCTCGTGCGCGGCAAAACTCCAAACGGAGGCGTCGATGGGTGGGCGTCAAGGGCAGCACACGTAATGGGCGCCGCGATACCAACTGTCCTTCAGCCAGGCGCCTTCGTATGGTTCGAGAAGACACAGTGGCCCCTAGTGAAGGTGCTACCTGTGCCTGGATGGCGGCCGATGAAGCAGTTGACTGTACGCGTGCATTTCTTACGATGTGGCGGTCTTCTCGACGACTGGTCTGTCGAGGGCGTCCTGAGCCTGGTCTTCGTGTACATGAACTCTCTCGGGTCCACTGGTCCCAACACCTCCTCACAACACAATCAGAGCGGCCTAATTGACGAGCTACTCGCCTAGCTGACCACTCAGCTTCCATCATCCCGACGATTCTCCCCCTCTCAAACTGCGACAACTGCTTATATTGTCTTCGAACACGGCGTAATGGCATGTCTATCTCAGCTCTTCCTTTGTAAATGATTCATCACACTCAAACAAGCTTTGGTTACCTGTTTTATACTCCACAGAGTACGATGTTCAACGCCCTCTACCGGCTATACGTAATGCGCAATCACGCTGCATTTCTAATCATTTGCATATCTCCCCGACATGTACCTTCATTGCAAGTTTCGTTACGATCCCGCAATTATTTCTTGGTGCGCTAATTTTTTTGTCCATGAGTGTGTATATATATATATATATATATATATATATATATATATATACATACATACACACACACACACGCAAGGGGCCGACTGAACTGAGCGATAAATGCGGGGAAATGGTAGATACAGGAACATGACAAAGAAATTTGATCGGAGGGAATGGGTGAAATAAACGACACATACGGGAAAACGATGATTCGGGGTACGATCGATAGAGATTCCACTATATATATATAAATATATATATATGCTTACATTCTGTTATTCCCCACTTGTCTAAAACTTAACGCTATTGAAGGCTTCAGCTGAAAAATAAAAAGTGGGAAATATTTCTTGATAAGGCGTCTACAGGTACCAGTGTCGGATATATGTTATTGTGGAGGCTCTTAAGATATAAAGGATGATATTTAATTTGGAAAAGGGTGTTGCAACTTCAGTCCATTCTCTCAAAAATTAATTTTCGAACCAAGGCATTGTGCATTACATATAAAAGATGTATCTAAAGTTCTTATGGGAGGAGCTGATAAATACAATAGACTTCCATCTCTCGCATAATCAAACAGCTAGATATACGCTTACTGTTGTCTCGGCATACGAGAGATACATGTCAATTACATTTATCAAACACTTCAGGTATTGTCTCTTAACAAATAATATATATGATTAGATTGTTAAACCAAATGACTTATGAAAGTGTTATTAGTAATTGTTTAAAATGTATTAACTCTGCGTCCTAGCTCTTTTTTACATGAACTTTGTATGTTTTTTAAGATACTTATGACAGACAGACTGTAGCAGTCATTCTCCTTTTTTTTTAAATTTTTTTCCCCACATGCTTATCGCTTCGGAACCTTATTGCATAGTACCTTTCCTAAATGCAAAATTTGTGTAATTATTTTAGGTGCTGTTGTCGCGAATTTGTATGTTTTAAATATAAACAAAATATGTCCGATAATCGGATCAGAAAACTATGAGATAAAAAGGTGGACAAACGATACAAGTATATTTTCATTCAAAACTCTAAAGATACTTAGAGTTGAAGTTAATACTTTCCAGATTATTTTGATAAAAAATAAAGAAATAAATCAATAAATTACACTTTATTAATCTCTTTGGTACGTATTTCACATTTTATATTTTAATAATTGACAAACTTTAATATGATTTAAGTCAATTGTAAAACACAACATATACGTACAGTTCGAGCCTAGATGTCGTGTTAAGTCCCACTTTTTTAATAAGTTACAGTCAATGTAATTTATTATCTTAGAATGGCGCATATATATATATATATATATATATATATATATATATATATATATATATATATATATATATATATAATGTGTGTGTGTGTAATTATAATATACACATTTTTCATGTAATAAAATTTATATATTATATCCTCTTGTTTATTTATCCTAGTATATTAATTTTATTTTTAACGATGTGATTGGGATAAATTTGGCTTATACGGGGCAGCTAGTACATCCTCTGACTTCGGTCTACCCACTTCCCCAGTCCCCCTTACAACTCGTTTCGCCACTGGTTGTCTTCGTCATAATTTAGAATTATATTCTAAAGTCATATGAATTATATTCTAAAGTGATTATTCTAAAGTGCAATGACTCATCTGAATATATCAGGAAATTAACACTGAAGTATTAACACTGAAGCATTTTATTATAAAATATTAGATTTGTCTTTCTGTCCAAGTACTTTTACTGTTTGATATATATATATATATATATATATATATATATTATCTTCATTAAGTAAGAAATTGAAAGCATCTTTATATACTTAACAAAATACAAAATATTTTTTTCTAAAAATCCTCCCATAAATTTCGGGTGCGTCAAATAGTCCGAAAAATACGGTGTATACAATATACGTATATATGTATATTGTATATATATATATATATATATATATATATATATATATATATATATATATATATGTGTGTGTGTGTGTGTGTGTGTGTGTGTGTGTGTATATGTATATATATATATATGTATGTATATATATATATATATATATATATATGTGTGTGTGTGTGTGTGTGTGTGTGTGTGTGTGTGTCTGTGTGTCTGTGTGTGTGCGTGTGTATACACAAACGCCTTAATATTATTCTGTTGAGAAAGAAAAAAATAGACTCATGACTTCATCACTGAGAATATGAGAACAGTTACTGAAAAAAAAGAAGACGAAGCACATAAAAAGCATTCATTCTCCCTTGAAAATTTCTCAACCACAGTAACATGCGTTCATCAGGACGCGATACCATATTTCTACCTTCTAATGATAGAATCGAAACAGGAAGAACAAGAATAAAAGGAGTTTTGAAAAAAAAAATGGCATCCAGAAAAGAAATGGAAGGAGGAGTAAGGAAATGACAAGCATATAAAAAAAAAATAAAGAAGAGGCAACCACCAGCCCTTTGGGAGGGATAGAGACCTGATCATTAAAATCGGTTGAAAGTCACCTGAAAGTTAATGATCTTTGTATCCACTGCTGTCACTCACAGGTAAAAACATTTTCCAGCTATGACCGAATGGCTTTTCGGTACAAATAAATAATAGAAAAGGATATAACGGAGGGAAGGGGGTGGGGGGGGGGGGGAGACGTTGATGATGATGATGAGTCCAGGTTCGATTTCTAAACGTGGCAATTAGCCGATGACAAACGATACTTCTGCCCGGAGTCTTGCCGTGGTAGATATCGCCATGGCTGCGTACCTGCTCATTTTGTAACCATTAGTTTTTGATTGTTGCTTTTGGATCCAGATGGCATTCGGAGAGGGGTGAATATAATGAAAACAGCATTGTTTCTTGCGTTATCCCCCTCCGTCTCTTGCTCTTTATGATAGGGTATTTTAGGACGCCTTTGCTCAATCTTGGGTGTGATGAAAGAAACAATCGATTAACGTTTCTGCCCCCTCCCTTTTTTTTAAAGTGTTGAAATTGATTTTTTTTCTTCTATTCTGTACTCTTTTGCATATTGGGAAGAGGCAACTGGTTGAGAAGAGATGAAATTGATTTTGTACGAGACTGGGGAAATCCATAAAATGAAATTTATTTAACAATTTATTGGTTGATAATATACAGGTACTGGGGAAATCCATAAAATGAAATTTATTTAACAATTTATTGGTTGATAATATACATGTATTTGTCACTATCACTTCGCTTTCGCTCGTTGAAAAAATTTTGAATGTTCCGAAGTCAAAGTCTCGGTTACTGTTACGAGCCTGTGAGTCTTGATCTTGAGAATTATTGTGAAATATTTTTGGTCAAGGTAATGGCCGAGAATAGCTGTTCTGTTCAGGCCCTAATTTTCCATAATTTGCCTACGGGCCCCTGAATGTCCCCCCCCCCCTCCAAAAAAAAAAATAAATAAATTTTATTTTAAAAGAAAAAAAAATTCCCAATTCAATTTTTTATTTTACTTTTTTTAATAGTATTTTTTTTATATATCCTTTCAAATTTGATTGATTGGTTTATCATATATATAGTTATACAGTCGAACCCCGTTATAACGAACTTCAAGGGACCAAAGGTTTTGTTCGCTTTATCCAGTGGTTCGCTGTATCCGAACCGTTAAGAAAAATGCTAGAGTTCACAAAATGTATAACTCTTTAGTTGCAATATGCATTCAATAATGATGTATTAAAAAATGATAAAATCTATTAAAAATGATCATTAATGAATTAAATCGATTAAAATCGAATACGTAACACTCACGCAATACTAATTAAATTACGTACAATAGGAAAACGGCGGGGACAAAATTTCCGTTCGTTATATCCGTGAGTTCGTTATAACGGCGTTCGACTGTATGTATAGTTCATCATATGTATGTTATAGTGTATAAGGGTTTAATAAGATTTTCTGGTTGCATTGTATTGGTGTTTTAATGATGAAGTTAATATGTTGTATTGCTTTTTGTTATTTGATAATGTTCTAGGCTTCTACGCTTCAAATAGCCCATTCTTGGTAAAATGGTACTTTCACAATAATTCATGATTATTTTTTTTTTTTGTGCGTCAATTTTGGAAATGTTACGCCCACATCAGTGTTAGGGGGCCCCCATTCCGTGTTGTGTCTATAGCCAAGAATTTTCTAAATCGGGCCCTGGTTTTGTTAGCGCTTGTTTCTTGCTTGGGGTTACAATCGACAGCAATTCGTTCTCAGTCTGATTGAAGTATGATTTATATTTTAACCCGCAAGACAGCGATTTAATTTAACTTTTGATTTATAAATGTTAAAATTTTGCCCTTAATATAGTAAATTCAGTAAGTGTTTGCTACAGTTAACCTTTTCCTTACGGGGTGGGATAGCATGTATCCCAAGAATAACTAACTAAATAAATAAATATAAACAAACACACACACACACACACACACACACACATATATATATATATATAGAGAGAGAGAGAGACATATAAATATATAATAACTAATAATATTAATTCTAAATTATATAAAGCCTTTTACCCATTAGAACTTTATTTTACGGTCAAGCACGTCTTAATGGAAAGTTTTCGTACTTAAATATTAGTATGAAATATAAAGAATGAAAAAAAAACTTATTCGTAGGATTTCCCAGCTTTTGTTACCTTTGAGTCAGGCATATCAAAGAAAAAGTATACAATGGTTAGTTCCATTCTAAAGAGGGAATCGGAAAAATGGACCCCGTAAGCTAAAGGTTAATTCAGTGTAATACGAAACAGCACGCTTGTTTTAAAAAGTTGAATCTATATTCGCGTTACCTACTGATTCAGTTCCCATTAAACTGAATCTGAAACAAATGGGAGAAAATCTTTAATTTTTAATCTTTGGCAGTTAGGAAATTAGAAAGTCGAGCCATTACTCACGCTAATTTTAAAACTGCCAAATGCTGTGTGCGACCTCCTATGAAAAATTAATGTCTGGATACGAAACTACACACATGTCATTGGCATTAAATCCACAGTTTTTCCTTGCTGCTGTAAAGCTGTCCAAACCGAGTTACTGTTGTAACATCAAATAGTAGAACTTTAACTATCTTCTATGTTCGTATTAAACCTTGTGACTTTTCTCTTTCGTGTGCGCACGTAAAATCAAATGGTGGAATCTACTGTCCAAAATTCATGCAAGATAGTTCATAGAAATATGTTGTTCATCGAGGGGTTTAGTTGTGAGAAATAAAGACAGTGGGAGGAGAATGGCACAACACAGGCCGGAGTCCGTCCTCCTAGTTAGTTGCCACCTCAGTTTTAACCGAGCACCCCCAGGGGCGACGTCTGCGGGTGGGGGTGGGGGGAATCGTACCCTCTCCCACCCTCACTGACCTTCATAGAGGGACTTTCCGGTCTACGGATTGAAGCTGCCCATGTCTTAATAGCGCATACAGATTGGTACAGAGTTCTCTGCATCTGCCAGTGATTTATGTTCTCTCTGTACTCTGTATATGCGTGGATCTCCTCCTCTGGCAGTCCGATACATAGCATCAAAGGAGAACCCGAGGTCCCGGGGGTCAAATGGTGACAGTGGGGGCGGGGGACACTAGATCAAGAAACACAAGGGACCTTGGGGGCTTGAATGGGGGGTTTCTAAATGGGGGAATATCTGGAAGACACGTGTTCATTGGAATGGGGGTGGTTCTAAATACCGTGTCTAATGTTACCGTGACTAATG
>OU015498.1:36962569-37227569 GCA_907164885.2 Dolomedes plantarius
CATTTAATTCGTATCTCCAGGGGTTAATTCTTGTCAAAGCATTAAACCTTAATATACAAATACGTCTCGGATACGTCGTGTGCTTCTTATGCCATTCTAAACATTGACTGAGACGCACAGCTGGTTTAAGCTGGTTAAGTTAAAAATAAATAGTATTTTTTCCCATTTAATTCGTATCTCCAGGGGTTAATTCTTGTCAAAGCATTAAACCTTAATATACAAATACGTCTCGGATACGTCGTGTGCTTCTTATGCCATTCTAAACATTGACTGAGACGCACGCTGGTTTAAGCTGGTTAAGTTAAAAACAAATAGTATTTTTTTCTCGTTTAATTAGTATCTCAAGGGGTTAATTCTTGTCAAAGCATTAAACCTTAATATACAAATACGTCTCGGATACGTCGTGTGCTTCTTATGCCATTCTAAACATTGACTGAGACGCACGCTGGTTTAAGCTGGTTAAGTTAAAAATAAATAGTATTTTTTTCCATTCAATTCGTATCTCAAGAGGTTAATCCTTGTCAAATCATGAAACACAATCTGTTAAAATGCAAGTTAATAAAAACGTATTGTAACAGCAGCAAAGTAGTAATAAATTTCCAACCATTATATCTCTGATTATCATTGTGCGAACATTAGCATTGCATTTGTATATGTTATTATAATAGCATAAGACTGAAACTTCTCGAAAAGAAAATCCTTAAAAGAATCGGCAATAGCTTTTACCATAGTGTTTTAATATATATATGTTCTGAGTTATGAGATGCTAATCCTTGTCAATATGAAACTGATTCTGTTCACTAGCAAATTAAAGAAATCAAAACTGTATGGAATTTCCATCCATTTTAACAATATTCATTATTGTGTGAAATCAAGGAAAGCGTGGTTTAAGTACAAATCCCTTATAAACAAATACAAACCAATAAAAGTTCACGTTAAAAAATCCATCACCTAAAGAATCTCTGTAAATAAATATTTTCAAACAAGTATGTCTCTCATAAGACAGACGACGTTAATCCTTATTAGAGAATAAAATATAATAACTAAAAAGATATTTATGGAAGAATTATAATTGTACAAAGTTACAATATTTTTCAAGCGTCTCTCTGTAAGAACTGATTATTACCGCGGCGTTCGTGTCGTAAAATCGCAAGCACGGATTAAATTTGTGAGATTATAAATGGTGAAGTTGAGTGGATGCTTTTAAAATATAACATGAATATTACAACTTTTGGATAGATATGAGAAAATTACGACAGTGACAGTTTTTTTTCTTTGTATCTCCTTAAAATTGTCATAGAAACTCTCATTTTATTTTCTGCGTTTTAAGGGAAATGTTTAGCGGTAAGGTTTCATCTGTTAATAGAACTTTATAACGATAGAAAATCTGAACCCCCAAAAAAATCTTCTTTAAAATGGCAGAGTTCATTCTGATTCTTCCCCAATCATTATGTATTATCACTTAAATAAGGAAAAATATTTCATCTCAAATTTGTTGCGTGACACATTATGAATATTGAATATGTGTCTAATAATTCTGATTAGAAATGACGCTTCCAGGAAATGCACGTGGAGCAAACTGTTTTAGGAAAAAAAAGAATATTATATGTATATATAATTATTATTATTTTATATATTATCTATTTATATACTACCCTTCCCCAGTAAATACGGGGGCCTGTATCCTCCTGAAATTTAGGTGCTTCAACTGTAATTGCAAACCAAAAACGGCCCTAAATTGTGTGTGCGTCAAACATTGTGGACCAAAACTTTTAACGTAGGATTACGTTCCTTCACAACGGTCCTTCGGAAAGCAAAATTTCAGACGCTAAAACCGTCCGTCCATCCGTCCTCGCGAGTTATAATTTTGGCAGCAATCTGTATCGCTTCGACAAGCAGTAAACAGTTAAACAGAAATTACCAAAATGCGTTAAAATTTTGACATACATATATGTATATATATATATATATATATATATATATATATATATATATATATATATATATACATAACCCATACATATACACATACAAAAGGGGTAAGCAACGATAAATAATCCTACGTTAATAACCCGCGGTAGTTTCGTTAGAAGAGACTATATATGAATTTTTTTTTCTAGCTAAATAGTCCCCTCTGACCCTCTGATGAAAGAAAACATCACTTTCGTTTATTATTTTTTTTAATTTTATGTAGTTTTTATAAAATTAAATTTTAAGCGTTTATAGGTCTTGAGAATGTATTTTTGATAACTTTGGATGTCTGCTTTTTTAAGGGATTCTAAACTTCTGGTCCAAGTTAAAATAGATATGCTGTGAGGAACTGTTAATTAATCGATGTGTATAAAAGGATTTACAAGGGGGTAGATTCTAAGTCTGTCGTAGACTTCTAAGAAACTTTGGAGAGGATTATTCTGGGTTATTCTGTATTTGGGCTTCCTCCAGACGACCAAACCTTAAAATTTTACTTGGAGTTAATGCAAGAAAACTTAGGACTAATATATTTCTTCTCAAATGGAGAAGACTGATCGAAAACGCTGTCAGCCTTCTAATGTAAAAAAAAATACAACTCCTGAATCAAAAGATTATTTATTTAGTTGGTTAATTTTTTGAAAATTGCACTACGTAAGAGAGAAAAAATTCAACACCTTGAGGCATTTTTCATTTTTTTTTAACTACAAAAAATATTTTAAAATTTAAATTATTCTGAGAGAAAATCTGGTATACTGTGTTTTAAACGCTCATAAATTCCTTTGGTGGACGAAATTTATAAAATGAATCCTGTTGCAAGGTGCGGAAAAGTTCAGGCTATCTGAAAATGCCATTTTTATTGGATTATCAGCAGTTATATAGCTGCAAATAGTAGACAAATTTTCTCCATAGGTTAACATTGAGATGAGCGAATCCTATGGGATTAGCACACAGCCGAGTTATCAATTCTTATAAACCACAACATGAATCGAATGCGAATTTTTCCAAGTCTTGTCATCCATTCGTAGTGCTTCTCTCCCATAAATTTCATCAAGCATTTAATTCAAAATTTCGAACACTTTATACCCATCTCTCATCATTTTAATCACTGATCTTAAAACAATTCTCCCACGTCCCATGAATGCCAAGCGAAGAAATCCTGAATCGTGTTTCGAGTTATCTGTCAATAAGCCCTTCCGATGCTAAATAGGCAAGCAGCAAAAAGAAAAAGTAAGACCAACCAAAAGAAAAGAAGAAAAAAAAATAAAGTAAGCGAAGTACCCCACGATGATTGCTCAGTGGGTAAGCCAAAAGACTATAGATCTGCATTTGTCAGCGAAGCCTGTGCATTTTTGAATCCCTAATGGGCGAACAATACTGATGCGAAAACCCTGGCGCCAATGTTTAATGATTCCTTTAGAGGAGGAGCAAAAAATATAATGAAAAAAAAAAGAAAAGGGAGAATAGGAAATCCTGAATTTTGCTCCCGACTAAATCCGTTTAATGGTCCCTGCCGAGTTTCTTTAACTGCCAGTGAAAGTAAGGAAAAAGTCTTTTTTAATATACACATATTTTTTCTTTATGTCAAATCCATCGGGTGCCTATTAAAATAAAGTACGAGTTGAAGAGTTGATGGGAGAGAGTCTGCTGAGATAAAACAAGGGAAAAAGAAGGGGAAAAAATTGGAGAAAGGGAAAAAAAAAAGATTCCTGCCGATGAAATATGATGCTATGATGGCTGATTATGCAAAGAAAAGGGTTTGTTTGAATAAGGATTTTGATATTGATTGTTTTTGAACTGCCTCCGACTTTCAACAAGTTACATTGGAGACTAAGGACTCGAAAGCGTTTTTAAAAATTAATATCCGGAATATTTCTGTTGTGGAAATTTGGAATTCTGTAGGAAAGAAAGAAGGGGAGATCTTGTAGGTGAGCATTAACATTTTTTTGCTATTAAAATGCGGGAATTTAGTGAAATCAGGGAATTTTCTGTGGTCGCCATATTTGTCAAAGCTTAATCTTCCTATTCAAGACTGTTTTTGCCGTTGATGTCAGTTTCAGAGGTCTTCAGGGGTGTGGAGAAATTTTGCGCATGAGAAATTTATTTAACTCTAAAGGTACAGGTTATCAGTGAATTGAAGAAGTGTAGGTTAGCTAAAAATATAGTCTAATGGCGCGTTCACATAGAATCCGCTGACTCTGATTGGTTAAATGGGTTGATGATTGGTATATGATTGGTTAAAAATTTTAGCGCTTACGCTGACGAATTCTATGTGAACAGACCCTTAGAGTATGTAGTTTTAAACTGGTAGTTGATACATTTTCCCCTGTTTCATTTGTTAGAATTTGAAGGAGTTTATCGCAACCTGTGTTACATCATGTACCTCATAATCTGTAAATAAAACGATTGGAAGATAAATAACAAGAATTCTGCAACAAACGTCGTTGTAAAATTTCTCTTTAGTCAATTTTTAAAAGTTAGAGAATGAATTATTAATAGGAAATCTTTTTCCCAACTGTGTCATTCAATGTGAAGAAGATCAGATATGAATTAATAATAGACATTATGCCCCTGTACTGTCGTAAGCACACGACAAATAGTTTTATGATAATCTGGAACCACCTTATCTTTTTCTCGTTTCCAAAAGTGTTGCCCAAACTAACGTTCTTGAAATCAAAATTTATGAATATATGCAGATCACGAGTGGAAAAATCTGATTGCTGATGATTCCCCGACTGAACTCTTGAGAAAAAGGATTAAATAGTATTGATGATATAGAATCACCAAAGGGAGTTCGATCTTTGATTATTTATATTGAGATTTCTTTGTTTTCGATGGATAAAGGTGCGAGAAAAAATTTTTTTCGCACCTTTCAGAGTATAATGATATACAGCGAAGACCAGTGGCGCACCCAGGGGGTGGGCCAATCGACCCCCCCCCCCCCAAAGAAATAGAAATTGCATTATGAATATTGAATTTGCATTATAAATATTTTTATCTGTTCAAATCGCCCCCCCCCCCCAAGATTAAATCCTGGGTGCGCCACTTGCTAAGACTATATACTTTCCTTAATACAAGCAATGTTTTTTAATCAATTTAAATCATTAGGTGTTTTATTGAAGTACTGAGGATATTTGAATCAGGCTTTATATTTGTTTATTACATGTTCATAACTCGATTCTCAGGAAAGTAAACTGCACCGTTGTCTCACGGCCTAGCCGTTATTTTCCATTTGTCTGGGAGAAAAAGACATCGTCTCATCTCCTCTTCTTTGAGAATTCATTATTTTCCTTGTGTGTACTGAATACAAATTGTTTGTAATTTATTTGAATCATTCTTTGATATCAAGAATTCGAAAGGAAATCGGCATTCAAACAGTCTTAATTTTAGTGTCACATGTTTTGTAATCCATTTGCATAACCTGGTTCAGAAAATTGTAACGTTTGCTGACTGACGTCTCAACCATAGGGTAGGTGCCCCAAATATCGCCTACCCTAACTTTTTTTCGACATTTCATCCAATTTTTAGTTTCTGATTAGGCTGGAAACTCAAAGAACATCCCTAAGAACTATTTCCTTTGGTATCCTGAGATCAACCAGCTTCAAAACCAGTGCCATTTTGAATTATGTAGCTGAATTGGAAAAATTGAAATTTCTAGTGAAACCAAGAGCGGTTCCTAATATCGCCTACCTCTGTAAATATTACCGCCTACCAGGCGAAAACAGGAGCACCTGTTAAAAGGCGTTGCTAGCAAAATAATAGCACCTCTGTATTCTCTGTTTAATGCACTTTCAAATGGTATAAGGAAAATTAGAATTTGGATGCACCTACCTGGTCATTGGAGCCAAAATTTACGAAGACAACAGCCAAAACAACTTCAGACGCCATATGGTATCTGTTGTCAGTGATAAGAGCTTTGTTGCTAGTGCAGCTGTTAGTAGAAACCCAGAACTAAGAAGTTACTGCATTTCATTCATACATAGCGCGAATCGTACTTTGGAAACACGAGTAGGCGATATTAGGCACAGGGGCGATATTTGGGATACCCACCCTAATCTTTCATTTACATACAAAAGGAACATCACCACTTTTTCCTCTTTGGATTTTAGTAACCGAAGTTAATTTACTGTTCCTTATTAAAGCCTTTTAATTAAAAAAAATATGCTGTTATACAAATGTAGAAACTGTTTCGCCTTAACCGTCGACTACGAAATTAGGCTATGTATGCATCTTTGGCTTTACATTAGGTTTGTATGTGTACTTGCATGTATGGTGCGTTGAGCCCTTACTGTAAGTTGTCTCTGTCTTTTCATTTTCTTTTGACTAAATGTTTCAATGGGAATCTCGGGGCCTTGGGATGTCTTTTGGTTATACCTGCATCCTATTCAGAAAGTTCCCCTTGAGGTAACTGATTTTGTTAGGCTCCCTGATGACGAGACCAGTCGGTTACCTCGATTTCTGGTTCAGTTCCGGCACTACTACAGAATCTTGCCTGTGGTGCGTGGAGCCCTGAGTGCTTGATTTATGTTTGTTTTTCGTCTGCATTCTTATAATTATCTAGCTCTGTTGGATTATTTATTTTTAGTTATATTTATTACTGCATTTCATTCATACATAGCACGAATCGTACTTTGGAAACACGAGTAGGCGATATTAGGCACAAGGGCTATATTTGGGAAACCCACCCTAATATTTCATTTACATACATACCGTTAGTCGTCTTTTAAAAGGAGCATCACCACTTCTTCCTCTTTGGATTTTAATAACCGAATTTGCTTTACTGTTCCTTATTAAAGCCTTTTATAATTTAAAAAAAAAGATGCTGTTATACAAATGTAGAAATTATTATTCTCTTTCCATCATCTATGTTTCAATAGAAATCCACTTTCCACTACTGTGTAGGCTCACTGCACACCGCTCTTAATCCAGGAGTCAAAAAAGAAAAAAGAAAGATAAAAGAAATGGATGTACTCTACTTCTTTTATTTCAAAGCAGTTAACACCCATGCTGGGCGTATAAGTTTCGGGAGATATCAAAGTTTTGGAATCAAAGGCCTCTCATAAGTTCCGCTCGTTAATGAATAGTGTAGCCAATCCTGTATCTCTATTCAAATTTGTCATTCATTTGGCCCACTCATTTAAGCTTTAGTTTTCTTATATTTGGCTCCTGGCCAGGCCTGCTCTTGACGAATTAGACGTTTTGTGGCTGTGCTGAGAGCCGTGTTTCATCTGGATGACGTTAACCGTGTGTACCGCGGTGTGACGAAGTATTAAGCCACTACCTCAGTCTGATGGTTATTAATACAGAAGTGTTAAACGTTCGTGTTTGCTGTTATATCAATTTCGGATTTTAGAAAACATGTATCTGAACGGGGAAAGTTTGTATAAAGGATGATTCTTCGAAACGGAAGTGCGTTGCACCGGGACTGTATTTGCGTGGTTTGTATTAAATGGGTAGATTTTTTTGTTAGAAGCCTTAACACAAGGGGCAAGTTTAAACTTTTAGGGTAAGTATATAAACTAGTTTAATCATATATCGTTGATTTAAATGAATTTTTAAATGTTAGAATTTTTTTTTGATAATACATGCACTTTGTTTATTCAACGAAACACGCGTCTCTGTGGGCGAAAAAAAATTGCTCAAGGAATGATTCAGCTTTATTTTTGTTTTGTGTTTGAAAGATTTCTTAACTTCTTTTATTCATTGCGATTTAATGAACAAATTTCATTGCATACTTTGACAAAATTTAGCGAAATGAAACAAATATTCGTGCTTTATATATCTGTGGCTTGGTACAAAAAGTGCCTAAGTCAGTTTTCTCCAAGATGACTTCGTTTGCTTTATGTCTCTTTAAAAAAATATTATTTTCAATGTAAGAAGTACCCAAGTCTGTCCGATGCTTTAAAAGTGTTTTCTAAACCATTTTACAGACTTGTGTACTTCTTACATTGAAAATAATATTTTTTAAAAGAGACATAAGCAAGCGAAGTCATCTTGGAAAAAACTGACTTAGGCACCTATTGTACCAAGCCACAGATATATAATTAAACTTTTTACTATGATGAAAATATTTTGAAATACTTAAAAATTACTTTTAGCTATTACATTTTTCAGTGGATTGCAAAAATCCGTCTTAACCTCTGAGAAATTAATTTTAATTTTATTTTATGCTTATTCTCGAATTTATATTAATTTATCAAAATAGACTTATATTCAAAATTAAAAAAAAAAATAATGTAAATTTACATCCATTAGAAGTTTTTCATTATTTCTCGACTATTACCATTAATCAGGTTATCAACTGACTGTGAACATATTATTAAAATTTCCGCAAACTAGTGTTGAGCTTAAATTAACTCCTCCCCACTTATCTTCAACGTAATGTAAAATTATCAATCTTTATTATGTGTTTGTGAAACATCAACGTTAGTAGACAATATATACATGTTTCACTGTTACTGACATAGGAAGACAATGTACACGTTTCAAAAAAGTATTAACATGGAGGAGCAATGTACTTCTTTCAGTAGCACTGATATGAAGACAATGTACAAATGTTCCGAAGCACTAACATGCCACGTCAGTGTATCCGATTCACAATGTGAACTAGTGAACGTATTCCAAAGGCTATCAGGACCATCCCTAAAGGCTATCAGGACACCGACCTCTTTCGTCAGGAGTCACAGAGGCCGAAAGGCAATCTCTTTCCGAATGAAGATTCTGATTCTTTGATAGTTAGGTGTGGGTAAATTTCGCATAAAAAATATAGAAATTTCGCAACAAAAAATTTACAATATATTAAATTTCACATTTATTCTCAAATAAATAAATAAATAAATAAATATATATATATATATATATACAGTGGAATCTCGATCGATCGTTTTCGGATCCATCGTTTTTCCGTATGTACCGTTCATTTTATCCAGTCCCAACGATCATATTGCTTTGTTATGTTTCCGCATCTATCGTTTTCCCGCATTTATCGTTCATTTCAATCGGTCCCTTGAAAAACGATAGATCGAGATTCCACGGTATATATATATATATATATATTAAAAGAATTCGCATTTTTAAAAAAGAATCCCAATTTTACTTGGTTAGTTAAGTATAAAAATTCCTTATTAAAACCTAACATTGTAAAGTAGTCTTCCTATTCACTTTCTTAAGTCTTTAGCAATAAGTAATAAGCAAATTTCGAGAGTGAGATCTCTCAATTAAAGACCGTGGGTAGTCTTAGATAAGCAATTATGTTAGTAAATATTTACTATTATTACCTAATTTCTCTTTAAAAGCCCTTTATCACCGAGTTTTCGCCGAAAAGTAGTAAAAAAAATATAATTTTCGGATTTAGTCGCTCGTGTCGGCAGATTTCGCATTCATTCGCATCTATTTCGTAAATACGAATATTACGTATCCCTACCGATAGTGTCCGAAGTTTGACTTTGTGACATGTCCTTAGTATCTAAATTAAATTTGACTAAGTATACATAGCATTACAAAGTTATGCATCTTCAGTGTACTGAGCAGCCATGGGCCTATGTTTCGAGGCTTCTCTGTATTGCAAAGACGGAAGTGTACTAAAAGGGCTTTTTAAGCTGGAGGAGTTTGCTTGTTTGTTTGTTTGTTTGTTTGGTTAGAAGCTCTACAGTCAACTTTTTGCTACACGAGGGCTGACCGACACCTACTGCTTAAAGCCGATTCCGAACGGCTACAAACACCGATGCCAACAGTGGGACTCGAACCCAGAAGATCTGAACCGAATGCCAGCGCCCTAGCCAATTAAGCTGTAGGAGACACCATTCGAATTGTCGTTCATGTCTGTTGCTACTGGGTTTGACAGATTATCTCCAACAACAGATTCTCGCAGACAAATATACATAATAGACAGATTCTCGTAGGCGAGACACGAGATTTTGTCTCTGCGTATGAGACCGTACTTTTTAGGGTGCTTTCATGTAATTTTATAAAGAACCATTGTCGTATGGAACTCTAGAAATAAATGTTCTTTTCTATAACCTATTGGATTCCCCTATTGATAGGGTTCCCTAATTGTGAGGGAACCCTATTGGATTCCCTCACCTCAATGTTAACCTATGGAGAAATTTTGTTTACTATTTACAGCAACATAAATTCCGATAATCCAATAAAAATGGTATTTTCGGATAGCCTGAACTTTTCTGCACCTTGCAAAAGGATTAATTTTGTAAATTCCGTCCACCAAAGGAATTGATGAGCGTTTAAAACACACTACACCAGATTTTTCCCCCGAAAAATTTTAATTTAAAAATATTATTTGCATTGTTTTAAAACGAAAAACACCCCAAGGTGTAAAATTTCTTTCTCTAATACGGAGTACAATAAAAAAAATCTTTAAATCCAAGTCGGCAATCATTGGACACATTTTCTACATAGGTCAACATTGAGGTGAACGAATAGTATACAGCAGCCTTAAGTCGTGCATGTTTTTAGTTTCTACCTCCATGATTATAACGCGTGGTGTTAAATGTTTGTTTCCCGAGATAAAAGAGAACTGCTTTTAAATTGCATTCAGAGATTAATTTTATTTTGTTTATTTGATTTCAGATTTGTTTAAGTAACGAAAAGTTGGCTGCAGCATTATTATTATATATATAATAGCCGTTGTCTCTGTATAACACTTCCGGGCTGTACTCATCTATCAATTGAAGCCTTCAGTAAACAAACGGCCGGTTAGGCTTAATTTCAATTTCAGATGTGGATCAGAATTTTTTCTTACCTAAAAACTAGTATCTTCTCCATCAAATCACGTTTGTTCTATTTTTGCCTATTTTTCTATAAAACATTCAGAACTAAAAAAAAAAAATTGGATGCTTTTAGCTGTATATTTAGCAGTTTTTAAAAATCTGTTTACTTTTGTGATGAATTCTGAAAGTAAACAAACTTGAATGTGAATGAATCAAGTAGCTCAAGTATTCATATCGCGTAGTGAGTTGTAAAAAACTGGATGGCAGTCTACTACTCCAATCGCATGAAAAACTAAATAAATAAAAATAATGAAAGGGTTTGCAAGGGGTGGGTTAAGTGCAATATTGTTAGATAATTCGGGATATTTTTTAACTTTCATATACTTTTTCCATTATGACGTCATTATTAGTATTATGACGTCAAAATGACGGGTTACCTTCTAGTTGAAATATATTGTCCCGTTGAACGCTTCAGACTTGGATGTTCCGCGGCATATCAAACTTCTTCTAGCATTCCTGTAATAATCTAGGGTTCTATAAGGTACAAAAATAACTTCTTCACTTCCCTTTTTCCCCCCTCATCCTTTTCCGCATTGTTAAAATTGATTAGAAAACTGCATCGAGACCGTCACACATTTTTATTTTTTTTCCTGAAAAAAAAAAAAAATCCGTCAAGCAGTGCGACAGCAGATATTAGCGTAACAAAAACCAGTCGCAGGAAATCATTAGAATGACTCTTCCCTTCAACTAAAAACTGCGTCCTTCTCCCAGAAATAATACTCTATGATTAAAAGCCATCCGAGAAAGGCAGAAAATAAATAATAGAAAAATGATACCTTTTCATAATAATAATGAAAAAAAAAGAAAAAAGAAGGGAAAGCAAAGAAATCGCAGATGACAGCTTCCTTCATCTTCCCTTCTTTTTGTTTGTACCCAAAACAACAAAACCCTGCACCCCCCTGAAAAAGAAAAATAATTTAGAAAAAAAAATCATTTAGTCTTCTCCCATTTCCCATCTCTACCCACTTAAAACACACACATATACATGCAAATGCCTAGCTGTCATTCAAACGTAATGAGAAAAGAATCCAAACGAACTGTCCCCTCGTCAGGGAAAAAAAAAATAATATATATATATATATAGATATATATATATATATATAGATATAAACAAAAACTTCCAGAGAGAAAGCGAACTCGTCACTCAACCGACAGACGAAGAGAAGGAAACGGAACAGCCCCCCTCCGAAACGTACGTTTCCCCCTTTTGTTCGCGGGATTGTCACTCGCAGACGATAAACCGAGAGAAAATGTCAAGTCGTTCTTAAGATTTAATTATCGATCCAGGACGTAGGAGAGACAGGTAGAGCAGATAGTGCCACTGTAACGAAGATTTCGATTAAAGCAAAAGGGGGATGTTGCAGGAGGGGGTGGGGTGGGGTGGGGGGGGGGGAGCGAGGCTTTGCGTAAATTGGGAAGGTGATACTTGCTTCTCTTCTCTAAGATTCTCTCTCGCTCTGTGTGTGTGTGTTTTGGGGGTGAAGTTTAGACGGTGGGTGCCGCTAGGTGCTTCTGATGGTTTGAAAAGGGGGCGGGATATAAATTACAAAGTCCAGGGTGTTCTTTAAAAGCTCTAAATGCGTCTTCGTGTGAAGAAAATCGAGAAGTTAGCAAATGCAGAGGCTCATCGTGTATTCGAAGTACACGCTTCAACGGGCAGCAGGAGATGCAAGTCAGGCTTATGCAAATTCAGAGGTTCTTAATGTTTACGACATCGCCTTTGAGAACTAAAACATACTCACATCGTTAAGTGAAGGCTTTGAGTATCATGTTGACTGGAATTTAAGGAGGGATGGATACCCCACTTAAACCTTCACCATACGAGTCAGTCCGTATAATTATATAGATAGAAATAAAATTCCAATATTCATTTTTATTGTATACTAGAAGGTAACCCGTCATTTTGACGTCATAATACTAATAATGACGTCATAATGAAAAAAGTATAGGAAAGTTAAAAAATATCCCGAATTATCTAACAATATTGCATTTAATCCACACCTTGTAAAAGCAAACCCTTTCATTAGTTTATATTTATTTAGTTTTTCATGCGATTGGAGTAGTAGACTGCCATCCAGTTTTTTACAGCTCACTACGCGATATGAATACTTGAGCTACTTGATTCATTCACATTCAAGTTTGTTTACTTTCAGAATTCATCGCAAAAGTAAACAGATTTTTAAAAACTGTTAAATATACAGCTAAAAGCATCCAATTTTTTTTAGTTCTGAATGTTTTATAGAAAAATAGGCTGAACAAACGTGATTTGATGGAGAAGATATTAGTTTTTAGGTAAAAAAAGATTCTGATCCACATCTGAAATTGAAATTAAGCCTAACCGGCCGTTTGTTTACTGAGGGCTTCAATTGAAAGATGAGTACAGCCCGGAAGTGTTATACAGAGACAACGGCTATTATATATATAATTTTAACCCTTCAGCGGGCGCTCCCATGTATAAAGTGCAACATTTTTGTAATTTTGAATGGTTTGTTTTTACAAGTAAAGTTTGAATGTTCTAAGCAGTCTCTACTTATAGCTACACCCTTTCTAATGCAGGTCTGATTTTCTGACCCTTGTATTCCTTTCCATTCGTTGTTAGTCGTGATTTTACCGTGGTAAACCAGCGATTATACTGGATTGCAAAACGACAAAATTATGAGTTGGTGTAGTAGATCAAATGTACAGCTATTACACGGTATTCCGCATATCACGATGATGGACAATCTCGTTGTTTTTTAGGTTTTTGGGCATAATAGGAATCAATTCGCAAGTTGTCCTTAAATGCATTAAATCAGGCAGTTTTGAAATAAGGCTATTGTGTCTGCATTCTTTGGCCTTCAGTTATAAATATATCTCAATATTATCAACATTTTATATATTGTCATAAAATGCAGAATTCTTATTTTCAATTTGAAAAAAAAAAGTTTATTACAAAAGGAATAATTAAGGTTGAAAGAGACGTTGCACTTTATGCAACGCGCGCCTGCTGGTGTTCCAAAAATTGGCGCCCCCCGCTGAAGGATTAATGTGGACAATATTTGGAAAATATATTGTACAAAGAAACTTAATTACAGGCATGAAAAAAAGCATTCAGTTGCTTCACATGAACTGCACGCGAAGCAGTCAAATGTTCATTCGCCGAATTTTTCCTTATTATTAACTAATGGCATTTTTATTCCATACTGACGCTGATAAAAGGTATGTTGCCATAAGCACTTTTCTATATCCTGCTCATCAGATACTTTCCGAATTCTTTGAAGCTCGGTATAGAGGTCTTAAGTCAAAAACAGTGATTTTTAGATATTTGTTAGTACTGATAAAAACAACAAAAATCTTTTGACTGGTATAAAAAGCTTAAGACTATCAATTTTGTACACAAAAGTACATTTCTTTGTACGAAAGACTCAAGTCGAAATTATAGTTCTGCGATTGGTATAAAAGCCAATAACTTTGTATATTTTAGGGAGTCCGGAACACATGTAAAGAAATTTTTATTTATTGAGTTAAAATTTTGAATTTTTTTGTGATGGTTAACCATATAATTTTAAACAAAATCACATCATAAAACTTCTCAAAAAGTTTTAAAATTTTAAAATTTAAAATTTTTAATAAAAGTGGGGTAATTTAAAATCGTTATAACTCGAAATATTATATGTCGAATTAAAAAAATTTTTCATTTAATATATAAGTTTTAATTTTGATTCACAATTTTTTAAAATATTAATTTTTAAAAAAATTAAAAATATTTAGATTAAAAATTACAAAAAAAAATTATGTAACTTATTTTTTAAAAATCATATTTTCAAAAATAAATTTTTTTTCAAATTTGCTGAATCAAAATTAAAGTAAAATGGCTGAAAAGGGCACGTTACAAGTTTCAACCATTTATAATTAACAGTTATTGACTTATAACAATTTAAAGTCGAGAAATGGGGAAAAAAAACCCATCATGCAGATAAACGAACTTACAGGTTTAAACAACGATTGGCTACTATTAGAATGTTGAAAAAATAATAATAATTTCTCCTGTTCTAATTAAGGTAGAAACATGATTTAAACGTCATTTTAAGCGTAAAAGAACACAGAAATTTTTAATGCAATAAATTTTTTTTCATAAATTCGAACAATTTTGGACCCCCTTAAATCACTGTCTTTGACTTAAGCCTGGGCTTCAAAGAATTGTTAGTGAAGTTTTATTTTTACAGATATTTCACATCACAATGCAAACTTATTTGTTTCATATATTTTTTTCTGCCTCCACCGGAATTGTCCACCCTGACCCTCGAACAAAATACCTGCATGCGCAACTGTTGAGCAAGACCTCTTTCACTCAAATGAAGTATTCATTGTTAAATGGAATCGCGATAAACATGCTTTGCTTTTCGGACAACGTGCATTTTAGAGTACCATATGCATCTATTAGGGTTCTCTTTGCCACATTTTTGTGAAACTTGGTGGAATATAAGAGATATACACCTTCTTCGAGGTGCTATTATCAGACAATAGCCTTTTGCGCAGGGGCGAAGTTAAAATGGTCGACTTCAATCAGCGACTTGATTTCGAAGACTGTTTATTATGCATTGAAATACATGGTTGCTTTACTTGATGTCAATGGATTTTTCAATAGCTTTACACGTGAATAAGCATAGAAATATTTAAACGATACGTAAACTTTCTGAAGCTTGTACTTTATAGTTTGACTTTTACATTTTGGACATTTTAAAAATAAGGGATATTTCATATAAAATAGAGATAAATTCATTCACAAAATGTTGTTTTAAAGTAACATTGGGATCAGGAAAAAAATAGTTTTATGATATTCACTGTTATCGCATTAGCCTTTTATTATGGATTAATTATTATCATATATATATATATATATATATATATATATATATATTCACTTAATTCCCATCCATCTTATATAACTCCATCTTATATTAACCATCTTATATTGATATTAATATTAATTATATTTATATTAATCGCATATATTTACATTAATCGCATCCATCTTATATTAACTGCCTTGCATCTAGAACTGTCTGATTATTATGGCCTAATTGGTTTCACATTAATTCATTTTTTGCTCTATTTTACATATTGTATCAGCGTTATATATATGATAAAACAAACAGAACTATGGAGAAAAATAACTGCACCAATTTACAATATTATACATTAAAGAGTGGAATTTAATATGAAAGTTTCCATAGTAAGGTACAAACGTAGAACGTTTCTGTGCAAGAAGATCCATATAAAAGAATTGGTATTGTTCATTTTCCGCAGTTTAATTTTACTTCATGCTTTTGATATATATATATATATATATATATATATATATATATATATATATATACAGTGCCGTAACTAGCCATTCATGTGCCCTGGGTAAGAATTTGCATTTGGGCCCCTTAATTAATTAGGTTTGGGAAAATAATAACACAAATACAGCATTTCGGGCTCCCCTTCCAAGTGGGACCTGGGGTGCCCCTGTTGTCCCTGCCTAGTTACGGCACTGTATATATATATATATATATATATATATATATATATATATATATATATATATATATATATATATATATATATATATATATATACACATTGCCGTAACTAGCCATTTCTGTGCCCTGGGCAAGAAATTGCATTTGGGCCCCTTTATTAATTAGGTTTGGGGAAAGTGATAAAACAAATAACAGCATTTTTGGTCCCTCTTCCAAGTGGGCCCTGGGTTGCCCCTCTTGCCCCTGCCTAGTTACGGCACCGTGTGTGTATATATATATATATATATATATATATATATATATATATATATATATATATATATATATATAATAGGGAGAGGAGGATCAAGATATAACGTCTGACTTTTATCTTCTTTCTTGCTTGATTGCATTTTATGCAATAATTAACTATCAGTACCCCTTAGCACCATATTACAACTCGTCCATTAAATCCACCGCTTAAAACTCTTTTTCAGACTAATTTGGAGGTAAGGATGGACTATTTTTGCTTGTCACTCCGGATAATCTTTCCCAGCACTCATATGACTGACAGCACTACCCGCGCTCTACGGCAATAAAAAAATAATATTCATTCACTATTCACCGAAAATCACACATTCCCATTCCTATAATTTCCTCCGGGATTCCACATTTCCTAGGCGAAAGGAATCCCCCGCGCTTTTCTTTCCTTTCACACGCTGCCTAGACATATTTTTTTTTTTCTTTTTCTTTTTCTTTCTCTTATTCCTATCTTTGAATGGCGGTCAAATTTATATCCCCGTCTGGAACCAAAACAAGTTCAAGTTACATTTTCTGGAAATGCCGATGTATCGAAAAGAGAGAAGGGAAAAAAAAAGAGTACTTTCTCTATACTGTCGAATGTGGTCTTTTTCGATATTTTTTTTTAAAAAAAGAAATGTCGCTATTTATTTTAGATGCATCGAAAACGCTCTGAGTGGCCGTATTATACAGTTGTTACGATGATCTGGGAAATTTAAGTGTTATTCTATTCGAGAATGTGTTGAATTTGTTATCAGTGCGTGTGGTGTTTATCCTTTCACCCCCTTTTTTTTTTATATGATTGGTGATCATAATCGAATGCTCGTTCGATTTTTGAGAGAAATTTTACGCGTTGTCCGTGATAGGTCGTAATGCGGGAGAAAATATCACCTTGAACTGTAATCTTGATCAGTGACGTTGAAATCTTTGGAGAGGGGGGGGGGGGGAGAGGCGCACAGGTCCATATTCATGGTTACCTTTCCCTTACGGGGTGAGATAGCATGTATCCCAAGAATACGGACCCAAGAGTGAATATATATATATATATATATATATATATATATATATATATATATATATATATATATATATATATATATATATATATATATATATATATATGCATGTTCTTAACTTCCACTCTGTCTAGCGCCAGGCCTGGTGTTCTTTGGTTAAGTAACTCTTAATTCAATTTTTAATCAATTCTTCTGTTTTTCATGGATTGTACGGTGTCTGAGTATGTTTATTGTATAGATCATACTCATCGGATATAATCCATTGGTTTTAGACAGTATTGACATTGATGAAGAGACAGTATTGACAGCTGATGAAGAGATGCTGTCTAAAACCTCTTTCATACTTTTCTTTACATGTTATTTGTTCCTGGCTGCAAGTAGCTTTAGGGCTATTACTGGTATTCTCTTTCATCTATTTCTTATATATATATATATATATATATATATATATATATATATATATATATATATATATATATATATATATATATATATAACGCCCTTAATAGCCATTCTTACAAAGTGGGTATGAAATTTCCCGTTCTAACGAGGGAATCAGAAACGTTGCTGGTAAACTAAAAAATTGAGTTTCTATTGGTAGATATATTAATGTTATTATTTTGATAAAAATTTATTTAAATTACTGTGTGCAATTCATTTAATACCCTATAACAGGTTGTATTTTTCGCGCTCTACGAAGCCATTTTCAGATCACTTTGTTTTCTGATTGTTATTTTGTAGGAAACTGCTTTCCTCCATTTTTGTTAATTTTCTGTAAAGTTCAGTGCAAGGAACTCCCGATTATTCACGTACATAACAAAAGCAAAATATTTTAAACAGAACGTAAAACTGACTGAAACAGGGACAAGAGGGCTTCTAACAACGTATAATACATTCCAGGGGGGGGGGGGAGAACATTCACTTGTTGTATCATTTTTATTAAAATCTAGTTATTTAAATTTTCGTAGTTCATGTAAAACCCTTCAGTCTTCCATTATTGACAATGAATCAAAAGTCCCATTTGGATTATAGTTTAATCAGAAAATTTCTTTATTCTCTATCTTTAAATTTTAGGGAAAGTCAAGCAATATTAAACCCCTCGTTTATTTAAGAAAAGATTGTCTATTCATCATAAGAGCAAAACGTTTGAAATAAAATAAAAAATTATTTGAAACAGTATCAACATGGCTTGCTAAAAAAAAACAATATACAGTCGAACCAAGTTATAACGAACTTCAAGCGACCAAAAGTTTCGTTCGCTTTATCCGGTGATTCGTCATATCCGAACCGTTAAGAAAAATGCTAGACTTCACAAAATGTATAACTCATTAGTTGCAATGTGTATTCAGTAATGATGTATCGAAAAAATGATCTATTAAAAATTATCATTAATGAATTAAATCGACTAAAATCGATTACATTAAACTGACACAATACTAATTAAATTACCTACAACGGGAAAACGGCGGGACCAAAATTTTCGTTCGTTATATCCGTGAGTTCGTTATATACCAGGTTCGCTATAACGAGGTTCGACTGAAGTATTTTCTAGGAGAAAAACTAAATTTCTGTAGGTTTCATTAGTTAAATTAACCTTATTTAAATCTATCTATGTTGTCATTTTAAAACCTTCGTATTAATTTCTTTTTTACAGTGTAGAATGCGAATTTTAGATTATTTGTGTTTTGCGGAATTTTTTTTGCTATTTAACCCTGTTGAACGGGAACTAAGAGCGTATTAGAAACTTACAGAGCGCGAATATCGGCTTCACATTCAAAAGAAATCAAAATCCAGTTGAACATGAGCCAGAAGTTGGTAAAATTTGATATTTCAGGTTAAAGAGGTATGAATGACGGTAAGCTAAAAATTTACACGATAATTCCTGCACCTGGAAAACTGAATCAATTACTTCCTACTGATGTGTACTGGGAAACTTCCGTGTGTATCGAATTCATAACGTTTGCGTATTGACACCTCATTACAGTGATATTTAAATCACCTGAACATGCTCGTGGAAAAATGCTCCCCTCCTGCCGGCGTCGTCACTCAATCAGCTGTTTCGCCAATTGGCGTTGAAGCGCGGCGCCAAGTCCTCCGCTGACTCACCTTTTTGAAAATGTGGCTCAGGGGTGGTGAGCAAAAGTGAATACACTCGCCCACGGAAATGAGGGCTTGATAAATGATCACGGCGACGAACACAACAAGGAGGGTGACCCCTACCCAAGCGCTGAGCAAGCGTTTTCACTGCGCTTCCTACGGTTATTTATTTCAAGAGCCATTGCAAGCGTCGAAAATTTTTAACTCCGACACTTTTGAACTGCATAATGGCGGGCGGCTTCATTCACTCACCTCGGCGCTCTGATATTTTTGTATCCGATGACACCTCTCTCGTGTTTTGTCGAAATCTGTTTGGGTAGTGAGTTTTTTAAGCCGGCGGAGATGGAATCAGCCGAGAACTTCCGCGGAAAAGCGGTTGTCAGATGGCCCCATTGTATTCGCAGAGAAGTGTACTAATGATTATTTGCATCTGAGCAGAATTCTCCTGAAGAAAAATCTTATTTTTATTAGCACGTGGAAGAGCAGGAAATTAGCGTTTGCGGCACGATTTCTTCTTCTTATTTTTTTTTTTATTTATTTATTCAGAAATTGTCGCCAAGAATTTCGCCAAATTCCAGAAGGTTATTATCCTAATTATTAGTTACTAGAAGGTAACCCGTCATTTTGACGTCATAATACTAATAATGACGTCATAATGGAAAAAGTATATGAAAGTTAAAAAATATCCCGAATTATCTAACAATATTGCATTTAATCCACACCTTGTAAAAGCAAACCCATTCGTTATTTTTTCTTTATTTAGTTTTTCATGCGATTGGAGTAGTAGACTGCCATCCAGTTTTTTACAGCTCACTACGCGATATGAATACTTGAGCTACTTGATTCATTCACATTCAAGTTTGTTTACTTTCAGAATTCATCGCAAAAGTAAACAGATGTTTAAAAACTGTTAAATATACAGCTAAAAGCATCCAATTTTTTTTAGTTCTGAATGTTTTATAGAAAAATAGGCTGAACAAACGTGATTTGACGGAGAAGATATTAATTTTTAGGTAAGAAAGAATTCTGATCCACATCTGAAATTGAAATTAAGCCTAACCGGCTGTTTGTTTACGGAGGGCTTCAATTGAAAGATGAGTACAGCCCGGAAGTGTTATACAGAGACAACGGCTATTATATATATAATTTTATATACCTTCGCTGTATTTTTTTTTCTACTAGCTATTTCAAAGTCACGCGAATGAAATTTGATTTCTAAATTAGTATTTGGTTTGTTATACCGTAGTTGAGAAGTCCAATCAAATGCGCTGAATTTCAGCAAATGTTGGTTCAGTACTCACAAAAGAATGGCCTCGCAGTGGACTTCCGGTGAGAATTAAATTGAAACAGCGAATATACCATGCATTTTGCAGTGCTTTGAAAGAGACGTGTTTGCAGCGCTTTAACAGAGCCATGCCTTTTAAACGTTATATACCTTTTCGATGCGTAGTATCGAAATAAGTAACCATTAATTCTGTTTTGAATGAAAATAGGAAAGCTCTTAAAGGAGCATTTTTGTAGTCTCTAAACGAAAATAATGCGGAAATAGACCGAAAATATTCAACAACTGGAATAAGTGTGTGTAATTAAGTATTCGATGTGTTGATTCCCGCTTTGGGGCAAATAATACATATTTACTTGTTTGGATTCTCTGTATGATTGCCTTTTTTAATGGGTCTATTTGTCATGGGTCTATTGGTCTGTGACAGATACTGTAGCATAAAAATTTCTGTAGTTCACGCGACAATCTTTTTAATTTATGACATTGTTGAGCTGTAGTGGTATAAACTTGTTGCTAATCGAAAGATAATTACATGTCGTATGATGTATTGTCTTGATAACACGATAATATCTAATTCACTCTTAAATGCTCTAGCAATATGTCTTTCCTTGTCTGATTAATTTCTTTAGCAGTTTCCATTCGTCAACAGGAAGTATGGGTATATATGCATCTGAACGCGGAGAATTCAAGATAGTTGTTCTCGCCCTCGTGTGTTTATGAACTACAGTTGAACCCCGTTATAGCGAACCCGGTATATAACGAACTCACGGATATAACGAACGAAAATTTTGGTCCCGCCGTCTTCCTATTGTACGTAGTTTAATTAGTATTGTGTCAGTTTAATGTAATCGATTTTAGTCGATTTAATTCATTAAGGATCATTTTTAATAGATTTTTATCATTTTTTCGATACACCATTACTGAATACACATTGCAACTAATGAGTAATACATTTTGTGAACTCTAGCATTTTTCTTAATGGTTCGGATATAGCGAATCATCGGATAAAGCGAACAAAACCTTTGGTCCCTTCAAGTTCGTTATAACGGGGTTCGAGTGTAACTGTCTGCACATTTTACATGTCAATAGCTGTGGTTTCCTCACTTATTTTGTCACATAAAACTTCTCCAACCCTCCAAAAACTGTGAAATCTTTACCTTACGGGCTAGGATATGACAACCTTTGACATCCAAATTTTATACAAAGACATTTAAAAAAAATAGTTGTTTTACACAGATTTTCCTCGTCTATGAAGCATAGACGATTCGCTTTGCTTGTGAAAAACCCCGGGGTTCGATCCCCGCACCTCCAACAACAGCCGTGTGTATTTCAGGGTGCAGTGGCCCGGTTGGCAAAAGCGTCGAGCCAGTGATTTGAGGGTTGCGGGTTCGATGCCGGTCGGTGACAAAATCCACCGCCGTGTTCACTAATTCTCAAATTTACCTCTGGGGGTTCATGGTCAAGTGTTCTGATCTCGTCACTTGACTCGGTTCTAAATCACGGAACCGGCTTGTAGGGGGTAATGCTGGCCACCTATACGGTGTCTCCTTCCTGAAATTTGTAATAAATAAATGGAGCATAGAATAAGCAAAATTTTAAAATAAAAACTGAATTTTTTGTTATAAATATGTAATTATTAGTGGAAATCTTTGACTCAAGTATCATGTCTAAATATCATGTATCAAGTATCATGTCAAGTATCTCAAGTATCATGTCAAGTATCATGTAGTTATCAATTCTTCAAAAAATTAGCGTTTTGGTAATATTTTTATATAAGTTTTAATTTTGTATATACTGTGTAGTGATTGAATTCATAATCTTTGGTTAGATTTTCTTTGATATACTAATTACTGATGATTAGGCTTTAACTGTTTTAATCATTCCAAGGTTGATTTCATTATTTTAGTCTCAATTCTTTGGACATAATAGAAGACATACATTACACATTTATACATTTATTAGTTTATGAATTCAATTTTTGAATTCTTTATGTATGTATATATATATATATATATATATATATATATATATATATATATATATATATATATATATATATATATATATATATATATATGGTTTAAAATTTAGCTATAGAATTCGCATACTTTGCGGCATACAGTAAAAGGCAAAGGCGGGTATAGTAGGTCGCGGTATCAGTTTCTGTCAACATGCATCGAAAAACCTCGAGATTCATACACAAAATGCTACAAACAGTGACGGAGCCTTTAGTTAAATCAGCACATTCGTCAGATATATCGCACCACAAAACTGCAACCTCAACTCCTTCAAACTTTGCCTTTACTGAAGAAGATCTGAAGTAATTTAAATTAAATTTTCATAATCCACTGTCACGAAATCCTTTTGACTTTTCTTTTACTTTGAATGGAATTTGTATACCCGATAATTACCTCTATTCTCTCAAAATTGGAAAATACCCGGAAGTGCTAATGAACTGGAGAGATGATTTCTAATATTGCAGGCTTCAACCTCTTAATCCTTTCGAATTATGCTTCACGACTGTTTATCAAATTTTCATTAAAACTCGCCTTACCTCATGTGGAACCACAGAATCGTATCCGCAATACGAACTTCGGAAAACACTGCATTTTAAATACCGTAAAATCTCGAGTATAATATGCACTTTTTTTTCACATTTTAGTCCGCAAAATTGAGGGTGCGTATTATACTCGCGTAAAAAAAGAGCAACGTAGTTTTAAACATTGGATAAACGAACGTACAGCAGCTGTAAGACATTGCCGCAACACATCTACACTCCGTGATTCATCCACCCGTTTACCAAGCAGGTATTCCTTTTAAACAAACGGAACTCACAGTTCGTATCGTCAAGTGAGGAGGATGATAGCAATATATATTACGACGGCAAGAATAATTGTGACATGGACGCAACAACAATAGATGAGCTGTATTCTAGTGAAAGTGATTAAGACTGATAATTTGACAGTATTGTTTGTTTTGAATTAACAATTTTAAGTTTTTTTTCTACCGAATTTGACGTTTTCGTTTCTTTTTATTGCCAATTTTATTTATGTTAATAAATGTTTGTGCAATTTTTTAAATAAAATATTGAAAAGTTATGGGTACGTATTATAGTCGAATTTTAATTTCTTCCGAAAATTTCGCGCAAAATCAAGCATGCGTATTATACTCGGGTGCGTATTATAGTCGAGATTTTATGGTATTCCGTCTTTTAAACAAAGTTATTAAAACTCACAACACATTTAAAAACTAGTCGTTCAAACGTTATAACGAATTACGATGGTAAAATACTCTTATACTGCTAATGATGTCTTGTCATGATGATTTGTTAGTTAATCGCAAATCCATCGTCAAACCACCGTCACTAAATTTTTTTTTTCTGATATGATTCATTTTTTGGCAACTTCCGTCCATTAAGGGAAAAGTAGACACATATTTGAACGGAGCTTTGTTCTTCCATTCCCCCTTCTTTCTCTGATAGTTCTTGTATTTCTTGGAAGATAAATCAAAATGGTAATAAATCTGGTTAATGAATACATATTTGAAGCAAAAAAAAATGTCCCGTTTCGGACTAAATTGAAGAAAACTGCGGTAATGTTTTATTCGGATAATCGTCTTTTATTGCGTTTAAAGTGAACATAATGTTGATATCTGATTAGGCTTGTTTCCAATATTTTTTTTTTAATATCGTTATGAATATTTCAGTGATAAAATTTGAGGAATGTGTTAATGATAATTTGTATATTTTTTTAAAAAATCTTAATCCTTTTTAAATGGAAAGACTTGAAAGATTTATGCAACTTTTATCAGGGCATTTTTTTTTTTTTAATTCCTCAAAATGCCATATCTTAATGACCTGTTATTGACGTATTTCATATTTTTAATAGTATATATTTTGGGCTCCTGACGTTTAATATTTATTATAAAAAACATATTCAGATGTATAAGTTTCTTTGATAAAAATGCAATCAAATTAATTTATTTAATTCATTGTATTATAAATGTTGCATTTATAATATCTGTTTTTTTTTTTTTTGCGCATTTTAAAAGCATGCAATTAGTCTCTACATTGAAATGGTAAATCTTCATTTTGGCACTTTATAAAATACTAGCATTATTGCCCGGCGTTGCCCGGGTAGATATATAGATATAAAATATTTCATGCATTCCATCAAAAAAATACTGGGCTGCACTCCCGCTCTTCATATTAATCTGGCCAGACAGAATGCGCTTAGCACGTTTCTACTGAAATGATATACAAACAATAAGAAAGAAAGAAACTTTGAGCCTGCGGACCTTCGTCTGATTTTAAGGTCATTCCCAACCCTCTTTCTCCGCATTGGAATTTGACCCTCCCCCCCAGTCATCCTCAAACCACCCCTCTTAACGCAGCTGGTCGAGGGGAATCCACAGGGGGTAGACGCACCTCTATCGGGCACAAAAAACATTAAAAAATTAATTTTAAAAAAAACTAATTGAGCCCCAAATTTCGTTTTTCCTGATTTAAGTTTCTCGGGTCCAAAACATTAACTGTGCCGAATTTGGTCCCGGTGGGTGAAACAGTCTATGATTCTATAGCGGACAAACAAACAGACAAGCTCTTTTATATATATAGATTAGTTGGTACACGTCAAAACATGACGGGCTGTATAGTAAATAAATGTACTAATACACAAATTATACTCAACACGTTATTGCCAAATGTTTAATATCATAAAATTAAGAATAGAGAAATACACGTTAAAAAATTACTGTTGAACCCTATAAAAAGAAATATGGTTACTCAATGACAAACTAAAAACTTGATATGTGTACTTTGTAACTCAGTAAAATGTTGAAAATCTGTACTGAGAATAGAGAAATACGCATTAAAATTTAGTATTGTACACAACAAAAATTAATAAGTCTCTTCCTTATCGAAAAATATAATTCATTATCGAAAAGTAAAATTTTCGAAAAATATAACATAAGTTAGTGTGCTTTTTAAGATATGCTATATAATTATTAAATATATTAGCAAGATATTACGTACTTTATAAATATTTTATATCAAGCTATGCTTATTTAATTATATATATTTTTTCAGGTCTATATTTTTTCCACCAGGGGTGTAATCAGAAATATCTTTCGTTTGTGTATGTTGAGGATGGGTGGGCGTGGTTCCATTTTTGGTAATGCTGTGGTGGTAATATATAAAACTCTCGAATTTTGGAAAAGGAGGGGGGGGGGGGTTAGCCCTTCTCCTATAATATTTAATAAGTATATGTTGTTGTTATTACATATGGCCGACTGTAACTTAATACGTACATGTCTGGCCACTCACGCAATATTAAAAAAATATAAAGAACACAGGACAACAGAAAAGGAACCACAAGATACGATAAAAAGAACGACCAAAAGGCCTTAAAACCAGTTAAAAACATTAAAGTTCTAGGATAAAAAGTTAAAAAGCCAGAAGCATAATAACTGAAGACTGTGAGATCAGGACTTAAGTTCTCTGGATTTAATAAACATATAATGGGTATAAAACAGATGATTTTAATCTATGGAGATTAATTTTATTTATTTACTCAAAAATGCAGTTACTTTAAAAAATAAAAATCTTAAATCACATAACCTTGTTTGCTAGTGTCATGGTAGTATATACAGTCGAACCTCCATATATCGAAGTAGCAAATTGCACGAAAAAAATCGATGTACAGAAATTTCGATACATAGAATTGAGCTTAGTCTTATCATAATTCTCATAAAAAAAATTAAAGCTAATTTTCGTATATGAAACTCCATTTCTAATTTATATGCGAATCCCATTAAATGAAAGTTAATAACTAAAAAATAAATTAATATGAAAGATTTATTGATTACTACATATCTTTAAAAAAAAAACTACGATTATCTTGCTGAACAGTTAGTTTTGCGGAAAGTTCAAAGAAATGTTCGTATTTATTCAGTCCACTAAAAACTTCATCAGGGACATTTTTCGCGAATTGAAGTCCATGACGTATTGTTTCAAACGTCAAAAACTGGGAGATTTTATTCTAAAGTGGAATAAAATCTCTCAATTTGTCTTGAAAAAAATTTCGATATATAGAGATTTTTTCGATATATAGAAACAATTTTTCTATGTAATGAACATGGAGATTTGCTAAGAGTTCGATATATAGAAAATTTCGATATAGGGAAGTTCGATATATGGAGGTTCGACTGTATATATTTAAATTCGAAATAATGTAATCCGAGTGTTTGTGAGTTGAACTACCCCCTTCTCGAAACCCATATAAATTTGAGCTGGCTGGCTCCCAAATTATGTGTAATGTTAATTATGTCAATACAGAAATGTATATTTGTGCGCATAAACGACCATCGACGAACCCAGCTCCATAGATACAGCCAAATGCATTTCTTGGTATGCCACTCGGCCAAACGATTAACAGCTCTGATATCTCCATCAATGCCTCCGTCTAGCCAAACAATTGCAATCCCTGGCTACTGATTCTGCAGCCCTAAGGGCTAGGCAACCCTCTGCGATCTCACGGCTGCGGGCTCAAGAACCCATTGATTTGGGCCATAAAATCTTGATGGCTCGAAAATCCCTCCCGTCCGCTATCTTTTCGGCGGGAAGCCCCAAATGAGGCACGTAGAGAGGGGCGGCCCCATCCTACAAATGGACATTGCGTGAGCTGCAACGCCTACCCCCCGGCACTCGTAGGGACCATTGAAGTAAGGGTGCAACAAGAAAATGCATTCTGCCGTAACGCGGAGGTATGGTTCCTTTTTCCCAGTTCGGTTGTGGAATGTATGTTTGCTCAGATGGACGAATGTATAATGTATTTGGATGTTGCTTTTGTTGTGCTGGGGGAATACGCGCTCACGAAATTATATTTATAGACTTGGATTTTGGAAGTCTTGAGTTCATGAATTGAACGAACGAAAATTTTGGTCCCGCCATTTTCCTATTATGCGTAATTTAATTAGTATTGTGTCAGTTTAATGTAATCGATTTTAGTCGATTTAATACATTAATGATCATTTTTAATAGATTTTATCATTTTTTTAAGCATCTTTATTGAATACACATTACAACTACTGAGTTATACATTTTGTGAACTCTAGCATTTTTCTTAACGGTTCGGATATAGCGAACCACCGGATAAAGCGAACAAAACCTTTGGTCCCTTGAAGTTCGTTATAACGGGGTCCGACTGTATACAGTTTTTTTAATGTAATTAATAACTGTAAGCAAAAAACTCCCTGTTTGTAAATGAATAATAAGGGGTTTGGGACAAAAGAGGGAAAGAGTCTAATACGAAGGTTTTTCTATCCTTTAGATCAGTGATTCCCAAACTTTTTATGCTTGAGTACCACCTGAGCATTTTGTAAGGTCATGACGTACCACTGGTTATAACTTTTTGAGGGGAGTAAAATAAATTCTATACACATATGAACAACTTTACAAAATGTATTTAAGTATAAATAATATAAAATACAGAAAATAATTCCATGAAACTTGAAAAAGCCGTTTGTACGTAAATGTTATTAACAAGTGGCGAATACAATTTCCCAACACTAAAATGTCTTTATCAGGAGGCTCAATTAGAAATTTGCTGTTGCTTATTTCTTATTAGAGCTTCTTTGTCAGGTGTAATAGTACTTATCTATAACCAGTCCATTGTTCTTACTTGGATTTTGGAAGTCTTGAATTCACTGAGTTCTCACTCACTGAGAACTGAACCCTACTGCTTACCACCTCATCAAATGCTCGCTTTAGATCTCTGTCGTGTATCTTGAATTGGATGAATGTAGAAAGTATTTACATGACTTCTCTATTGCTGAAACTTTCGGATATTGCAGTAGAGTCAACTATACAGTGAAAATTCATGGACTGATTATGATATATCTGGTCTATTACTGAACCGGCGAAAGTGCAGTAAATTTGTGCTGATAGCGTCCTTGCTGGGGATTTACGGCATCGTATTTATAGACGGCTTTTAATTCATAAGTTAGCAAGCGGATGAAATGTTTACAGAACAGTCGTTGTGGAACCGTTGGTGAAACTGGATTAAATAATTATGGTTTAGGAATTTCTTTCCGCGATGAAATATTTCCTTTTTCATCATTTTTTTTTTTTTTTTGCTGGAGTGAAATGTGTTATAAATAAGTAACCAGGAATAGGAACTTCGAGAAAAAAGAGCTAATATAGAGAGCTTTGTTTCTTGTTACACGCAATGTTTCGACGGACAAACATTTTACGCATTTGCAGGTTATTTCTGAGGAAATGTGAAATTTAATGTATATTGTGAACTTTAAATTGATATTTCAGGAAGCGATCAGTAGTTGAATTGTTTAAAATGGCTAGTCCGTAAAATGTTTAAATGTTTTGGTTTTTTTTAAAAAAAATTTACTGTATTTTTTTTCTAAAATACGGGCTTTTCAAGCAGTTCTTTTCATAAAGTAAGCATTTTCCTTTAAATAATTTTACGTACTTTAATTTAAAATTGAATTAAGTGAATAAAATAACTACTGAACAAATTAATTACATAGCTTAAATGGAAGTGATTTCTTTCTGATCTTTTGTAGCTTATGTTAGAATTGGTTATTACGTAACGTACCTTGAAACAGGGGTGGCTCCAGTCCAGAGATTGGGGGGGGGGGGGCAACGTCGGATCTTAGGGTTATATATATATATATATATATATATATATATATATATATGCATATACGAGTACATATAAGAGATAAACATCCTCTCGTTTTAAATTTAAACTCATTTAGTATTAGGTGTACAATTATATAATTTTAGGCTATGAAGAAAAATCCACCGGGCTTTTTTTTGGGGGGGGGGATTTCCCCCATTGCCCCCTCCCCCCCTCCTGGAGCCGCCGTTGCCTTGAAATAAATCTCTGGTTCTGTGAGATATAATTGCTTTGTCTTTCCAGTAAATTTTACCTCAATGTTAGCTTTCTTTGCGTGACGTAGAAAATATTTATTTATTTAAGAGGGAGGTCAGGAATTCATCTTTTCTTATTTATTAAACATTATTAATAAGCTAAGCAATTGTTGTCAGTCTCTCAGATTTTTATATACTAAGATATGAAGCCTACACAGTGTTCTTTTGCGGTGACAGTTAAAAAATTACGTTAGAACGAATTAAACTGATTACTGATGAAACGGAGTTAATTGATTTTGTTCAATCGATTATCGACGATCGAGTTTTTTTAATTTTAAAGGTTTATTGATCTTTTTCAATTTATCAATGATCAGACGTGATTGGTTTAGATGTGTTTGAATGTGTTTTAGTTTTTTTTATGACTCAATAAAAAACAAATTTAGCTTAAATAACAATTAAGCATATTGATATCCAGCCCTATATATATATATAGTGCCGTAATTATGCCATTACTGTGGTCTGAGCAAGAATTTGCATTTGGGCCCCTTAGTTAATTAGGTTTGGGAAAATAATAAAACAAATACAGTAGTTTGGGTCCCCCTTCCAAGAGGGCCCTGGGCGGGTGCCCCTGTTGCCCCTGCCTAGTTACTGCACTGTATATATATATATATATATATATATATATATATATATATATATATATATATATATATTTTAGAGAGAGAGAGAGAATATATAGGTTAATTTTCATTATTATTATTATTACAGATTCTAAGTGTATATATAAAGCAAAAATATTTTGTTTCAACAAAATCGGTAATTTTTAAAAAATAAAAAATAGCAACAGATAAGTTGGCCATTTGTTCTTTTATTGACTGCCATGGATTCTTAATATAACATCTTTCTTTCGTGGTCACAGTTTTCAAAATTTTTATGACCGCAGGTGCAAAAAAACCGACACCCGTGAACCGTAAAACTTGATTCCGAATGATTTTTTTTTCTGCATTTACATTTTTTATAGTAGCGGTTAATTATTGCAATTTTACTGCAAAATGTGGTTTATAATTTTCCCACATTGACACTGTATAATGTCACACCACCATCTACTCCTACAGCTGTTGTTATCTAGTCACTGTGAATCACGGTAACAGCTTTATTCCCTCGAATAATATATCCTTGTCACTATGAGTTAAAAGTTCTACCAGAACTTGAAAAGACAGGTAGCGTTTAGAATTGCGTTTTTTTGCAGCACATCCTCACGAAAACACAGGTTTAAGGCTCACCTGACCGTAGAAAAATACACAAATTTTCCTCACTTCGTAACTTGAGGAAACATTAATATGTGGTTTCAAGACGTCTCTCTCTGCAGTTAAAGGTATTGTAGGAAAAACTACGCTAAACAAACTGTGAGCTCGAAAAATGACAACTAACTCAAACGCTTGACTTCTTTTAAGGAATACTTCGCAAAGTTTCCTGCCCCTTGTTACTCTTCAGGTGTTTTTGTGGATTTTTTGCCGATATCCATAATCGTGAGTTTCAGTTTGCATAATCTACGGTTAGTTCTTTCGAACGAAGAAGTATATCACAAGAGAAAATAAGTGAATAGTTAAGAAAAAAGTAACATATTTTATGTCATAAAAGAAAAAACATATACATAATGTATATCATATAGAATATATAAAAGAATAATTTGAATCATAAAAATTAATGCAATGAAAATATACATTTTCACTAAGAAAATATATAATTCTTATCATAGAGAGTATTATAGAGTAGTTAAAAAACAGCACTGAAAAATTTTCTTTGGTGTATTTGAAAGTAATTATGAATGCATGGAATTCGATCCACGATTATGGATTTTTTTGCTGATATCCATAATCGTGAGTTTCTGTTTGCATAATCTATAGTTAGTTCTTTCGAACGAAGAAGTATATCACAAGAGAAAATAAGTGAATAGTTAAAAAAAAGTAACATATTGTATGTCAAATATATATATATATATATATATATATATATACACATAATGTATATCATATAGAATATATAAAAGAATAATTTAAATCATAAAGTTTAATGCAATGAAAATATACATTTTCACTAAGAAAATATATAATTCTTATCATAGAGAATATTATAGAGTAGTTAAAAAACAGCACTGAAGAATTTTCTTTGGTGTATTTGAAAGTAATTATGAATGCATGGAATTAATAGTACCATAATTTTTTTTCCCGGGAAAGGAGAGCTTTTCTTCACGAATTTCTTCTGTGCGCAATGTTAGCGGGATATAAAATATTATTACTGTAATAAAAAGCGCATTAATTTTTGCGCATTATTTATAAGGAAACTTTGTTATCTTAACAGATATATACGGAAGATATTTATCATGTGTAATATTGCTCCTTGCCGTTATGTCTTTAATAATGAAGTATGACGGTACTTCTTCGAAAAGCATAATCTAATAAAATTTATAGGCTGTGTGTGTTTGCTTGTTTTAAAATTGAACGACGCTTCACAGTGCTGAATTCCTTGTGCTGAATTTTGGTTATAGCTAAAGATAGAATTTCGTACATCCCCTGAAAAACATATTTGTCTGCAGATGTTCTTTTTGGAATGAGAAAAAGAAATAAATTATGTTTGTACTGGTGTATATTTTATACGTTTATTAATATTTGGATTGGTCCTAAAAAAGATTAAGTGGCTATAACTTTGAAAAAGCAGTTTTACTTTCTTCCTACTTTTAAGAAAGATATTCATCTTTCCTTTTGATTTTGAAAACAGGTTTTGAAATCGTCATCCTCAACCGTTTCTTACAGTTCACTTTTCACAGTTCTTCCTGCCATTCGGCATGTCTTTCATCATAACACCTAATTTTAAGCCTAAAGAACATTCGAAAATCAGTTGGTTAACTAACATTTGGCTGTCCTTTTGTTTTTAAACAAATACTCACCATATCTTTACAAACGTTATATTTTCTGACTACCCTATAAACAGGCTATTAAAAGCACATCCTATGGCTATACGTAGCCAGTTATTTAAAATTGCAGATATAGAACTTTTTCTCTACCATTGTTGAATTGTTTTACTTATTTTTATTAATCCAGGAAGTTAATGAACGTACCTTGTGGAAAAGAACAAAGCAAAATGCTGCTAAATTTTCTATTATATATAAGGATACGTAAATTTCGCATAAAAAATATCGAAATTTCGCAACACAAAAAATGCAATACATAAAATTTCGCATTTATTCGCAAAAAAGAAACATAAATTCAAAATTTTCGTATTTGTTAAAGAAAATTTACAATTTTACTTTCTTGGATAGGTACGTATCAAAATTATTAGTCTAAAGCTAACATTGTCGTAGTCTCCACATTAGGTTCTCTAACTCTGTGCCTTCTGTCAGTAATTACTATGTTGTGCATACTAAAATATATCAGCATCTACTCTGTTAACAGGACTATAGGCTTTGTATAGCTGTCTTTGCAAAGTTAAAGTAGCAGCATTTCGTTGCAATTAAAATCTGTATAATATCAATAGGAGTCTCTTGGTTGATTACTGTAAGTAGCTGAAATACCCTTGGCTTTGGCGCTCAAGAGACGTTCTAAAATCTACTAAATTGTTCCACGAAACTTGATAGTGGATTTTTACAGTTAAATTTTTAGGTTCGACTCTGGCACTCAGTTAAAGTCCGCGGGTGGTCTTAGTTAAGCACTTTGTTAATAAATTATTACTATTATTACCTAATTTCGCCCAAAAAACCGTTTATTACCGAGTTTTTGCCGATCAATAGGAAATAAATAATTTTCGCATTTCTTCACTCATATGGGCAACTTTCGTATTTATTCGCATCTATTTCGTTAATACGAAAATTACGTATCCCTGATTATATATTTGCGTGTTTTACTTATACATGCTTGCATGAAAGGTAGATTTTTTTTCAATTGAGATTGACTCCTGAATTATAAAAATTTAACGTAGATTCAAATTCAATAATTTTATATACATTATTTAGAGAATACATTATTTACAAGCTATCTTTGCAAACAAACTTTAATACTGTGTCATTAAATTTCATCTGAAGCATATATATACATTATATATGAATGATTAGATTGTATCACAAAAAATATGATAATTCGTTAAAATGAGCTTTTATCTTTGTATGTTAATATTAGACTACAAAATATTTTGTTCTCTCTTCACTGTTGCATAATTCATGCATATAGTAATAAATTGATCGAATTAGATAACAATTTATTTAAACCCCATCGCGAACCAAAATCTTTTAAGCTAATATATTAAAATTACATCAGGCCCTACTAGGAAAGTCTTAAATGTTATTAGATATTTCCCCCTGGATTCGATAACTTGATAGTTTTCCCCCACTCAAAGTCTTCAACGCTTTTCTTCGTGTTCTGCAGGTAAAACGTATAAGGACTTCACACGTCATTTAAATTTCTTTCACTTGAAAATATAATTGCCACCAAATCGAGTTTATGTGTCGTCATGGTTTTCATCAATGTGTTGAAAATTTAAATAAATGCATACCTGTCTAAATGTTGGGACTATTTGGTATTGTTAAAATTGTATTATATGTAATTATGATATACAGTGTGTCCGGGCTAAAAGTATCCAAAAGTTATGGTATATTTTTTAAGGAACTACCCATTAGAATTTTGAAAAAATATTTAAATAGAAATAACATCTCACCAAGTTTTAATATCAATAAATTTCGATGTGTTCACCTTTTGTAGCATGACAAACGTCTAAACGGAAGTCCAGTTCTCTCCAAGTGTTTCGTAGCGTATCAGGAGTTATTAGTGTATAAACAAAAAATTTTGCGTATAAACAAAAAATTGAAACTGTGGATGAGTTGAAGAAGCGTATCATTTAAGTAATTTGTCTAATAACTTGGAGAGTAATTCATCCCTTGGTGAGAACTGGATAACCGTTTAGACGTTTGTCATGCTACAAAAGGTGCACACATCGAAATCTATTGATATTAAAACTTGGTCAGGTGTCTTTTCTATTTCAGTATTTTTTTAAAAATTCTAATGATTAGTTACGTAAAAATAAGCCATAACATTTGGATACTTTTAGCCCGGGCACCCTGTATTTCTATAAACATGAATTTATTGTGTAGAGTTCATGATTTATGCTGTGCTTTGGATACTCTCAAGAAGTTATCCAAATTACAATGATGAGTGATTATAATAAACTAAATAAATCAAAAAAAAAAGAAAATACTACTTAGTGATAGTTAAAAAAATTAAAAAGGTTCTATTCAATCTATGAAACCGGAAAGGCTTTTTTAAAAAAAAGGTAACAGAACATAAATCAACAACGCTTCTCATATCTGCTACTATAGAGAAATGCCTTATCTCTTGATTTCAAACATTTTTATAATTATTTTCATCAGAAAAAGCGTTTCACTATCCACTAGCCTTTCTTGGCCACATTGGTAATAAATTAAACACAGGTGTGAAGACAAACGGGTTTGAATGGTTTCACCCGCACGTGTAAGGCGAATGCTTCTTGTCGATCTGTGCCTTGTCCTTCCATAAAAAGCTAACTGCTTAGGCGTATTATTTCATTGAATGTATAGTTACATTATCTGATCTTTGCAGCCTTGATAAGTCTCCCCCCATGCCGTAACATTCTAATTGAGGTCAGTTTCAGAAGAAATACATTTATTTCACATGATTTCTGCTTATTTATTACGTCCAAATACCGCAACTATTGAAGGTTTACAGCTTTAAATGCTGCATAAATTATTTTTTAGGACTCCCACGTTCGGGCTTGTGTGTGTATGTATTCTCGATCTACCCCCTCCATTTGACTGCAAGCTTAAGTCACTGTTAATGTGGTATAAAGTAGTTTTTTTTTTTTACTTATAAAAATAAACACAGTTCATGTGTTGAGTCAAACTTTTCAAGATATTCGCTCATTTTTTACTTTTCGGATTAACATTTCTGAACAAAAATTTTGTTTTCGCAATTTTTGATCATAAACTTTAAGTATGTAAAGATTCCAACAGATGGCGCTTCACTGTTTCTATAAAAATAATCATGTTTTTGGGGTGATATGATTATGTTGATGATTTGAGCAAATTTTAGTATGGTATATAGTACACATGGATCATTTTCTTTTTCAAAATACTTCTGTCCACGATAGTCAAAGTCGGGAATCGAATGTCTGAAAATTATAGAAGTATTTCTAAGTCTATTTAGTAAATTTAGTCTGAGGTCTCAAGGGCTTGAGGTTGCCTTGTGCTAACGTGCTGGGTTTCGGTGCTGAGGGTGCTCAGATCAAATTCCAGCACGCGCCATTAAATATTTCCGTGTCTAGGCCGGATATGGGCACGTTAAATCAGTAGACCGGAAAGTCCCTCTATGAAGGTCAGAGAGGGTGGGAGAGGGTACGATCCCCCCCCCTCCAGATGTCGCCCCTGGGGTTCAAAATTGAGGTGGCAACTAACTTAGACGGACTCCGACTCTTGTGGTGCCTGTAAACCGGAGCCACACACTTCAGCCCGTAGTCTAAATGGACCTGGTCTGGAACCACTTCCAGCCAGGGGCATAAGAAACAACAACAACAATACAACAACAGTCTGAGGTCTTATTAAGGCTCCACGGAGGACCATAATGTTCCAGATTTTTTTTTTAAATCTACCCTTTTTTGTGTCTCCAATAAATAAATAAATAAATATATTCTGAGCTATTTTTGCTTTGAACCTGTTTGAACGCTTGCTGCTCTAAAGCAATGTCTGTTCTGCTCCCTGAAGAAAGAGTCTTTTTCTACGCGATTAGTTCTGAAATTAACCATTTTTTTCTTCAATAGAGTAAGGCTCTGTTCACATTACAACCCGTTAGCGTAAGCGTAAAACGAAAGTTGGCACTGAGACGGAAATAAACCAATCATAGGCCTTAAAAATTTCGTTGCTAATCGTTTGGAGGTTTGTGATTTGATAAACATATTTCATTACTTCTACGCTTACGCTGACGGACTGCAATATGAACAGAGCCTAACACATGCGTATGTTTTAATCTTATTTCTTTGAATATACTGTATGTAACAAAATGCCGAAAGCCTGCTAAGTAGGCGGAGCTTAAAGGAAAAATTTACATCTCCAGCGTACAGGTAGTGCTGGACAGGTCACGCTCTTGTTATCGGTTCCAGCAAGGCATAGACGACGAGTGCTTAAAGAATTTACCACGGAAAGATTTTGATGTTTCAGTGCGAGGAGTGTCGAATGAAAAAGGAGTTTTTAAGTACAGTAGAGTCCCGATAATCCTAACTTCGGTAATCCGAAAGTCCGCTTAATCCTAAACCAAAAGTCAAAAAGAACTAAGGTTACATTAAAACCACAGTGATACTAAGTAATATGAAGTATATTTCTGAAAATTACAAGAAAATTCAAAGTTAGACAATGTACTGAACTAATTATTACTGAACTACATTGGTTTGAAAAAATTCTGTTACCTTTTTTTATTTTGTCGAAGAGAAGAATACCTCTCCCTTGAAGCCAAATTACGCCAGCGCGATACCCTCTGCTCCCTGTCACCGGCTGCTTCACCCTCACCCTCGTCTGAGACGTTGACAGGTTCTTTCAGAACCATTTCGACAATTTGCTGATCGTCTAAAATCTTACACTCTACTGTACTGTACTATGCAGCGTTCCGCTCTCTTATCACCCATTTCGCCCCGAGATTTGGTAATGTTTAGACAGAGCTTGTAAAATAAACTGTGTAATCACACGTAATATGTAACATTTATTTAATCACATGTTATTAAGTAATTTAAATTTATTTTAAGAATGATTTCGCTTAATCCGAAAAGGGTCTGGTCCCAATCATTTCGGATTATCCGGACTCCGCTGTATCTGTTGAACCAGAATCCGCACCACAAGACCATTTCTGTTGTTGTTTCTAATCCCCCCTGGTCTAGTGGCGCTAGACCAGGTCCATTTAACCCATAAATCCCCAGGAAGGTCCATTAACAGGCAAGTCCTCCTTAGATAAATTTAATCAAGACTGTTTCTAACTACCCGTATTAAACTATTGTCTGGGATTCTGAGAACTTCTGACATGAGAGTAGAATTAACAGTTAAAACTTCCCTCGTGTTCATCATTCTAGTTCTATCGTTCAGATGTTCTAGTTGTGATAAAGAAATATCTCGACTTTCCATAACATGCTGTAAGGACTCTGCCTAAAACTAAGACTGACAGCCTTTAATATTTACAAAATGCTTTATTTGCATCCCGATTAAATATAGGCTTTATACAATAATTACAAAAAAAATAAGCACTATCTGAGGCTATTTCGCGGGGTTCAGGACATCATGAGGGGGTTACAGCAGGCTCTCCGTCTCTGGCACACGTCCGACGATGGAGGTTGTTCACACCTGTAAAAAAAAGGTCATCTGCCCCCATTTACATCAAGGTGGCGAATATATATCCTCGCCCCTCTTTGGGTGGTTCCTTACAAGTTACCGCTCGCCGCTTTGTTCCTTCAAGCGTCTGACCAGCCGACACTAGCCTTTCATCTGGACTCCATTGTCAACTAGGGAATCGTTTCAAAAGAGGTTCCTTTCTTGAAGTGTATCGAAGAGTCACTACGACACGGCTTTGTGTAACTAAACGGAAGGTCACCTTTCGGCACTGATAAAACACCTTAGATGACAAAGACGGGTGTCCCTTGGAATTTACCCGTAGGGACCGTCAAGTCATTACAGTCTAAATTCCTCCCCTCCCCAGATGTTTTTCTGCAGAGAGTTTCACCTGCAAAAAAAACAGAACAAAAACATGGTCCTTCTCAGGACAATTTCAATTATAAAAAACTTTTCCCGAAGGCAAATGCACACCCAATTGACATTACGAGTAGACCGTTAATTTTGATCAAACTCTGGCTTTACCTTCATGAAAGAAAATTTTTAACTGTACTTCAAAGTATTATTTTTAAAAGCACAACAAAAGGAATTTATACCTAAAATTTACGCACTTTAAAATCTCTAATAAGAGAACATGCCGTAGCAAAGAAATTATAAAATTACACAATAATATAACACGTCCTGGCAAAATTTTAAATAAAACAGTATACTAATACATGTCAATCAAAAAAATTAAATTCATAGAACACTAGTACATACACATGACACTACATAAAAAACATTATAACTAGTAAATCACTCAACTGGGATCCCATAATTTACCTTAATTGTGATCACATGACACAAATAAATACTCAAATCGATATTAAACACCGTTACAATGAAACAACTTTACACAAATAAAATTAAATACAAATCCAAAATGGATACCTAAACTTCATACAGAACATATCATCACGGTTACTAATACACATGAAAATTTTAAATTTTCTTACTTATCTTTTAATACATTTAACACTTATCGTCCTAAAACAATTTAATACTCGGCTTTCCGTAAATCCTGGATCAGGGAACTTAATTCGTTCACGATTACCTGTGATCCAAACTTTTCCATTTAAGTGGACAGTCATCAGTGACCTAAATTTAAATATTCATTTTATCCTACTATAGGATTCACAATCGATTTAGGGTCTAATTTTTCAGTACTGACTGACATAAAATTATAACAAAATAGCTCATTGGCTCATTCCTTATCAAAAAAAACTCACAAACTTCACATTCCTGTTAATCACTTTGTTTCTTTGACAACACTTACATTTATCTGTTGTCGTCACAACTCTTCAGACAAAACTTATCGATTTCACAATAAATCAATCAATTGCGGTATTCAAACACCGTACGGAGTGCATTTTGACTCCAATTACTACCTTCTTAGGTATACACAAAAACATACACATCTGCATTTAAAAGTTAGCCCATACCTTTCTGAGGCATTCTACTGGCTTATGCAACAAACAAAACAGAACATAAAATGTTACAATTGAACCTTAATTAAAACCTATCTGAGGCATTCTAACACGGCATACATAAAACCGTCATATGGCGTTTGCCACTACAAAACCGTTATATTATGATAACGTCAAAGGAATTTCACCTGAATTTTCCTTTAAAGCAAAACTCAACTTCTATGGTCGAGTCGTTCAAATTTACAAACAATTACATGTTACAATTCATAAAAAAACATTACTCAAACGAATACACATTAATTTCTGGTCACATTTTTACACTGAAACTACAATTAATCAACATACTTATAATATACATTTTAAACTTTTACGACTAAACTTCGGCTTAGCCTGGTGTTCGGCGGGAATTAACATGGTTAAGACGTTTCACAGTATTCTTAACATTAGGACATTTCCCCTTTTGACATTTGTCACAAGCCGACACGTAATCATTTATATCTAAGTGACAATATGGCCAATAAAAATACTGAGTTAATGATTCTTTCATCTTAGCAACGCCTAAATGAACGTTAGGATGTTCGTGGCAGAGTCTTTTTAATTTCTCTCGATACTTTCGAGGCACAATAAGCAGGTTTCTAGTGGTTCCATCGTTATTTTTTTTCTGGTAAAATAACATCTCGTTTACCACCACGTACTTATTTTCTTCGGGCGTCTTCTTTTTCGCCCTATCAAAAATTACTTTTAATTCTTCGTCCTCACTTTGTGCAACTCTAAATTCTTCGGGTGAAGTCTTTAATAAGTCGGGAGTAATTATTTGTTTCTCCTGGAGAGGCAAGATAGTCGCGCTCTCTTCCGAAGTGATTTCTTCTACCGCTTCTGCTCCGGGGATCACTTGCTCTATTTTCGTTTTTTCATCTCCCGTGTCTAGCCTTTCTCTATCAAATTTTAGGTTTTCGGCCCGAGTTTGCACAGTATTTTTCACCGGAACTTCAACATTCCTGTTGATCTTCTCAAGCAAGGCTGCCGTTTTATTTCCTAACAAATAGTGTTTCTGCTCGAATTCCGTATTGCTGACAGCTGCTCTAGTTCTGGTGTGGCCCCATTCACATTTTAAATCGACCTCTGCTATAGGTAAGCAAACGGATGAATCTAACACAGGTGCACTGACATAAACGTGCTCTCCTGTGTACATATGGGGTTGTACCAAATTTTTAGAAATCAGATCAATGCTCGCTCCTGTGTCTCTCAGAATAGACGTAGATTTTCCATTAACGACTCCCTGACTGATATATGGAGTCATCACGCCACTCGAGTCTCCTCCACTAGTTTCTGTTGCCGCGATAATTTCCGTCTCTTTAAGTTTAGGACACTGTGGTCGCAGATGGTCATAAGAACCACATTCGTAGCAACGGAGCTGTTTTCTTTTCTCAAAAATTCTTTCCTTGTTTTGTCCACTAGAAGCTTCTTTTTCCACATCTTTTTTTTCTTTCTTCTCTTCCTTAAATTTATGATTATTTTTAAATGGCTTATTAATTTTATCTGTGGACTTCTGATCCTTTGGGAATTCTCTTGTTCGGAAACTGTCTTGCAAGCTTTCATACTTATCTATTTTTTCCGCTAATTCTAAAGGAGTATTAATCTGCATCCACTGCTCCAAAAAATGATCTTTTATATCGGCAGGTACCCGTCTCTTCATCTGTTCCGTTATGTGTAGGTCTCTCAGTTTCTTAAATGTAGTGATTTCTAAATCTGCTATCCATTCATCATAATAGCCACTAAGCTCATGGGCATAATTCCTCCATGACTTGTCTGCGAGTTTAGGATGGCGATAAAACAGTTGTTTTAATTTTTCTGTATTCATCCTAAATCTCTGGAGAATCATCTCTTTTACGTAGTCATAATCTTTTGCCTGTTCTGGCGATTCTCTGGCCATCATGTTGGAAATTTCTGGGGTTAGTACCCCTAACAAATATGGCACCCAATCTTGTTTAGGGACTCCCGCCATCTCTGCTCTTCTCTCAAAATTAATTAGATACAGGCCCATTTCGTCCCGTTTCTCATCAAATTTCTGCATGGTTTTAAGGAGCTGAATGTTCTGAGTTGCGTCTGCATCTCTGTCCCTCCCATTTCGGGCTCTATTGTCTCCATTAATTCCTAATTCCAGTCTCCTCATTTCGAGAGTAAGTTGGTCTTGACGAATTTTGTCTTCTCTTTCTCTCTCTCTCTCTTCACGTTCCTTTCTATCTTCAATAATACGCTCTAGTGCGAGTCTAGCGTCTTCTTCGACGTAATTTTCGTTTTCTGTAATGATCTTCTTAATTTCGAAAATCTTAAGCGTATCATCAGCTAGTCCTCCTAACTCTTCTAAAAGTTCTAAAAGGTCCCCTTTCTTACCCTTATTTAAAAAGGACATTTTTCTAAATTTAGGGTTTCTAATTTTAGGATAACCAATAAAATTCTTCCTCAGCAACTAGCTATACCTTCCGACGGTATGTGTCCTAACCGGAACTAACAAGTTCAAAACTGATCAATTTTATACCGAACTATAATTTTAGCCCTTATGAACACCAAACTAGCACCGCACAATATAAACATTCACAATTTACTCAATACCTATCAAATCAAAATACCGAACTCTTACACAGAATACACATAAACAGAATTCTCAAATTAATCAATGCTCTATATAGATTTCTCACACAGTAATACACAAATACTAAATTATCACTGTTAATATCAAAGCATAAGAAACTTAAATATATCTGTTACTATTAAAAGAAAAAAAAATACTAAATAAACACTGCAAAAAAAAATTCACTTTCTTTAAAAATAGAGAAAAACATACAGTATTTGCAACTAACAAAACACAGAAATTGGCTAAACTTATTGCAATTCCTAACAAACAAAAATTGGTTCTTTACTTGAACACTAACTGGTTACTCATTCATATACCATAAAAACACACAGAAATTGGTTTTACTTATCACAATTCCTAAAACAATAGTTCCTACTTAGAACTTCAAATGGTTAACTCATACACCATTAAAACACAGAAATTGATTTAAATCATCCAAATTTCTAATATAAAATATCAGTTCTTAATACGAACTCTAAATGGCTATTTATACATATACCATCTAAAAAACACAGAAATTGATTTAATTCATCAAAATTTCTAAAATATCAGTTCTTAATACGAACACTAAATGGCTATTTATACATATACCATCTAAAAAACACAGAAATTGATTTAATTCATCAAAATTTCTAAAATATCAGTTCTTAATACGAACACTAAATGGCTACTTATAAATATACCATTTAAAAAAAACAATAAAATAATTTTTTCTTATTGCATTTATACAAAACCATTATTTAGTTTTTAAATCAAAGCCAGAATCTGATAAAAAGAATCGGCCTACCTGTAATCCTTTCGTTCATCACTGATATCCTATGACTCTTCTGACACCAGTTAATAACAGTCTGTAAGGACTCTGCCTAAAACTAAGACTGACAGCCTTTAATATTTACAAAATGCTTTATTTGCATCCCGATTAAATATAGGCTTTATACAATAATTACAAAAAAAATAAGCACTATCTGAGGCTATTTCGCGGGGTTCAGGACATCATGAGGGGGTTACAGCAGGCTCTCCGTCTCTGGCACACGTCCGACGATGGAGGTTGTTCACACCTGTAAAAAAAAAGGTCATCTGCCCCCATTTACATCAAGGTGGCGAATATATATCCTCGCCCCTCTTTGGGTGGTTCCTTACAAGTTACCGCTCGCCGCTTTGTTCCTTCAAGCGTCTGACCAGCCGACACTAGCCTTTCATCTGGACTCCATTGTCAACTAGGGAATCGTTTCAAAAGAGGTTCCTTTCTTGAAGTGTATCGAAGAGTCACTACGACACGGCTTTGTGTAACTAAACGGAAGGTCACCTTTCGGCACTGATAAAACACCTTAGATGACAAAGACGGGTGTCCCTTGGAATTTACCCGTAGGGACCGTCAAGTCATTACAATGCTCTAAGAAGATTTCTTTATAAGCTCCGTGTACTTGCTCCTTAAATTTTCTCAAGACATCCACGCGAAAAAAAAGATTCAAGCATTTCAATGCGTTTGGGCGGTCTGTCGAAGTTCTCCGCGGAACAGATTCCTCCACATCAACAATCAAATTTTGCCTCTCTCATTCGTCTGCGAAGACAGATGATGTCGATAAGAGGTGAGGTGGGAGTATTCGTATTGAAACCGTCCAGCTCAAAGTGATTTTACATGAAACTGTTTAAACTTGAAGTTTGATAAATCGCTTCAAACTCGACTCGGCCCTTTTTTTAACCATCCTTTGACGCCCACAAAGGATCAGCGTGCAGGGTTGGTAGGAAAAGAAGGTTTTAGGTCATTCACCGTCTCTTCGTACAAAGAAAACAAAATTGTTCAGTTTGTGAGAGAAAAAGAAAATAATTTTCTTTCTTGTGTTTGTTCTCGATAATTGCTCTGTTAATCACATTTCTTCCACACTTTGTTCTTTGGGTTTTTTTTTTCCCCCGTCTTGTATCCTTTTTTCCATACTATTTTTTTACGGGAAGGTACGACGTGACCATGACTGTTTAAGCCAAGATGTGTAGGGCGTAATGACGACTAAGTTTTAATTGAAACCGAGTCGTTTCTTGTATTGATGAAATGTAGTGTCAAATGTACAAAGTGCAGAAAGGAAAGCGTTGGAAAAATGAGGATTTGGAAGCTTGGGCGCAGTTGGTGGTGTTGCAGACAAATGGACTAAAACATCCATTTTGCAATAAAAATATAGAAAAAAACAGCCCTTGAAAAGAGTCATTTCAGAAAAGCGGAAAAATTGTGATTACAAAGTTCAGAGAAGTCATCTTCGCTGCTGTTTCATGTGAAAACGGCCGTTCTTAACTGCAGCTTCAGGTGTGTGGTTGCCCACGTTTTGTTGGTAAGGGTTAGTGAACTTTTACGTATCCCTTCCTCTGTTTTTTAAGATTTTTCATGATTTTTTGTTATTTTATACAAATATGAATGCTTCATCCTGCAAGTATTAACAAATACAATTCCAATATGTTGTCTTAGTAGAAAGATTTTCTTCCTACACTCACAATTTCCTGCATCTTTAACCTTTAGCATACAGGGTCCATTTTTCCGATCCCCTGTTTAGAACGGGAAATTTCATACCCCCTTTGTAAGAGCGGCTATTAAGGGGGTTATATATATATATATATATATATATATATATATATATATATGTATGTGTGGGTATGTATGTGTGGGTATGTATATCTATCTATATATTCATTCTTGGGATACATGCCATCCCACCCCGTAATTAAAATGTTAATGCTGATTGTTTTGTATTTACATTTTCTTCATGATCTTTTATTGAATAATGTTAGGTTTCATTGTGCATTTATTTACCTTTATTCATTGCTTCACTATCCTGCGTTGTTAGATGGTATGCATAAAAACCTTCAATCACGCGGTCTCTGCTTGAAATCTAGCTAAGTTAGGAAGTTCCTGTGTTGTCCCTTCACAAGGAGCATTGTCGGTTTATCTGTTGGGATCTCTGATTGGGAACTACGCTCTGTGTACGGGCGAATATCTCCAGAATGCCTGCCACGTTCGAAAGAAAACCAAAACCTTATTTTGTAGGGTAAGCAATTGGAAAAGTTTCCAAATTTTTGTTTTGCTTTTGGAGCGGCATTAAGTGACACTCGAGGTGTTCTTTTATCACAGTCTTGAGGTGTTTCTTTTATGTAGGTGGTGCGTCTGGAACTCAAGAGCTTTCTTTCTCTTTCATTCTCTCTCAGTATTACTAAAAGGTTTCTTAAAAGACAATGCTAAATTTTGGCATATTTATTATGGTTTTGTTTTAGCTGATACGCAATCAGCGCTTCTTCAATTCCACAATAAATTAAAGAGTATGACTACGTGTTTTGAACTAATCAGTAGTTAATCGTCTTGTAGCTAACACTCCTCGCTCCCTGACGATGAAATATAATTAGCTCGAATCACGTCGCCATTCTTTTTGATTAATTGTGGGATTGAAGAAGTGTTGATTTCCGCAAGTATCCTTAAGTTAGTCTAGCTGATATTTTATAAGTTTAAAAAAAGTGTAAAAATCAGTATTAAATGGCAGTTTAAAAGCGTACATAGTCTATCAAAATAAGTTAGCAGTACATGTGAATATCATTTTAATTGTCATCACTGAAAATAGTCGGCAATCTGTCACCATTTCCACACCATTTGACCGTCAAAATGTGGGAATAAAATGAGTATTTTTTCTAAGAAAAATTTTCCAGAATAACTTCATCTGCGAACCTATGAAATATATCGCTCACTCCTTTCAACAACGTCATATGTCAAAAATCGGCGATTTTTTAGTTATACCTGTTTTCAGAATGTCCTGAAAGAGTAGTATATCTCTGCAAGATAGTCCTATCTCATCGCTCAATATTTAGCCGCTAGAGAGCAGAATTAATATTTATTTTTAATATATTTTAATCTACTTTCAAACTTTAAAATCACTCTCCTGAAAAATCACGTTTTTTGAGATATGACGTTGTTGAAAGGAGTGAACGATATATTTTTTCAATTCCTATAATCGTAATTACAGATATCGTACGATCTGATAACATCTGTACAATCTGCCTCTAATATTTTTCCTTTCAAATTACTGCAAAATGTACTCCCCTAAAAATGATTTCTGTGTTCCAATTTACGAAATATACGGAGTTTATAAAGTTAGACATATTCTAGGTACTTGTTGAAGAGCAGTTCAGACGTCAGAATAATTAAACGCTGTTAAAATATAATCAAACACTATATTTCCATATTGTTTTATAGTAATGCTAAACGATATATAGTTGGGGTATTCTGATTATGTATATCAAATATTTTACCCCATCAATCAATATGTTGCCAAGTAACGTAACGTTTTGTGGCCCTTTAAATATCCGACTGAAGTTACTTTTGTCTGCGGTTATTATTATTATAATACTTTTCTGCTTCGGAAATTAATCACTAAATATAAGATAACAGCAGTATGAAAAATAATTGTTTTATGTCGTAAAAATAATATTTTATTCTTATTCGTCGTATATCACACAAACTCCCATATATATATATATATATATAATATATGGTCTAAACAATTCACGACAGATATGCACTCAGTGTGAATATCGAATGTTTGTTCCATAGCAGATAGTTTTATAAATGTCCATCTGTCCTTTGCAAAATTAATTAAATAAATAATAATAAAATAAAATAATAATAATAATAATAATACTTTAAGAGTCTTTTCCTTTCTTAATATTTCGACAGCATCTATTTAATTAAGTATTGATATAAATTCTAAAAAATATGAAAGATGAACCCTTAGTTTATTAAATATTCTAGGGTTTGATAAATTAGCTGTACGAACTCAAATATCCAAACTGTATTTTTAAAGAGTCCAAATTATTTAATTAAAGCACTCTCTTTAAGCATGTATCCAGATAGTGCTTGAACTATTTTTCCTTTTAAGTTATTTCTATAATATCTAGTTAACTGGTTATTGAACTTGGAGAAAATGTAAATACGATCGAATAATGTGAGAATTATCATGTATATATGTATTCATATAAATTCCTCGGCGAAAAAAAAAAAAATTACATTCAAAGGAGCGGTGACGAGTTGCAGTGGTGGCCTTTTAAACGTCCATTTCCTGTTATCTGATATTGATTAAAAGTAAGTATGTTATATAAGTGATGACGAATTGATATTAAATCTTCGAAACCTAAAGCAAACAGGAAATAAGTCACCTGACGTGATCATCTGCCGATGCAAAAATTTATTTTCTGAACGGCAGGCGCGAATAATGTTTGTTCCAGTGATAGCCTTTTAAATGTCCGTGTCCAGTTTACTGACCAAATACTTTTGACAGGAACCTGTTTTTTATATATCACACTTCCCCATCGGATCGATAATCGCCCAATGATGGGGGTGCCCGAATTCGAACAGGTCCTCCAGTAAAGTTTGATCTCCAATTGGCCAGATATCGGCCAATGGCGACCCAACGCCTACTACTCTGGACCTACGTTGGTGACCTACCGCGCGTGCGATGACGTAACGTCAATTTTGGGTTGCAAGTGTTGGCGATGAAGCTTGTTTATAGCATTTTATATATTTCGCCAAATCCTGGCGATGAAAAGTGTTGAATCTTGTATGAGCGCAACTTTGTTTTATTTTTTCATAGATGCGAGTACAAATTAATTCTATAAATCAACTTTAAATTTCTTTTCACGTGTGTGAAAATTTTTCCAAATTTAAATCTTAGTTTTTTTTCTGATGTTTTATTTTTATTTTTTTATTTAATTTTTATTTATATTTATATTTTTTTATATAATGTAGAGAGCATGAATTATTGAAGTTAAAATTTCTGTTAATATTTTTGATACTATTCGATAGAAAAACAGCAATTTCATATTCATAGCGAAAATTTTACAAACAGCTTTTGAAATTTTAAAATGTTATTGGGAGTTCATCTTTTGAGTTACATTATAAGTCTGCCTGATGAGTTTGTAATACTTGATAATTTTTCGTGAACATATTTTCCGAAACTGCGCTTTAAATGGTGTTTCATTAAATATAAATGAATAAAAAAATATCTACACCCATACATGCTCTAAAATGCAACTCTCTTACTAATATTTAAATATAGTTTAACGGTTTGTTTAGCTATAAAATTATCAATTTTTTTTTAACTGGCTAAATTTCCATATTTAACGCAAAATCTTTGTGATGATATGTGTGTGGTATTGTTGAAGTGTATCAATCTTTAATCTAACAGTACTTATCAAATTACAATCAAAGAATAGTAAACACCGTCTTTATAGAAGCGCATCCAAAATTTTAGCTATTATTTAATAAAACAATTTTTGTTGTGGGAACGTAAATATGATTTTTCTTTTTAAAAATATTCAACAGGATTTCATTCATCCACAAATGTTACTCGTTTTCTGTCATGAGTAGAATTCTATGTAAACACATTTTTTTCCCCTTTATTTCCGATGATTAGAATAAAATGTTGAGCGAACGCTACTTTCTCAAACCCTTTTCAAAACTACTGTCACCGCAAACGAAACTATTTCCACCGCCGGTGCACGCTGCCAAAGCGGGTGATAACGCGCCAAGTATTGGCGCTGAGGCGGCAACCTATGGCGAGTGTTGAGTCCCGTGAGGTCGCCGAGAACGACCCGACCGTCGCGATGATTCCCGACCGGCCGTAGTTGCGAGCCAGACCAGCGCCTGACATGTGCCGGTGAACGTCGACGCGGAACCGCATCTCCTCGTCACGCCGATAGATCCCGTAAACAGGGGCCGTTCTCGTCAGTTACTTTTCGGAAAACTTCACAGTCATTCTATATTTTGATCGCCCCAGCATCCTTTGGATTGATAAATGAATTCCGCTGTAGCGAATCGTGTATGTCATTTGTGTTTGTAAACAAATAAGTGCATATTTGCTGGCCTGGAAGTGCTAGAAATTTAATAAGAGTTTAGATCCATAGAGGGCGTTGCTCGTCAATGCTCTGATGAAACTGTCAGTCAAACTACGACCGACAGTTGAAGGTCGATCGTCTGAAATTTCTGGGCTTCTCTCCCCCCCGCTACCGCTGTTTGAAGGAAGATGTTTCCTTGGAGGTGAGCTGTTGGAATTTTTTTTTTATATATATATATTTCAGTTACGTGAAATCTCCCGATGTTTTTAACTCGATGCCGTGCATTTAAACATAGTTTGCAGTAAGTGTCACCAATATAAATACAAAAACTTTTTTAAAAACTAATGCGTCAAAGCGGATTATAATTTTTTTTGTTTTGTTTTCGGATATTATAGCTAATTTAAAAAAAAAAAAATTTTTTTGGTTTATCGTATTGTGAATGATGTAATTTGCTAAAAATATCGATTAAACGTTTTCATTCGTGTAAACATATTTTTTAGTTTTTATATGGAACAGAAGTTATTTACTTCCCGTTTTCACACTTACGAGTAAATGAGTGTGTTCAAAGCATCCGTATATTTTGGTGTGTTCAGTAACAAATTTAGAATTAGAAAAAGTTATTTTATTATCATATTTTTTTACAGAAGTAAAATTTAAGTGAATTACTAAGTAAAATCAAATACTATGATTTTACAAAAAATAAATAAATAAATAAAGTTTATCTGACGATTTTATAAAATTTCTTCTCCTTAGTTAAAACCCAAAACATTTAACGTTGAATTGTTTTATATAAACGACGTATACTATTCATGGTGTTTAAATAGTTTATGCTAAAGTCATAGATCAATTTTTAGGTCGTCGAACTGAAAATTTTAGAGCATTTTATCAATAATATATATGTAATATAATCATTTAAAAATCTTTGATACATCATATTTAAGTTTCTAATATTTGCAGTGGACTGTGAAGGATTTAACTACGCCTATATTTTTAAACGTTAATATTTTTCAGCATATGTCAAATCGCATAAATGAGTTCATTAAACTTATTTCTAAAGGAATCTGCACGGATTGGCATTAATTTCATAAACGATCTTATTTAAAACTATAGTTTTACAAGATCGGTTTCACTCTTGTAACTAACTGCTTTAAACTTCTTTCGGTAGATGTTTCTAGATTGTGTAGAAAATCAAGCGTTTCTCATGCGATATTAAATTGTAAATCGTATCGTAATTTACTCAAAATCCACACAAGACTACCCAGAATGATTTATATTATTAATACCATTTATTTTCTCCAGTTTTTTGCAAAGTTTGAAATATCTTTTTTTTTAAATTTTTATTTACTATATTCTAAAAAAGTAATTGACTTTGATTCCCGATAAATTCTTGAAAATTCGGTGCATTAATCGGTCATATGAGTTCTTTAAGTAGATAGGATATAAAAATCTAAAAGTAAACAAAATTCAGTTTTACTTTGTTTTGTCTATTTTGTTTATATTTCATTTTATTCACATTAATGAAATGTTTCATTTTTTGTGTTCTGCACACAATTCTTTTGTAGTTTTTGCTGTTTTAAATGAACAGTTTCAGTACGTTTGTTTACAAAAATGTTCGCAATGTATCGAAAGCTGATGGTTTGTAAAAGAATATAATGTTCATTTAACCAATATCTGTTATAAACGTTAAGCTGTAAAGTTGAACGCATATAATCCTAAATTCTTAAAGAGATGGGTGATAGTTGTGGTAAACTTGTTTATCTAATATTGTAAAAAATTAGTAATAATTTAGAGATTTTAATTTCTCCATCGTAAAAAAAAAAAAAACGACAAATGCTGAGAAAAAAAATTTGAATTTTAAAATTTTTCATTCCCCGTTGTAGCACAGTAATCACTTGATTGTATTATTTGTAGAATTATCAGTAAAGTAAACAATAGTTTTATATTTTTACTTTCCTATGTGCTAAATTAAGTTTTTAAAATCACTTAAGTTCTCTAGCGTTTCTCACGTTTCGTTTTCGTTTACTCGTTTTGTTTTGTTTCTTGTTCCAAACTTGAAAGTGAGACACAATGTCTTTAAAGCTTTAATGAAGTTAAAATGAAGCCGCAAATCTGCATTAATTCAAGAGAGGGAACAAAGTTATAAATGTAGGTTTATGTATATCCGTTTGTTGCGTGTTTGCATTTAGTGAAAGACAGAGTTATAACAAACATGAATGAAGTTCGTAATAGAACCAGATTCACATCTGCATCATAACAGCTGACAACACTCCCACGATTGTGGCCTATTCTCAAATCCTTAATTGCATTTCCAGGGCAAACCTTCAGATAATAGTAACATTAACGTTAAATATGCTTTTAAACGTATCTCATTATATTACTATCTACAAGCAATTCACGGGAAAATATTGTTAAGATTCGCTTTCCATCGAAGTATTGTTTTTGTTATACACCTCTATTTCTAAAGCAATTTTGATTAACTATGGTAACATACTGCTGAAATATGAAATATACCATCTCTGTGTCACAGAAATGATATTATTGAATATTTAAAAATTTTGCTTTTATTCTAAATACATCCAAGCCTGATTATTGTTAATTCCATTTTTTCCCTTAAAATACAGTAACATTTTATGTTTAGTGAGTAAAAATACTTATTTCAGTGCTTAAAAAATATAGATTTTAATATGTAATCTAATATCGTATTTATTATCTCGGATATGTGAGAGAAAACCGGACAGTTTTTCTCTTATTCATACGAGAAAAAAAAAAGAAAAATGAGCCCATATGTGTGTTTGACGGTATAGTAGTCAGGTAACTAAAGTGATGCGATCACATGAATTTCAATTCAGTTCCATGGGATTAACGGCGTAAAGTGTTCATGATATTTGTTAAAAGTTAGGTAATTCGATTTGTTTCTAATAACTTTGTTGTTTATTGTATAAAAATTTTATGTCATCCCATACTTTGTTCATAAGATTAATCGTAATTTGTAACAGAAGAACCTAAACAAAGCTAGCTAACTGATGATGAAAAAAAAAAAGACAATATTGTGCATGAATGAGTAAATTTCACCAAACTTCAAAATAAATACATAAAATAAGGAAATTATTAACATATTACAATTTATGATATGTGTAAAGTAGTAACTGTAATAATATAACAACTAGTTAATTTCCACAATTCACATGTTTCGTGGCCATTTTAGTTTTTTTAGATAAGTTTTTTGTGTTTATTAATGCCGCATTTATGACAAACTTCGGAAAAAATGTTCATGGATCAGAATTCCGTAGATATTTTTTACCATCCTTAGGAGGACTTTGAAATTCCCTTTAAATTTTAGGAGGACTTTTAAATACTTTTTTCATTTAAGGAAGACTTTTAAATACTCCTTTAAATTTTAGGAGGGCTTTTAAATACCCCTTTAATTGAAACCTTTAGGCCTTTAAATTCAGTCATTGCGGACATCCTGTTTAATAGCATTTATCTAAAAACACTGTGCAAAATTTTATATTTTCATACAAAGTTTGCATGTTTTATGGTTATGTGAACGGGTCGAAGTATGTAGCAATTCTTTAAAAAAAAATTGTTACAACAGTGGCATATAGTTTACTTAATTTCTTGGAAGAGTTTCTAAAATGTAAACTAAGTAAGGTTTTATTTGCAAAGTTGAATATTCTCTCTTAAACTGGTTGTGTTTTACTCTGTGGAAAATTTTAAACTAATAGCAATACAATATGTTAACGGTACTTAATTCATAATTGTATAGATTTTCGTAGAAAATTTTGGATTATCTTATATCACAAAACTAATTTCGTTCTTAAGAACATTCACAACTAACATATCATCCAACTGATAACCTCTTGAAAACAACATTTAAAAAAAAATAATTTTTAAAAGGTATATTAATAGCAGTTGATATTTTTAATGAAAGAGAAACGGGAAGAAATATACTAGTCTTTAGATATTCATTGTTTTCGAAACTGGCAACATTTTTTGTAGCTCATTGTTAGCTGCGCGTAGCTTTAACGTAACACATCTGTTCTATGTCGATCAAGTTTTTTAGCTATTTATTTAGTTAATTGTTCTGTTTATTTGTTTACGTTTCAGTTCGTTTCTCTAAAAATCATAATTCATCCAGGCTACAGCGTCCCATTTTTGTAAACGAAAACCCACAACTAATGCATTAAAGTTCAGAATGCCGAAATTGTTAAGTCACTGGGCGTTTAAAAAAGCTTTACAATTGTAGGTACTTTTCTTCGCATTATTGCCCAGAAAAATTTAATACCAACTTTAAATGTATATTAGGAAATAAAAGAAAAAAAATCATCTAACCCAGAGTTTAAGATAATTGCCCTTAAATACTGAAATTAACGGGAACTTCCTTTAATACTAATGAAAAAATTCAACTCAATATCAAGCATTATGCTCAGTGAAATTTTATAATTACGTTAGATCCTGTTATAGTTTTTAGCATTATAATTGTTGGCAATGTACTGCAAAAGCCTAAATCCCAAAACTACACAATTCGGCTGATTTATATTTCGTAGTAAGACATATTAATTAGTAGAAAAAAGTCACGAGTAAACTGTTTTAAAATGAATAGCATTGTAAACCTTCCTTTTCTGTTGTATAAACATTTGAAAGGTTGTTTTATTTGTTTGTACTGTCAAATCAATGCATATTCTTTGTTTTTCGTAGTTCTTAAATGGTCAATGGGTTGTTATTTCAGTTGCTTGTAAAAAAAAAATGAAAACTTTTTCAACAGCCTTGGATTAAACAATATATTAAGGTAAACAGCTAACTTGGAAGGGGGGAAATGTTCGTTTAAAGTAGTATATAAACTACGTTATCTTAAATTCAATGAACTAGAAACGGTCGAAGCTTTTGAACGATGTTATAACGTTTGTGTATAATCATTTTCAGGTGCCTTGCGTATATACTTCACGGTCAAGTTTACTACCCATCTCGTTTAAATTTGTAAACTGGTTGATGAGGAAAAGAAAGGTTTTTTTAATTTTTATTATTATTATTATTATTTTAAGCGTAATAGTATGAAAACAGCACGTAGAAAATAGGCTCTGTGCTTTAACACTTTGTGTTGCAGGATATATTTGCAGCTAAATCTCATCAGTTTATTGGCATTTTAAAAATTTTAATCGAGTATCGGAAACTGATTTGTTTATAATAGCAACTGCAAACATCGGAATTGTCTACATACATTCAGCACTTTTTGATGATTTATGATCACATGCACGCGCGGGGGGTGGTGGGGGGGTATCTCTTGTTTTTCGTATTATCGCAGAGAAAAACAGTAATCTGGAATACATGTAAAAATTTCCGGTTACCGTTTTTTCATAAAAGAGCATCAGGTGTTTTTAAAGGCTTTCCGAAAATTTGAACAGTTTTTGAAAAATATCATTGTATTCGTAAAGTTACTGTTTCTGTATCATTTAAACGAGTCGTTCAAAGGCATACTCATAGAAATGTCTGTATTCAGATACAATACAGTTAAAAATCAAGATCATGTAAAACTTGATAAAGCAAAGAATAAGGTAGACTTAACTTATTTTAGCTGCTACAAAAACACTCCTTGTTGTAACTCGATTCTAAGATGCAGATTAGTGTAAATGAGTGGTTTATTTTAAATTTTGTACCTGTGAGTGCCATGTGAGGGTTATTTTCTTACAAGTGCATGTAGAAGTAATTTACTCGAAAATCCAATAGGGTTAGTACACAGCAGCCTTAAGTAAACCGATAAAAAAAAAAAAAAAACCCGGCACAAATCTAGAAGTTGCCATTCACTCGCTAGATGTGATACTAGCAAGGGGTTGTCATAATTTTGTTGGATATTTAATGATCACTCATATGTATAATGCAGATGCACCCGCTGTTATAATTAGGATTCTAACAGTAGGTGTCTTTTCTAAAGGCAATCCACGAGACGCTAATGAGAACTGTCGGTATTTTTTGCGGGGAAAAAGTGTGTTGTATATATGTAAGTGATACAGGTCGAGGAATTGCGGTCTCACAACTCACAGTTTTTTTCTGCCTGTGTAAAGACTTAACAGTATTATTCAATAGGGACTTGAGAGCAAGGTCCGCGTTAAAATAATTTTTAAATTTGTTTCCAATCTGCAGCTTCTGTGGTTGAAATTAGAGAGATTATTAATTTTACCGTTAGAAGTGTCATAAATTTTTGTAGGATTGGTTATCTTTTCACTTTTAATTTTTTCGCGAAGTGACTGCAGCATTAATAGATATAGTAAACGAATATTGTATTGAAAGAGCAATGTATTATATATACAGTCGAACCTCCATATATCGAAGTAGCAAAATGCCGGAAAAAAATTCGATATATAGAATTGATCTTAGTTTTATCATAATTCTCCTAAAACATTAAAATTAAGGCTAATTTTCGTATACGAAACTCCATTTCTAATTTATATGCGAATCACATTAAATGAAAGTTAATAACTAAAAAATGAATTAATGTGAAAGATTTATTGAGTACTATATACCTTTTAAAAAAACAATAATCCAGACAGTGGTTACAGTGATCACAGTTACATTTTTAAAAAAAATAACTACGAATATCTTGCTGAACAACCAGTTTTGCGGAAAGTTCATCAAAGATATGCTCGCATTTATTTAGTTCATTAAAAACTTCATCAGGGACATTTTCCAAGAATTGAAGTCCACGAAGTATTGTTTCTAACGCCAAAAATTGGGAGATTTTATTCTAAAGTGGAATAAAATTTCCCAATATGTCGTGAAAAAAATTTCGATATGTAGAGATTTTTTCGATATATAGAAACAGTTTTTCTATGTAATGAACATGGAGATTTGCTAAGAGTTCGATATATAGAAAATTTCGATATAGGGAAGTTCGATATATGGAGGTTCGACTGTATATATAGCGAACCCGGTATATACCGAACGAAAATTTTGGTCCCGCCGTTTTTCTATTGTACGTAATTTAATTAGTATTGTGTCAGTTTTAGGTAGTCGATTTTAGTCAGTTTAATTCATTAATGATCATTTTTAATAGGTTTTATTATTTTTTAATACATCATTATTGAATACACATTGCAACTAACGAGTTATGCATTTTGTGAACTCTAGCATTTTTCTTAACGGTTCGGATTATAGCGAGCAAAACTTTTGGTCCCTTGAAGTTCGTTATAACGGGGTTCGACTATACATATATATATATATATATATATATATATATATATATATATATATATATATATATATATATATATATATATTTATATATATATATATATATATATATATATATATATATATATATATATATATATTTATATATATATATATATATATATTTATATATATATATATATATATATATATATATATTTATATATATATATATATATATATTTATATATATATATATATATATATATATATATACGGATGTAAGGGACGTTTATAAGCTGCCTGGAATATCAAAGTTTCTAGTACAGCATTAATCGAGTTATCCGGAATTAGAGTAAAATAGTTTTAAAATTGCTTTTCGTGAGAAAAAAAAAGGAAAGAAAACAATTATTCAGTTAATCTGTATTACATTTTTTAATATGACTCGAAAAGAAACTATTTCTATACTCTGTGTATCCAGTTTTTTTCCCCCTACAGAAAACAATTATGAAGAGTATACGCCTGCACTGAATATGTGCTGAGTTAATTTTTAGAGAAGGTGTACGTGACGTTTACTTGGACATGCTAGAAAAATCCCACACCTACGTCTTCACAGTTGAATTCGTGACTTGAATCTTGGACTGACGCTTGCACAGCTTTGTGGTGCCAATACGATACGAACTCGTCATTCGGGCAGTTTCTTAACCTTTCTATCAAAACTCGCTTCAGGATCCGTCCAGTAATCAACAGTTGCAGTAAATACGGTGATTTCGTTCCTGTGCAGTAATTTGTGCCTTCACTCACGTGATTAAGGAAACCGTGTTGCAACTGCCCATTTCTCTGTGTGATACATCTCCATCGTCATACATCTTACATGAAACGTCGTGTCGGAAATCATAAGGGCATCGTACTTTAATGAGAGATTTAAGTTATGTCAGATGTAGCATGTAACGATAAATTAAAAATAACATCATTGCTGATATCGTTGTTGGGAGGAGCTTGTGTTGTGCTTACAACAACTGCTCGCAATGAAGTTTGTATATTTTAACGATCATACATACATATATGTATTTATAAATATAGTTTTGAAAATTGAAAGTATATCTATTTTTCAGTAGGGTATATTTGATATTTTTATTGAAGTATCACAAGAAGTTTAATACTTCTACTAGATGGTAGAATGTCAAAGAAATTCTTTCTTTTAATCATTAAATTTCAAATTAATGTTTTCTGTCTTTTCTCCTTTACCTTAAGACTTAATTATTTTATTTTGATTGGTGAAAGTTTTTGCCTTTTATCCTAATAATCATTTCGTGAAGCGTCAGTCTCATTCTGTCCCATGTTTATAATGTACGTATAAACATTAGTCCACGTACATACTTATAAAATGTACTTGTTTGTTAAATTCTGTCCTACGTTTGACGTAATTACCTTCCCATATATCGTTACTACTAATACGTTATTTTGACTTGACTACCTTCGCATGACCAAATTTTTTTTCTCTGTAAACATAAAATCAAATTTTATTTAGAAAACTGCAAGTTTCTAGCTTTTTCCTAATTTTAATCAAGATATTATTCTACAGTCTGATCATGTTACATATTTGTAATATAATAACTTCCTCTACGTTTGCCTCTATTATTTTTCATGTTAAAATGATTCTTTTCCGTATAAATATTATATTTAAATTCGTCCGGGTGCTGTAGGAGTTTCTATTTTTGTTATTTTTAATCGCGTTATTAACTTGTGATTTCGATCCCAGCTGCGTTTGTGATAGGGGAATCAAGTTCTGTGTGTAACATGAGGAAGTTATTACGTCCCAATCTTTTGTATTACTTCCAATGCGAAGTTTTACCTCGATATTTTCCATCTCAAGGCTTATGTGTACTAACCCTGTTGGATTCGTTCACCTCAGTGTTAACCTACGGAGAAAATTTGTCTACTATTTACAGCTACATAAATGCTGATAACCAAATAAAAATGGTATTTTCAGATAGCCCAGACTTTTCTGCACCTTGTAAAAGGATTCATTTTATAATTTTTGTCCACGGAATTTAGGAGCGTTTAAAACACACTAAACCAGATTTTTTTTTCCCTCGAAAAGTTTAAATTTTTAAGGTATTATTCGCATATATTTTTTAAAACGAAAAACACCACAAGATGTAAAATTTCTTTATTACGGAGTACATTTTTTAAAAAGAAATCTTTAAATCCATGTGTGCAATCCTTGGAAAAAATTTCTCCATAGGTTGACGTTGAGGTCAGGGAATCCAATAAGGTTAGTATACAGCAGCCTAAAAATCGTTATTTTCTAATTAAATGTTCGATTAAATTACTTCGGTTTGAGTACTTTAAATTTCATCTACCTTTCCCCTAATATTATTACTTTGCTATCCTTACCCGTTCCATATTTTTAAGTCAATATGGGAAGAAATTTCTTTCCTATATTGCATAAATCCTAATGCATAAGTTTATCTTGATAAGTCTTCCAATTTAAGGTTATTCTTTTCTATTTAATTACTGTATCGAATTATCTTTGTTAGCCTACCTCAAGTTTCTACAAAATATTTTCAATCACGCTGTTGATCTTTGATCTCGTCTTGATGTTAGTTACGTAGTATGGGAAAGCAAGCATTCTCCATATTACATTGCTACTATTACGTAAATTCTCTTTGTGCCAGATTTTTTTTTCCAGTAACTATAGACCTTTTTTGAGATTCCTTTGGGATTAAATGACGCGGTGAGTTTCGGTTTGCATATCATTGATTGTGACACCATTGTCTATCAAAACTAATTTCGAACTTTAGTTTTGAACGTGATCGCTACGCTGGTTATTTAGTTGTGACACTGTCTATAAAACACTTAAAGATCAGTGTCCCGTAAAGATTGATTCAATTTTTCAAACTTTGTTTCTGAATACAAATCGTGTACTTAAGGTTACTGTGTTCTGACCCTTCTGGAATTCGCTCACCTCAGTGTTAATCTATGGAGAAAATATGTCTACTATTGACAGCTACATAAATGCTGATAATCCAATAAAAGTGGTATTTTCAGATAGCCTGAACTTTTCTGCACCTTGCAACAGGATTCATTTGATAAATATCGTCCACCAAAGGAACTGATAAGCGTTTAAAACACACTATAACCAGATTTTTTTTTTACCCAAATAGTTTAAATTTTAAAATAGAATTTGCATTTGTTTTAAAAAGCGAAAAATGCCCCAAGGTGTGAAATTTCTTTCTCTATTACAGAGTATTATTTTTAAAAAAAACTTATAAATCCAAGTCTGCAATCTTTGGACACATTTCTCCATAGGTTAACATTGAGGTGATCGAATCCAATAGGGTTAGTACACAGGACCCTTAAACAGGTTTTAAATATCTCCTCACCAGTTTTCAGTTTAAATAATCATACATTTAAAACCTAAAATGTCCTTGTTAATAAATAAAGAATTGATGTAAATATTCTGGTCTGTTTCGAAATCTAAAAAGGAAGAAATCTGAAGCATAATACCGGGAAGGAAAAAAAAAACTTGTAATAAACCATTTCTTTGGGATTGCGCTGCTAAGTGCAGTTCGTGTTTAAACTAGAGGTAAACCCACTCATCAGATGTCAGTTCTTCCCCTATATGTGTCACTCTTCGAACGAAACCTTTTCAGGTATTGTGTTCTGTTGGGGAAATTTGCCCTGTTTCCCACAAATGTAACACGCTATAGTTCAACTTCGATTTAAGGTTTCGGTATTTCCTAGCTCTTTGCAACTGGGGACTTGACAAATTTTACTTTATCGCTTTACTTAGCGTAACCGAAATACTTGGGCATATCGAGACATGTTCTTGTTTTGGTTTACGTAGATTTACGGAGCATTTTTTCATAAGTGTACGTTTAAGATCATTCATTGGTGTGGTTCCGTAGATTAATTAAAGTCTTTTACAGTAAAGAAAATATTTTTAAAAAAATTCTTTTTTTCAAGGCTCAAAGTAACAGTTCATTGGTGGTGTAGAAATTAGATCTAGTATCTTGAAGCAGAACATTTTTCTTTCGATTCCTGAACCAACAGAATTGTTATATTTTTTTGTAATGATATCAAAAGGTATGATAAAGCAGACTATTTACAAATTTCAGTATATCTAGATTCATTTTACTTTCTTAAAAAATACACCTCCGATATTTTTGCGCGTGTTTCTTTAGAACGAATACTTTAAACATTAACGTAAATGTAAATATGGTATGCATATATAGGCAAATGTTTCCAAAGTTGGCCGTTTTACATTTACATTTAACCATGTTTTATGATACCTAGCTATTTATCTATTTTTATGCCCATGATAGTTGTAAATTAGCGATATTCATATCAAAATATTTTCGTTTTCTAATGTGATATTTGCAAAGTTATAGGGCGTGTTTGTTTATTTAACAGATCTTTTTAATGTAAAAGTGTGAGGTTTAGTGTATAGAACTTAAAATTGTTGACAGGCGTGTAGATTTTATGCAACATACCGATATAGTGTTTATTATAAAAACTCATGAAGCATTTTTATATAGTGATGAAATTTAAATCTCTTTTCTCTATATTTTCAAACCCAAATACGACTTGTCAAAAGCACGAAATTGGTGTCAAAATATTAATAAAGACAAATAATTTTTAATTAAAGGAAACATTTTATACGCTGTATTATAGCAATAAGCGAAAATTCTGTGAAGGAATGTTGATGTACTATATCCTTTCTTGTGAACAAGTCTTAACTCGTGCGTATGATTTGAGCTTTCTTGTTGCATTTTGTATGGTCATTAAAGTGATTTGAATTTTTAGAATAATTTTCAGAGCCTACACTATGCAATTAAATTTTCTAACTTTATTCGAAGCGTCTTTCAGTTAAGGGGCAGAATACTGTCATACAGTGCATATAACAGTACCTTTGCTGAATATTAAACAGTTAAATAGCTTTGCATATGTATGCCCATCTAAAAATAAATTGAAAATTATTAATTAAAAATTAAATATTAATTCTTTTAATAACTCCCTTGCTAAGGAGGAAGTATATTTTAACTATTAGTTTACTGTGTAAAAGTTTTATATGTCAACTTTTTAACTGTTTTAAAGATCTGCAAAACTTTACTCCAGTAAGATCTAATTTTAAATTCCTAAGTGTAAATTTTAGATAGATCGCAAAAACTCGGAGATTACATGCATATATATGCACCGAAACTGATGGATCCTAGTTGAAGCATATGTATGTATATTTGCATACTCATGGCACTGTTTATACGAGTCATTAACCTCTGAACTATTAATCCTTGTCTCTCTTAAGTAATTTAATGTTGTGACACCGTATGCGTATAATGTAGCGTCTATGCAATGCTATTATTATATTCATGGCATAACACGTGAATGTTCTGTAAACTGCATGATTTGAAGATGCCTATTTACATGCATTGATAGTAGTATTTATGCTGTAATGTAGTGCACTTAGATGTCACAAAATCTGCAGTTCACTTACTAATGCAAGGGCCATTAAGAATCGTAAATTTGATTGATTCTTGTGAATTTATGTGAACTAAAACATGAATGTATGTATAAACAAATATAAACATTGTGTAATCATTTGTAAATGGTCTAAGGTTTCTATATATAAAGGGAAATTACCCCGATTAATCGTTTATGTAGAAAAACTTCTATGGCTAACCGATTGATTAGTTTGTGAAAGTAAAAATTAAGTTTCTAAGTGAGATCAACGGAAGTTAATAAAATTGCGGCAGGTGTCGTAGTTTCAAAAGCCAACTTTCGCAAGATCTCGTTTTCAGGTAGTAGTGAACTCTATCTGTAACGCGAGAATGGAAGGATAACATATCAGCCATAAATGTTGTAATGCGTTTAAAATCGCGATATGTTATAGAGCTGCGGTGAAATTAAGACAGCTGAACCGCAAAAGAAACCGGAAGTTGCGGTAAGGCACGAAATTCTGGTTAAAAGAGATTCGTATCAAATAATGAAAAATATTTTCGTTTTTTGTTTTATGATCTGTACTAGTATTCTCGGAGTAACGTTAATTTTTCAATGAACTCTCACTTACACAAAATTTTTCTTTGCTTTACGCAACTTCCAGTTACGTAAGTATTACTTCCAGTCAGGTGGTCAACCTGACGTGGGACCCCAGAGTTTAGTTCCCAAGCATGCTTGGTCCTCATTTTATCGACCCACTGAAGGGATGAAAGACTGAGTCGACCTTGCCCAGTCACAGGGTTGAACCCTGGACCTGTGGGATGGCAGCTTGACGCTTTTAACCACTACGCCACCGGGCTTCATTCTCATATATATATATATATATATATATATATATATATATATATATATATATATATATATATATATATATATATATATATATATATATATATATATATATATATATATATATATATATATATATATATATATATATATATATATATATATATATATATATATTATATAAAAAGATATATATAAATTTACATGTGAATGGCCAGTTTAGGTGTGAAAAGATGGAATGAGGGCCTTGACCTTTTTTATAAAATTTTAGTATCTACATATATCAAACTAACCCTAGTTAGTTTTAGCTGTCTGTTTCATTCCTATTATAATGCAAGTCCTTTGAAGTGATTCCATTTCATCATTATCTGATCAGGTTTTAAACAGCATATCAGTTTTCCATTATCGACGGATCAATGCTTTTCATTGCTCTTTTAATTAGGTTTGTTTTTCAGCGCAGCCACTCGACCTAGCCTGCGAAATGACGACAAATCGACAGAGACACACGCTGAGAAAAATCCCCGGGCCCTTTGTCAGTAGTTTTATTTCTAAATCTTCCCGCACGAATATGTTTTATTCAAACAAATAAATAAACTACAAAGTGGTATTTTGAATCGTATTCTTTTTCCGCCCGTTTTACCACGCATTAATATAATCCTTTCCGCGTAGAAAAACTCATTTGTCTCGAACTAAAACATGGACCAGATTTCGCTTTTCTCTCATAAAATCTTATCCCAAACATTGTCAATCTCATTATTTTCTTTTCCATATTTTTCGAACCCGACGGCGTTTCCGCCTGGGGAATATTAAAAATTAATATGAGACCCACGTGGGCATTGGCTGCCTGTGTTTTACAGAATCCCGAAATAGATTTTTCATAACTCTTTATTTTGTTACAAGTCCGCAAATGTTTGCTCTATGTAAATGAGGCGGTATCGAGGGGGGAAGGGGAGGGGGGGGGTGCAGTCGCAATAAAATCCGAGTGCATAATTATTAGATTTTTTTTTTCTTTTAATACTTATTCTCCCTATCTTTTAAATCGCGCGATACTTTTGAGTGACTTGGCGATAGCGTTTCGCGTTTTCATTAGATTCCCGATACCCGCTTCTACTAAAAGATTGGAATTAATTACCACATCGGCACTTGTAATAACAGTGATGAATGTTTGAAGTAACAGATGACGGGAAGTTTTAAAAAGGAAGACTCGCGTCTCATAAATATTTTTCCGTCTCTGAATGTTTTTTGGTCCTTCATTAAAATGAATCAAAATATTGAAAGTTTTTCTCGTTTTCATAATATATATCTGGGTTGTTTTGGTTTGTGGAGGAGTGGGTTGTTTCTCTCTGTGAGAGATGTTCGAACGCTCTGATGTTATTGTGAAAATATATATTTTTTTTTTAAATCGTAGCCTTATTACGTAATTTGATATTTATTTATGTGGTTGGATATTGCTTTGTTTGTTCTTGGCGTAATTCTTTCTGAAAGCATAAGCTAGTAAATCCGAGCTCTTTTGAAGACATTGTTTGTGTTAGAGCTATATTTGCTGTTGCAGTGGCGCCAGAAGAGGGGTCGGCTGATGAAAGGAAATTATGCCCTTAATTTTAAGTTGCGAATTATTATTGCTGTTTATGTGGTATTTCCAAGCGCTAACACAAAACTTTTAAAAGACTTAAGAGAGTCATTTCTTTCATTTACAGAGTCGCTGATTAAACTATTTTTCCGTCATAGTTAATTTTCATTTTATATCCAAGTTAGGTTAGCACTTTTCCTGTAATTGATTGAAAAATATTCTTAAAACTAGGTTTTATTATTTAGTTTAAAAATATGTTTTGTAAACAGGATGATGTATGATGACTTAAGTGTCATCTGCAATTTAAATTCGTGTGTTTAATATATTTTTAGAGCAATACATACAAAGGATTTTACAATGAAAAGTGTTAGTACTTTATAAAATGTTAGTATATGGTGTTACAGTTTGCATTGGGCAGGAAAACTTTCACTTAGCGTTTGATATCATCTTAAACATACATTACGTAAATTCTTTTACATATGTTCTACATATTTTATTTTAAATGCATGGTTTTTTTTTAATCAAAGTTTCCTTTCAATGGTTATTTTTTTTTTAATCTTTGGCTAACAGTAATTGTGAGTTCGATTTCTCTACCTTTAACGGAAGTATCTTTAAAGCAGCACTGATGGAACACTGACAACTCTATATTTTTGTTGCGTAATTACTCTCGATGTTTCATTAAATAATAAATATGGAAAGAAACACATATGTTCCCTGTCTATATACAAGTTGTGTTATGGCGAAAATTATGACCTCTAACGAGCGCAGATGTTTCTTTTACCCTAAGTTGGAATACAGTTGACAAGTTTAATATATTTACGTAAGTAGATATTTATATGTTTTAAAGAGCAACCAAAGAGTCGCTAACGAAAAATTACTGGTCGTAGAATTACCAAAGCTTCTAATAAGGTATTCCTCTCTAAAATGATAATTTTTTTTTTATAAAATAATCTTCTTTTGAAATTAATTTCTGGTGGGAGGGGAGCTAATATAATCAGTTGTTTGGTATGGCCATTATTACTGTTCAAACAGTGTTGGAGAAGGGGGGGAAAGAACAGTAAATTTACTCTCTTTGTAATCTTAAGATAGCTTATGAAGTATTAAAAAATACGTGTATATAAATAATACTCCACAGCTTTTCAAGTTCTTATTCATGCAATTCTATTTTGAAAGTAAAGTACGTTGGTATAAAAAAAAAGCAACTTTGTTTTTGCTTGCAAAATTTATTCTGCAGTAGATCAAGTACCCCTTTTTCCGTTTTAAATTCAATTTAGCTCCGTTTTTTTAATTTGAAATTTGAAACAAATCTTTATAAATACTCTATCAATTTTTTATTGTCCTAGAAGCATTTTTCGTCTTTAATGCGATGATATTATGAGTGAGAAATTTTCAGGACTTCACTCTTTTAATGCTTTTTTTTTTTTTTTTTTTTTCCCTGTCGAATCCCAGACAGTTTTTTCCACATTGGATGTGAAAGAACTCGATTCGGATGATAATCTTGTAACAGACAGCTTTTTTTCCCCCATTTCCTCTCCCCCTTTTTTCCCTCACGTAGCACAAAGCGAATAATATCCCTCTGTAAACAAGATAAAAATATCTATGGACAAAATATGCAAAGACTATCACCTTAGAGATTTAACTAGCCGTGTACATTATCCCATTAGCGTAGATATCTTATACGCGCAGAATTTCGACAAACCATCCTCTTGGAAAAAAAACAAAAAAAAACAGTGGGAAAAAAAAAAAAACATTTTCTTTCATGCTTTACATATATGATTAATATACAAAACAAAGAAGTGCACATCTCATTGTTTTCTGTCATTTTTTAAGCGCTAAAAAATCGGCTTATTGTCATATTGTTTCAAATGAGCTTTAGCAACAGCGACGTCTTCTTTTGATATAGGAAGCAAAAACTGGGCTTTTTTAAAAAAGAGTTTGACGGGTTATTTTGTCGGTTTAGCCGTATACCTGTGCCTTTTCTTTTCCCCTTTTTCCAAATTGGCGAGCAACTCTTTAAACCATTTACCCATCCAGATGGCTTTCGAAAAAAGCTAATAATTGAAAAAAAAATTAGGGAAGCGCGTTTTTATTACACGTTTCCCTCTGTTATTCTTTCTCTCAGAGAGGCTGTACGGAGTATTTTTTAATCCTATATAAAAGATTTCTGAAGATTTCACAATGGTATTTAAGGAAAAACTCGGCAGTGAACTTCTGAAGAGCATATAAGTTATTGTTTCCACCATTTTTTCCCCTTCATTGGATTCTGGTCATTGCTTTATTTAACCCAAATTTTTTATTGCTGTTTTAATCACACGGGGTATTAATCTTTTATTTTTGCTCATGCACTGCTTAGTTTTGCGTTTTTTATCGACTGTCATTATTCTTTGTTACTGTTCACATTTATTTATTATTATTCTAATGTTTAAAAAAAAAATAATTATTACATGCTATATTAGAGCTCAGCTGATTTACACCAGTTCTCAGAAGCTGTTTCTAGGTCTTGATATGCTAATATCCTTTTATGCTATATTTCACAGCTTTCCGGGTTCTGACGGTTTATTTTAGCAAAGTTTGGAAGTGTTAGAATTAGTGCTTTGTTCTAATCCCCCCGTTTTTTTTTTTTTTACTATTTCTGTTTATAAATAATCGCTAATTGCGATCAAAAGGATTTGAGTTTTAACAATAATTTTTATCATCAGCTTGCAGAAATAAATAAATATATATATATATATATATGTATATATATATACACACACACACACACACACACACACACACATCTGTGGCTTGGTACAAGAAGTGCCTTAGTCAGTTTTCTCCAAGATGACTTTGTTTGCTTATGTCTCTTTAAAAAAATATTATTTTCAATGTAAAAAGTACCTAAATCTGTCCGATGCTTTAAAAGGGTTTTACAAACGATTGTACAGACTTGGGTACTTCTAATATTGAAAATAATATTTTTCTAAAGAGACCTAAGCAAACAAAGTCATTTTGGAGAAAACTAACTTAGGTACTTCTTGTACCAAGCCACAGATATATACATACACACGCACAAATATTCTACGGCAGACCTTACTTATTAGAACACGAGTGTCTAACAGCTCAATATAATTTCGAGGCATTGAAAAAGGTCAGGTTTTGTGGTATTATTAGCCATATTATCACCTGTGTGTGTGTGTGTATATATATATATATATATATATATATATATATATATATATATACATACATACATACATACATACATACAGGTGTATATATACACACATGTACATGATGTGTGTGTGTGTGTGTTAGTTAAGTTTTTATCAGGTCTTCCGTGGACCTTTTGGTTCTACAAATAATTCATAATTTTGGTTGTAATAAGTCCTTAAGAAATTGGAATATCTTCAAGTAACCCCGGGAATTACGCATTAAGTAAATTCTCTGCATTTTTTAGTGGATTGCATAGGAATTCAGATCTGTGTCTTCCGGTTTCTGTCCAAACAGCTCATGCAGTAAATCGGAGAAGTTTGGACAGAGTTACATTACTAGATAGATTTAAAAGTATTTTTTGTCTTTACCTGGTTACAATAATAACTAGTGATCAACAATCGGTTGGTTCTGCAGTGAGGGAGAATATGATAAAATATTTCGTAGATATTTATTAGTTTATACTGGCAGTCATTTCTTTATTTTAGTAAATCAGCTTTGACTGGGCTTTTTTTTTATTTCTCTCTTTCTGCTTTTAATGCGTTAAGCACTTGTTTAATGCGTTAAGTTATTTTGAAATGTAACACTCTTCTATCAGAGGTCCTCTGCTAAAAGAGTGTTACATTTCAAAAAAGCCACATTTTCAGGAAGAGCTAAAGAAGAAATGAAATAGTTCTTCCTGAAAATATGGCTATTTTGAGATGTAACTCTCTTCTAGCAGAGGAACGATTGATAATTAAATCAACCTTTTTTATGTCCATTTCATTAATTGTTATGCGTTAGTTATCATTTACTTATATTTAGGGGGAAAATTCTCATTTATATAATCTAAAGATTAATATTTTTTAAAATTTTTATAGTTATTACATTGCTTTTTTAAAAAAATTCTACAACTTGAATTTCATATTTGTTTTTCTGTGTATTGATTTCTAACTTAGTTGCTAATTCCACTGAATTTTTCAGGGGAGGAGGGCGAAAATGCTAAAGACAAGAATTCCGAGGACCCCTCAGAAAATGCTTCCGGTGATGGCGATGAAGCAGACGATCAGCCACTAGACAACCGCAGCACCTCCACTCACTCGAGCCGGAGCGCCACGCCCTCCGAGGTACCTCCTCCGGCGCCTTTGCTACCCTTGTCAGCACCACAGAAGCAGGAATTGGAAATGGACCTTATGAGTAAGGTTCCCGCCATGGACATATCAAGGAACGCGGTCGCCAATCCTGAGCTTATACAGACCGCAGACGATGACGATGAGGACGGTGAGGAGGACGTAGGTGGCACAGAAGAAGACGCGCCTCTGGACTTCAGCGTCAAGAGGGCGACTGAAGACGAGAGCACCGACGATGACAGGTCCGTTACACCCAACGGCCTGCACCCCCCTTCCATTTCTCAGGACGGACCTCTGGACCTTTCTGTTCCTCGCAGGAGGAGCAGCAGAGCCCCCGATGGCTCGAGAATGCCCAAGCTGGCAAAACTAGAGACAGCCTTGTCGATGCCTAGTAGTCCCTGGGGCTACAACGCCCCAAAACACTCTTCAAAACTGATGACGACAAAATCTGCCGCCTCAGAAGTTCCCATGTGGAACGGTAAAGTAAAGACTGAGAAACGAGACAAAAGTCTCATCCCACCTGCAGCTGCGAAGTCTGCATCGCTCAACAGATCAGCTGTGTATCACCCCTTATTACAAAAGAATGCTAGTCCCCCGCTGGACTCTATCAAACTGAATGAGATTCGTAAAAACAGCGGATCCAAATCGGACCCTTATCGTCCTGCTGGCAGGCAAAATCCCTGGCAGAGCCAGTGGATGAGCCGCAGCAGTGAACAGACGAGGGACGTTTTCACCTGCGTCTGGTGCAAAGAATCATTCCGAAGTCTTGATGATATGACAATACATATGAAGCAGTCACCCAGATGTGGAATGGCAGGCATGCAGTCAAATCTGCCTTCCGCGTCTCCAACAACATCAGCCGTAAACCACCAATCATCTTCTCACCATTCCGCTCTGCCCGCCAAGTGTTCAACTTCATCGGCTGGACCCGCAGCGAACGCTGTCGTCAAAGAGAATATCTCTCTCCCGCGAAAACTGGTTCGCGGGCAAGACGTGTGGCTGGGCAAAGGGGCTGAGCAGACGAGGCAGATTCTGAAATGCATGTGGTGCGGACAGTCTTTCAAAACACTTGCTGATATGACTACTCACATGAGGGTAACTCAACATTACACTAATATAATTAGTCAAGAGCAAATAATTTCCTGGCGCACTCCGGAGGATAAGATGGCTGCTCAGTCACAGGTGAATGCTGTTCTTACGTGTAAAGTTTGTGATCAGGCATTCGGAAGTCTCAAAGAACTCAGTTATCACATGGTGAAAAATTCACATTACAAAGAACACATTTTACGCTCAATTACAGAAGGTGGTGGTAGACGGAGGCAAACTCGGGAACGCCGGAAGAAGTCGCTACCAGTGAGAAAGCTTCTAGAGCTGGAACGGATGGAACTAAATAAACAAAATCCAGCTAGTTCAAACGATCTCTCAAATCAAGCCAAAAATGAAGTTGTGGATGGAAAGATATCTTGTGAAGAGTGCACGGAAAAAGTGGATGCCAAAGACTTTGTACAGCACATTAAGAACTGCGCTCAGGGTTCAAGATCTCAACAGTCTGTTAAATCTTCTCCGGGTTCGGATGGGGCCAAATCAGTTTCTGCTAGTGGAGATGTTAATGCTGAAACTCCAACGACATCAGGAACAACTGCCCGTACAAATTCATCTCCTTTATCATCTCAGGAAGCACCAGCCGAAGAAAGTAACAAGGCCTCTGGCCATGTAATTCAACAAGATGATAGCATGTGTGATAGTGTCGAAAGTACTGGTAGTACTTCAGTTCTCAATGCAATCGAAAAACTTATTGAAAAGAGTTTTGAAAGTAAGGGAAGGAGGAATGCTGTATCCACTGGTATTTTGCAACGCCTAGGAATAGATGAAGAAGTTTATCCTCCTTGGCATCCTTCTAGTTCTCCTAGTACTTTTGGTGTTCTACGCAGTTCAGTTGATTTGCAGCGAAAATCTACGTCTCCACTTGGAAGACTACATGATTATAAAATAGACATGGCAGACTTCTCAGGCTCAGAGAGTCGCAGCCGATCTTCTTCCATATCTGAAAAGCATCCAAGTTTTGATGAACACTTGAGATTATCATTTGGAATGTCAGCGAAAGATGTTTTAAATAGAGTTTCAACACCTAGCAGTGCATCTCAGTCATGTTCTCCTGTACATTTTCAACCAGAATCTCCGGCTGACGATCGCAATGCAGTTTTTACAACCAAAGAGGTTGCTAGCTCAAATCAAGCCTCAACGTCTCAGGGTGGTGCTTCCCAAACTGTTGCATCTCCAAAGGATCGAGCCCTCACTCCCTGCTCCGACCGTGATACCAGTGAGAAAACAAATGCCAAAGATAATGTCCAAGAATCACCGACTAAGGACATTATCAAAAAAGAGCCTGAAGATATTTCAACTGATGATCATGAAGAGAAACCTCTGTCATCAGAGAGCGAAAAGGCTGTTGACTGTAGTCGTGCAGTTACCCCAAAGAGTGAAGACAGGCAAACACCCATATCCAGAAGCTCGAGCGTGGAACCTGATGCAGCACTGGCTCCGAGCCCTGCAAGTGTTGTAGCGCCAATCGACTCCCCTAGTAAAAGTACTAAAAGTGGATCTCGAAAGCGAAAAAATTCCGAAATTCACAGAAAATCTCAGTCATCAAGCAGCAGACGCCGCTCATCTCATTCAGGTCGTGATAAAGATTCAGAAATTGGAAACGATGCGGACAGTGCCATGGATTCACCCATGTCGACTCACAGTTCAGAAGTTACCTCACCTCGTCAGAAGCATTCTGATGCCTCTGCGGGGGATCACCCGCTAAAAGAATTGCAGAAGTTGTTGGACAAGACTGATGCGCATTTATCAAGGCCCAGTCTGCCAGCCACCCCTGGTTCTATTTTGGCTTTTAGTTGGGCGTGCAGCGAGGCCACGACTTCAGACTCTTTGATGAAATGTGCTTTTTGTGACACATGCTTCATCTCGAAGGGTGCGTACAGGCATCACCTTAGCAAGATGCACTTTGTGAAAGACGGCAGCTTGGCTGAAATAGCAGCTGCATCGACCTGGAAACCACCTTCATCCTCAGGTAGCAAGTCAACGGCACCAAGTGGCAGCAACAATAGCAGCAACGGGGTAGCTGTGTCGGCTAGCAATCGCGCCAACAACAGTGGCAATGATCCTGGATTACCCGCTTCCCCACAGAAAGAACTTGCACCACCTGCACCCGTAGACGAGAGTCCTCATTCTAAATTCCTCAAATACACGGAACTCGCCAAACAGCTGTCGAGTAAATACGTGTGATCATTGGATGTGCTATAGGAACTCTCATAGAAATAAATAAATATATATAAATTAAAAAGAAACGGTGCCTCCAAAATAATTTGCCAAGTTTTCTCTTTTTATTGGGATCTCTTTATGGCCCAGTGATACATACACAAGCAACTGGTGCTGCTCTTTTGCTCGTGACTCCAGTTGTTAGGTTGATAGACATGACACAGGCGCACAAGTCTGCTGGACCTCTTGTACATAGTTATAAATACACACTTCTATAAATAGATTATAAATATATAAATACTTATGTGCGACTCGAGTCTGCTATTCTGGTCTCAATCACTGGCAAACTGCAAGGAATTTCAGTCGTCAACCACTCATTTAACGATATTTTGTTCCAAGCTCTCAAGGTGAATGGTGGAGTGAAAAAGACACGTTTCTCTCCAATCGCAGTTTTAACCTCTTTCTCAGGCATTAACTTCTTGAAAGCACACTTTAGCTGTCGATTTCATGGTGCATCTGCTTGAATATAATGGTCACAATATTTCTTGCCTTATATAATGAAGACGTATACCCCACTGTGAAAAGTTTGCCATCTTCTGTACCAATATTACGCGTACTAGAATGGTATTTGTATTTTGTGTTACTTAAAATCTGTACATAGTTCTTTCCTGGTAAAAATACGAAAGTCCTCCATTCCCCTAAAGAAAAAAAAAATTTTTTTTTAATCGTAAGTTTTCTTGCGTGTGAATTACAAATTTTTTGTGTTTTTTTTTTTAATGACACTTAGAAAAATCATAGCAGCATTGTTTTTAATGCATAGAGTATGTAAAATTCAGTTAATCAGTAAATACTCGTGTGTGCATTTTAAATTTATTACCGATAACTTTAAAATAATACTTTCATACCCAATCCTGCGTATTTCAACCAGGACTAGAACTGTTATTATATATTTTTTGAGATATTCGTGCAAACTCATATTCTCACCCGTTACGCAGTATGGTCTGCAACAATTTTTCAATCATTTTACCAAGAAATTTTCACTGAGAAGCTAGCTATGTGCTTCATTGGCTGCTATAAATTAAAAGAAAAATGTGTAGCTTTATTTCTCTTTAAAACAATAGTCAAACTGCATTATTTTGTTGTATTGTTGATAATATGTAATGCTTTTTACAAGGTGTATGGAAATATTGGTGCTTAACTGATCTCTACCTTATTTTAAGAAAGACAATTCTTGGATTTCAGGAGTTTATATTTTATTTATGTCAAGAGGTTGCACAATAGTAAATGCTAACTTTTCTTTGCAATGCATATTTTAATCCAAAGTCATATTACGCCATTTTTCATCAGTTATTGTTAGAAATCATATGAATGGGAGTTTTTATTAGCCTTAAGGCTGGTGTGTACTAACCCTATTGGATTCGCTTACCTCAATCTATATATATAAAACAGTTCCGTAACTGACTGACATACAACGCACAGACCAAACCGCTGGACCTAAAGGGCTGAAATTTTGCATGGCGATTCTTCTTATAGTGTAGGGGTGCACTGAGGAAGATTTTTGAAAAATTCTTCTTAGATTTTTTTAAAATTAAATTTTTAAGCTGTTTTAGTAATTTTTTTTTAAGTTTGCATTTAAAATAATAATTTGACGGTTATAAAATTTATATCACGAGAAAGGTCATAAAAATTCCTTTAAAATGATATCTTTTTCAAATCTTTACCTCCATTTTCTGATTTTTGTTGAATTTTTAAAGATTAATTTTTAGAATTTAATTTATTAAATGCTGATCACGTGATTTCTTTTTCTGGTACTTTAAATAAACTTATCGTCACGTGCATAACAACTAAATAGACAAAAAAAAAATTTCTTGCTAATGCGGCAGACGATTGGACATTATCCAAAAAAAAATATTAAAATACAATAAAAGATATGTTCCTCAAACTGTACTATATTCTTTAGTATGTCCTATTAGATGTAATTTGAATATTTTCTTCTACATTATTTTGTCTATAAAAATATCCCTTACGATTTTTTTTATAAATATATATATATTTTTTTTACATCAATAGTATACATTGATCGTCGTATTTATTATAAATATATATATATACTTATTTTGGCATTAATTGCATACATTGACCTTGTATTTAATTTGAATGTACTCCGTAGCGAAAGGCGGGTTTTCAGCTAGTGTTAACATATGGAGAAAATTTGTCCAAGGATTGCCGACTTGAAAGATTTTTTTTTAATTGTACTCCGTAATGGAAAGAGAAATTTCACACCTTAGGGCATTTTTCATTTTTAAAAAATGCAAATTATATTTCAAAATTTTTAATTATTCGGGGAAAAATCTGGTTTTATTATTTTTAAACGCTCATAAATTCGTTTAGTGGACGAAATTGATAAAATGAATCCTGTTGCAAGGTGCAGAAAAGTTCAGGCTATCTGAAAATACCATTTGTATTGGATTATTAGTATTTATGTAGCTGTGATTAGTAGACACATTTTCTCCATAGGTTAGGGGACCCGGGTTGCCCAATTTGGTCGGCAGATCTGTACTGTCCGTCCGGCGCCCAGGCCAGGCCCATACTAAATAACCGAGCAGGTGCTTAACCATCGGCTGAGTATGCAGGAATTATTGCTACGCGGCGACTGGTCTTCATGTTCTAAAAGGCGTATAAGCGAAAGCTGTAGCCTCCGTAATGTCGAATTTCTCCATAGGTTAACATTGAGGTGATCGAATCCAATAGGGTTAGTGCAGAGAAGCCTTAAACATGAAAATTTAATCATTAAAGCTATTGGCTGCATATTTTAAAGTGATTATGTGTCCACCGACATACCAATACATAGTGATTAAATTTTCAGTTTAACTCTTATCTTGTTATATTGAAAATTCTCAAAGAAATTGTCTAATTTTTTACTTGTCTTTTCTTACATGATTTTGTTCATAATTTGGTTAATTTATGGCTGCATTATCAAGTGTTAAAAGATTGTTTTTGATACTGTCCGTGATTAATTTTTTTTTCTTTCTGTTCTGTTCTGTGCTAATTTCAGTTCTGTATTACTTGCACCTAATTTTCCTTCTAGATGTTTCAGAGTGATATGCCGTTGATATATGATTTTCCATTAAGTTATATTTGCAGATCCATCAGAGATAATTTCAGATGCTGATACTGGCTAAAAACTGATACATAGCTGATACTGGCTAAGTTTGCATTTAAAATAATAATTTGAGGGCTATAAAATTTATATCACGAGAAAGATCATAAAAATTCCTTTAAAATGAAATTTTTTTCGAATCTTTACCTCCATTTTATGATTTTTGGTGAATTTTTAAAGATTAATTTTCAGAATTTAATTTATTAAATGCTGATCACGTGATTTCTTTTTCTCGCACTTTAGATAAATCTATCGTCACGTGCGTAACAACTAAATAGACAAAAAAAAATTGTTTCTTTCTAATGCAGCAGACGATTGGATATTATCAAAAAAAGATATCCCTTACGATTTATATATATATATATATATTGCATCAATTGTATACACTGATCGTCGCATTTATTATAAATATATATATTTATTTTTTGTTTGGTATTAATTGCATACATTGACCGTTGTATTTAATTTGAATGTACTCCGTAGCGAAGCGCGGGTTTTCAGCTAGTTGCTCTATAAAAGGCGTGAAAAAAATTCCTTCGTTAAAAGTTGACAGTTTAGTGTGAAATGCATTTTTTTTTTTCCCTCGAAGCTATAATCAGGATAAAGAAATTTCGAAATTAGGGTAAAAAAAAAGATCTCTTTTAAATTGATAAAAATTAAATGCAAATCCGTGACTTTGTTCGTTTCGTCAGTTTTTCAGCATCTGAGATATCCGTAGACACAAGTTTTCCAATGCTGTTGTTGCAAGACGTGTCGAAGCAATACTGTTGTTTTGTTAAATAACTGGTGTTTAAAACCCGGGCTTGCAAAAACTCTTCTGCTCAAATTGTAATTTTGCCTGATTGTGAGATGTGTTGACCTGTGTAAAAAGTATTCCGTCTCTTCTCTTTTTTTTAAGAGATAGAGAAAAAAAACAAAAACATTCCTGACGCACTGATATGACATTTGTGATTTACCATTTTTTAAGGTTTTATTTCTGTGATTGTTGTAAATCTTATGCCGTAGCTCAACACATTTAAGAGTTGTGTATAATATTAGCGAAGTGTTACGTATATTTGCCGCGTGCTGAAAAGAGAAAAAAAAAAAAAACTTTGAAAAGACTGCGCATTATTTGCTTTCATGGTCAGAGTGCTTGAGCCAGTTTTTTCAGCGTCTAGTTTTACACTGATTTTTCAGTCATTCGTTGTTTCTCGTTTTCCATCAAACGTTCACTATTAGATAATGTTTTGAAATTAGATTTTTTAGCTGTTATATCATGTTATTTAAGTATTTGTTCATGATTTTACGCATGTGCTTTTTAAAAGAGTTTTCAATTAATATTAATGTCAGGTATTTTTGTATTTATAATCACCTGTGAGTCTTTCAAGAGTTAAAACGGTGTTTTTGTTTTCGTGTTATTGAAGTAAAGGCAAATTTTTAGAGGTTTTTTGATTTCGGCGAGTATCTCCTCCTTCTGATAGCTTGAAATGTATTTTACGTTATTTAAAAAATGTGGAAATAGTTTTCACCTTCAGTATTGTTTTTTTTTATTATTATTCTTCAAAAGACGGGATTCTTGTGCTACAGACAGTGTTGGTGCCGCAGATTTCGAAATTAGATCTAGAAAAAAAATAAAATAGTTTGCCGTGATAAGTATAGTTTATATTTCCATTATATCTGAAACCATTAAATATACTTCGATTTTTTTTAAATATTAAAGAAAAAATTGTAGATGACGTGTTAAAATTCTATAGTTAGTTTTCACATGCTACTGCGGGTTGTGTTAAAAAGAGAAAAAAATAAAAATAAATTCTTCAAGACAGCGTTCAAAGTATACCTTTCAGATCTTGATTCCTCTAGTTAATCTGAGTGGAATTTTTCTATGAGTATTTTTCTACACATTTGAAAAAGGGAATATTTTTGCATATAATTGTATATGCTTAAGAAATATGCGCGTTGTTTATCAAATTTTGAGTTTGTTGTGGCTTATATTTTTACAGTACATTAATGTCTATCACTTCAAAGCAAAAAGTATTATTTTATTTTAAAATTCGTGCTTTTTATATGAAGTCAAAAACATGAATAATCAGAAAAATACCTGTAGGAAAACTTGTCATACCTTAGCAGGAATTTGAGAGCTGGGTGGTCAGCTTATGCGCCGCAGAGGTATCTTAGATCAATGATTCTCAATCGCTGGTCCACCGAAAAATTTAACCGGTCCTCGAAGATTTTTACCTGTCCACGTTAAAAAAAAATTCTTATTCAAAAAATAATAAAAAAATGTTGTACCATATTATTTACGTTAATGCCATAATTTTAGGATCTAGAATCCATAATTTTGTCTTTAAAGGTTTGCAACACTAGAATGTGCTCACATTTTGCACTTGTATTTTTTTAATTTTCTTTATTTACGTATTTACTTTACTTACGTTATTTACGTATTTTATTTACTTTATTTACGTTATTTACGTATTTTATTTACTTTATTTACGTTATTTACGTATTTTCTTATTACGTATTTTTTTTTTCTTTAACTGGACGGATTGCTTACAGCAGTGAAAGGGTTTCAATAATAATACGACTGTAAGAAAATATAAATTTAGAAATCGACCTTCGGTTGTTTCACCGCTCCGACTTAGCTTGACTAATTTAGAACCCACAATTGAAAAGTTAATTGAAGAAGAGCTGCAGCAATCTTCTCATTAACATTACATGCCAAAAAAAAAATTATAGATATTTGATTTTGTAGTAATCAGAGAACTGTTTTTTTTTTTCCCTATAGGCAATGATTTTGTGGTTATTTTTTTTTTTATAATTTTCTGTTATTTTTCTTAAAGGTTTATTTACTTATTTATAATAATTACAATAATTACTTATCTTCACATTTGAATATTGGTGGAAGTAAATGATAATAAAAATGTTACAATTAACTTAGGTAGTAGTAGTTCTTCAATACCTATTAAAGTTTTTTGTTTAAAAAAAAACCCACCGGTCCGCGAAATTTTTTCACAAATTTTACCGGTCCGGGGACCAAAAAAGGTTGAGAAATGCTGTCTTAGATAGTTACTAAGCTGATGTGTTATGTGATGATTGTTTGTAAATGGTCATAAAAAGGCTGCAAAGAGTTTAACGGAGTTTGTTAACCCTAACTCCATTATGTTGTTCAGTACTCTAACGTAAACCGTTTTATGGCCGTTTCCAATGCATATTAGGGCGATTTTCTAATTTTTGTCTTCTCATAGGGTATTATTCCGGTGGAAAACTTTAAATTTAAATTATCAATTCAATAATATTACCGTAATTGAGAAGGCGTGCTAGGCAGAAGTGTATCAGGTGAGAATTGAGAAATTTTATTCTATCGTTAAGCCTAACTCCATTATGTTGTTCAGTACTCTAACGTAAACCGTTTTATGGCCGTTTCCAATGCATATTAGGGCGATTCTCTAATTTTTGTCTCCTCATAGGGTATTATTCCGGTGGAAAACTTTAAATTTAAATTATCAATTCAATAATATTACCGTAATTGAGAAGGCATGCTAGGCAGAAGTGTATCAGGTGAGAATTGAGAAATTTTATTCTATCGTTAAGCCTAACTCCATTATGTTGTTCAGTACTCTAACGTAAACCGTTTTATGGCCGTTTGCAATGCATATTAGGGCGATTCTGTAATTTTTGTCTTCTCATAGGGTATTATTCCGGTGGAAAACTTTAAATTTAAATTAGCAATTCAATAATATTACAATAAGTGTATCAGGTGAGAATTGAGAAATTTTATTCTATCGCTATACGTATTAGGTTATGCATTATAATTCAAATGAAGCTTAAGTGTCGTACTTTTCGAATAAGTGGAAAAGTCTGTGGTCAGAATCCTGTCTTTATAGTCGTGGTTATAGTTAACTTTCTGCTTGAAAATTCTCCTAAAATGCAACTTCTTTGCTTTTTTTTTTTTAGAAAGGCTTGTCCTTAATTTTTTTTTAATGTTCCGTGAGAAGAAACGTATAGTTCGTGATTATTGTTTGAATAAACTCTTGCAAAGCATTCAAGCACTCTCATATGCCAGTGAGATATTATCATGATATCATAATTTCCCAGTCGTAAATAGTCCTGTGGGGCAAACGCCAAGTGATTGCAGAATCAGCTAGGACGAGTTATGTGATTGTTTTTCCAGGCTACTTGCACTTAGTGATAACCTTTCTAAAGGAACTGTGAAACTGGAAAGGTTAAAAAAAAAAATAAATAAACGAAGATGAACTCTTTTAAACACTCTCAGGATAACTAATGTCATGTGTGACCCCCGAAATCCCCTTACAAGTACTTAAATGTCAAATAATTCTTGGAATACCCCAGAACTTAGAAAAAGAAAGTGTTATCTCGTATGTGGGTTTCAAATAGATTAGCAGAATGATGATGCTTGTTATTTTTTTTAAAAATTATTATTATTATCAGTTGCTCTAAAAGATGTATTTAATTTTCTTTGCATTTAAAATATTATGTATTCATTTGTATTGGAATTTTAGGCAACATAATATGGAATAACTAGTTCTGTGTGTTTAATGTGAGGGAATTTTATAGATCAATTCTATTTCCATCGTATTCTGTTGTTAGCAGTGTGCATCATAACTTTTCAGTATTTCTTCTGCTATATGCATATCTATACCTACATACATTAGGTAATAATAGGTGCTCAATAAAATATTATTGAGTTAAGTGAAATGATATTTATCATTATGAAAAAGTGTGAAATCAATAAGTAACATGTTTTTTTTCTTTTCTGATATGCTATTTGATAATATATACATATTATAAATCTTTGAATTCCTCATAAGAAAATATTAGACACCACCACATTTATATGCATCGGTAATTACTGTTTTATTTCAAGGTAGACAATTGTAACTTTTGTTAAAATCATCTCTTTCCCATGTTAGTAACAGCTACGTGAAATTAAAAAAAAAACGTGCACCCTATTCAAGACGGAACACAGTTGTTTCCGAATCCCCTTTTTGTCTGTTTATTTCAGTGTATGTATGTATATATAATGTATAGTATATTGTTATCTGTTGTACATTTTCTTTAAGCCACAGATTTGTAATTTTATATGAAATACGTCTCTTAGATATCTGAAGCCCCAAATGCTACTGATCCATTTGTACACTAAAATTGTTGTCATTTTTTGTAAATTTTTCTTGCTTCAAATAATTTATGATCGAGACATTGTCCATCTGTGAGATAAGGGAGCGTTGCATTTTCAGTGTTCTTTGTTCTGGGGTATTTCTGATAATTAATGATGAGCCATCTTTCTTAAGTTTTTTGGTGTGTTGCAACCCTATTCTGAGGAGTGCTTCCAACGCATTGTCACTTGTATATATGGTCATTATTCGTTATGAAATGTACATCTTTATATTGTTATTATTTATTACTAAGGTCTATCATCAACTTTCATACAGGAAGATCTATTAAAGAGGCTGTTTCCCGCTCCTCAGAAAAAAAAATGTTTCTTTGTTATTTATTTACATTTCATACACAAAATATTCATCGTACGTTGCCATTTAAGTACAGTAAAACCTCGTTTATCCGGACCATTGGTAATCTGGACAATCGAAAATCCGGGTAATATAGGTAATAAGCAAAACAAAATATCCTTAACTAAGCACGTTTACTTAACGTTTATTGCGATAAAAACTCTTTTTTTTCAACAAAAAGCATTTTATTACCATAATTTATTGTGCAGTCTATATAGGAACTGTACATGGAATCAAACGATACAAACTGTACATTGAATCAAACTAAACAAATTGTCCATTGAATCAGACAATCGAAAATCCGGGTAATATAGGTAATAAGCAAAACAAAATATCCTTAACTAAGCACGTTTACTTAACGTTTATTACGATAAAAACTCTTTTTTTTTTAACAAAATTCAACAAAAAGCATTTTATTACCATAATTTATTGTGCAGTCTATATAGGAACTGTACATGGAATCAAACTAAACAAATTTTTCATTGAATCAAACTAAAAAGCGAATATTTGACGTACTTATACGGTCTTGCTATCATAGTTAAAAATTATCTAATGTAAACATTAAATTTTTAAAAAATGTCTACAAATCTGATCTGTATAAACGAGGTTTTATTGTACCTAAAAATATACTCTTTAAATTTTACTTGTCTTTTGGGTGGTCTTTCACATTCACAAACAAATATGGGGAGTTAAAAGAATCATGGACGCATCTTTCTCTTTGGGGGCTTCTCCAGATACATAACAACATTCAGATATGGTTCTTGGGCGTAAAGAAAATTCATGAATTCATGGACTTTTTAAATTCACTAAACATTTTCTACTATAGGCCTCCATTGAAATAAAATTTCAACCGTGAAGTCATGTGTTTGTAAGCAGGCTTGGGGAAATTCTAACAATTATGGGTATATCATGGTGTACACTCTTTTTTGACTTAAGAGCACTAAATGTTTTTAATCTAATTTTTTATTCAAGATATATTTTTCGCAACTAGACATAGAGACGTTAATAAAGCGAGGAATTTCGGGAAAATAAGGAATTGCTTTTAGTTTTTGAACACATTTAAGTTGTACTTTCGGGAAAATTGTTGAGCAAAATTATGTAAGGATTCTAATCGATGGATTAGAACCCAAATTGTTATTTTTAAAATAAGACATGCCATAGAAGCAATTCACAAAGTAACACTTTCATACTCATTTATTTAGGTGAGACAGCATTTCTCCCTATGAGGGAGACAAGGAAAGGACCAGGCCTTATTTGGGATTTGAACCCAAGCCCACTGCTTGACACCTCAGTACGCTAACCACTACACCAAGTGGGCAGTGAAATCCTAATTATTATTTTTCTTTATTCTGTGAATATTTCACACACAAATGAATGGGAGCCTAGCATAAGATTATTGCTGAAGAAAGAAATGTCTTTTGAATATCTCAAATACTCAAAAGAAAATTACATGTATCTCGCAGTTTTTTTAAATTATAAATCAGCGGACCCCAGTTGTTCAAGAACTTGAATACTGGAAGCATCACCATCAGGAATCGATGATTATTTTTTTGCTGGACTTGGAAGAAAGTCTCTGTAGTTTCACTTTTCCTATTACCTCTTAGCACCCGAAAAAAAAAAAGAAGAAAACATAGTTCGCATGAATATAAAAACATTAAATAACTTTCAACATTGTTCTTTGTTTAAAGTACCTGATCTTTTATGATTGTTTTTCGCCTGAAAGCCGTGTTTACCAGTGAAGTAATAGATATGAGCAGATAAAAACTGCAATACTGGTTATGAAAATCTGCAACGTAAAAGAAGGAAGTATCCATTGTTACAAAGAGTCGCAAATGTGATTTGTAATACGCCACACATTTTCAACCACGCATACAAAATCATTTTGAGAACGTTAAATCTGAACAGATGGGAAATACATACAAAATTATTTGAATTGGTGGAATTTTTTTTGGTGTTTTTTGGCACATAAGTAAAGAATTTGACATTTTGTACATATTTTTAGGGTTTGTAGAAAGCTGCAATGCACAAATCAAAACCTCAAAGACAGGTTAAAGACTTTAAAAATTAATCTATGCAGTCGAAACACAGTACGCTCATCATGGGAAAACATAGAATTTGGCTACTATTCTTAAAGCTCGAGTGCCAATCTTCAATTTGGTTAAAGTACTAGGCTCAAATCTTCATCATATGAGGGTAAATAAGCCGTCTCTGATCAAATCTATCGGAAATCGTTTAGCTGTGTTAAGTAGCACAATCTGTCTTACAAGTAAACTAACACAGTCAAATGATTCATTTATTATATCATATACACAAACTAGATATTTAAAAAAGAAAACAGGTATTGTCCATTATCTAACGACAAATGCATGATTTAGAATTTTATTTTTCAGGACATTTTAAATACAAAATTATAAAGTTTCCCACGTACTGCTGCATTGTCTGACAAATACATTTCAAAGGACTTTTTGACGTTAACCACATTCGTGCAGGTGTGGTGTATTTTAATTGAGAATTAAGGCTTTGACATACTTCTGAAAACCAAACTGACTTATTTTGGATATTCCGAACGGGTTGAAACTTAAGCCATCCATCTGCTAATATCCTTATTTCATGAACTTGTTGTTTTACCCATATTGTATTTTATCATGGGTTAATCTGTAGGAAATTATTTCTTGCTCGGACTCATTAAGATGATCCTACTTCTGTGGCGAAACGTCGCCTTGCTAAAGCGATATTGAGATTGATAAGAAATATTGTCCAAGAAATCTCCAACGTTAAGGGGTAGTTTACACTGCAGGTCAGATTTCCATTTTCACCAATTTGCTGTAACAGTTCGACTATTTGACACTAGTAATCACTTACATGTATGAGCTCTCAGTTTTGTCGGTTTAACAAGGTTGAACTAGCTGACGCTGAGCACATTGTTGGTTAATAAAAATAATTTTGTTCGGCAAACGCTTTTTGTTTGTTGGTCGAAAAAGCCAGATAATAACCTTCAGGTTTCCGACACCTTCTTTACACATTTCATTGCAGTAGAACAGTAGAAATCAAGAATGATTTTTGAACTTTGTTTTAGTACAGCTACGATGAATATTCAAAGATTAAGCCGTAACTCGTTATAGTGTTAATATGAACGTATTTATTTGAGCACATAAATCATAAAGCTAGGCATGTAATATAGTTTCAGTTAAATCGTAGATGTAAATATATGTGAAAAAATATAAGCATTATCAGGGGGTCAGATTTCTTCACACTCCAAGGAACTCGGAATTCGATTACCTCACGGAGCAGTTATCACATACCCAACACAGTTTAATAATAAGAATTATGGTATTTGTTCGTCTAAGTAAAAGGCATAATTGCCAAAATTGTCATTTGTTTCGTACTAAGAACTGCAATAATTACAACTGGTATATGCACTCCATATGAACTGTAATGGATTTATCGAATACTTTTGCGACATATAAAGTCAAAAATTTACTATATATAGGTTTTACTCAGAGGTATGGGCTTCATATTCTGGCGAAGGAGATTTGAAAGGAGGTTCTAATAACTTTGAAGAATGTTAGGTTCCTACTCAGAAACTGTAAATAGTATTGCCATATCCGTCAGCTAAGAAATTTTTCGCACGAAGAAAGGCAAAGTTCCCTTTAACGTGCATTTTTGTGTATTTGTGTGTATTTTTCCCCGAAAGAGGCAGGCTCTGGAGTTTTCAACATTTGTCCATTCCACACAGCGAATTTGTCGGTTTCTTTATTATGGGAACACCATATAGGTGAACCAACAGTAGTTCAGTGTAAATCCAAAGTTCGAAATTAGTCTGGCGCACACTTCCCCACTCATGGAACAACTATCCCCCCCCCCCCCGAAAAAAAAAAAAAACCTTTACTGAACGATTTGAATTTGTTTTTTCACTTATGCATTTTATTCTACATCAGCCAATACTAAGGTGCAACCAGAATTCCTCTCTAGGGTGTTCCATTTCTGGGGAAGGGATTCGTGTTCATGGGGGGCCGATTCATAATTCCCCTCATGGTTGCTTCCTTGCATCTATGTAAACAATTTATTAGTCATTTATGTGTATATAAGATTTATGCGAGGATTAGCTGTGAAAGTAGAACTTTAGATTGAAAATCTCACCTTTCCTAGGTCAGAAATGTTTCAAAGTTTATTCACAGATTTGATCTTTATAATAAGGACATATGCTTAAAATATATAACCTCTTTAACAATCACTTTAAATTAGAATAAACACGCAGTTAAAAATTTTAAAAAAAGGGAAACTTGAGAAACTGTTTAAACAATTTATAGGTACAGCAACACAGAACTAATTTAAAATAACATATAGAAATGCAGAAAAAATCTATGCATACAAACTGAAATAGGAAACAGAAGATTTATTTTTTCTGCATGCATCTAACAAAACCTTCCACTATACAAAAAATAAAAGGATTGCCATCACGGTAAAATAAGTAACTAAAATAAAAATTTCAATTTAATTTTGTGGTCATCATTATCATCATCACCATCATCATCATGGCTACCTGGGGTGGGCCACGGCTTTCCTTAAAGCATTTCCTCATTCTGTCCTCCTCTTGTCCAGGCTTCTCCAGTATTTCATTCTAATGATCTTCACATCATTCTCTGTACTATCCCTCCATTTCTACCTAGTACCTATGGGTTTGAGGTCAAAAGCTTTAAACAGTACTGTATTTCTTCTATCCATCCTGCAGATTTGACCAGCAAACTTCATGCAGTTGATATTTATATACTTTATTATGTCATGATCTTTATAAATCCTGTATAATTCATTACTGAATCTCTTCCTCCAAGTTTAGCCTATTTTAACATTGCCAAAAATTTTTCTCGGAGTACATCTTTCAAATACAGCTAATGATATTTCATTATTTTTGGTTAGAGTCCAAGTTTCTGATGCGTAAGTCAGAACTGGTCGTATTATAGTTTATCTAAAGCAAGATTTTGGTTTAACGAGGCTTGATCGAAGAGGAGTTCAGAGATCGTTAAGACATAATTTTGCAGTCAGTCAATCCTAGTTTTAGGATCTAAAGGGAAAAATTGGGAAACAATTGAAACATGGATGTCCGTGTTGCTGAAAAAGACAGAAATGGCCATATATGACTGTTTGAAAGAAGAGGGAATGTGATATAAATTTGAATTTGATTAACGGGTATGCCGTATAGAGTCCATATCTTGTCTAAGTTGTTTCCTCGGCTTTCTAATATCTCGAAGGCGGGTTTTAGCTAGTGACTTAAACTCGTTAACTTGCAACCTTTCCTTCGTTTACTCGTTAAGTTCTTAGATTATCCTGGGAAAAAAAAACAAAATTTTCCCAATTGTGCACTTATCCCACAATTTAAATTTATGGACAAAATTAAAACTGTGATGTCTTAACACATAAAAAGTTTGTGATACATCAATGTCCTACGTCAAAATAAATGATAGCCTTGTGACATCATCCGAGTCAAAAACTCTTCTGATGTTTTTTTGACAGTTAAGGCAAAATGATGGCAAACAGTCATTTTCACATTTTCAATATATAACTTATATGAAACGAGCTTGAAAAGTAAATAGTGTTTAGAAAACCTAAAAGGAATATTTTATCCCTGTTGAATACTTTCAAACGTTCAGCTTTAAAATATTAATCAAAATTACTAATAATTATTTATAAAGTGGTGGTTAACTTCAATATCTTATAACCTTTCATTGACGTTCAATTAATTATCCGATGATAAAATGTTAAGCAAAGAAGATAAAGTAAAATAACTTTCTAAGATTATAAGATATCTAACACTAATTACGCCTTTAATTCTCCTCCTTTGACTAAATTCCACGTTATGGTAATGTCCTCCTATAAAAACAATACAATCACTATAAACAATGCTAACTGAAAATTACAGATGAAAACAACGGGCTATAGGTCTATTACGGCCGACAATAGTCACTTGTAATAATAACAGGAAAATGATGTATATATCATATGAAGGCAAGCCTTTTTAAGTGGTCTATATTCGCCGAGGCGATTTTTGTGATGTCATTATCGCAAGCGATTATTAACATCGGTAGAAAACAAAGACCCAAATTTACTAAAAGTCTCGAACAAAAAACTGTTATTGTAATTGTAACCTTAACCGAGAGCCAATTAAACTGGCCTGGTCATAATAGGCGGAGTCTAATATCCTTCATTTTGATTTTCTCGAAATTCGGCTGAAACGATGTATGTAGCTACTTACTTAAAAAAATAAACAAATAAATTGCGAGTTGCATTAGACATGTTGTATGTACAAAGCAGTAAAAACTTCCACAATTATGATCGTGCCACTTCTTGAAAATGTCTGTGAATTCATTGGTATACGCAAAGTTGGTATACGCAAACAGGCAAGTTTACTATGTGCTACTCACAGTTGTTTGAACTCATTAAGACTTTTGTGCTGGCAATGAATGAAGTTACAGTAACCCTGAAAATGTATATGTATGACGTGAAGAAATTTTGCAGTAAACTGATGTTCTTTTTTTTATAAGTGCAGTCACCTATTGGATAGTTTATGGCGTTGAATATTTCTTACTTGTGTATAGAACTTCTTAAGAGTATTAAGTCCATCTGAAACTTATTAAACCATCAGTAGGGTGTGCACATGTAGCTCATCCAATTATATTATATTAATACATCATCCAGTCATAGTGGACATCCAATTTATGTGAACTTTTTGCCAAATATTGACCTTGTGGTCACGAGGTGTAAAAACTTTGGGCTGCTTTTTCCTGTCATAAAGACTGATGATTTTAGAAGGTAAGTGTTTGATACTTTTGCTAAATTTTTTGGTTGGATATTTTACTGATCAAAACTTCAATGTGTTGCATCATGATAATAGATTGATTTGTATATAGTACAAGGTATCCTTCTTAAAGGAAAGATCATACCTTCAATCTAAAGATAGCGAATAAATACATGCAACTCAACAATGAAATACAGGTCGGTAGAAGCTTAAACAAAATTTATCTACACTTAGAGATACGTTATCTGTTGAGTTACAGAGAAACTCATGATAAATGCTAGTATAATTTGTTAAATTAATGACCCTTGACGATAAAACTGGGATTAAACTTTTTAAACTGTGATGACTATCACAAGGCCTAGGACTGTATTGTGTTTGAGCTTTATAGTTTAGGTTAACGTTGTTAAAGCATCAATCATCAGGAATTTGTGAGTGGTTTCCCTCGCTGTTATGCTACGTAATTTTGATTGCTTCGAGTAACTATTCGTGATTTAAAACGCCTATATCTTGAAAAACATCTTCAGGAGAGGTATATTATAAAGGTAGTGAATAGGGTTTATTGTATAATGTTTGGATAGGTGAATCAATCTTGTTTCATTTTTTGTTTCTAATACTTTAAACAGTGTAACAGTCGGGATGTTTTATAATTTGGTATGTTTTATTGTTCACCGTCACAAATCATGGACATGATGCGTTTTGCTCCAATAGTTACAAAACTCGAATAAATGATAATTGATCTCGCCTAATTTTATTTTAATTAAAGCTAAATGCCATGTAGTAGAGATCAAAAGATCAACACATGAAATTGCTGCTAATTATTCTAATTTCGTTGATTTTACTGAAACAGACTGCTGTTTCTGAATTAGATTTTTGCGATATGTGTATATTTTAAGGAGCTATGTTTTGTAAATAAGTGGAGGTTTAGCAAACCTTTATGTAAATAAATGAAAGGTTTTCTTTAACTTTTTACTGTTGTTCAAAGCTGTTTGCCAGCCAAGAAAATACAAACTCTAACAGTTCCTTATTTTGTAGTCTTGTTATTTCTCCCGATGAGTAAAAACCATTTGTCTGGCAGTAATACGGTATACACTATATAAATGAAATACTGTTTTGGGTATATTGCAAAAATGGAAGTCTAACTTGAATGGTACGAAAGCACGTTTAAGATACAAAAGTGGGGTACCCCAAACAGGTCAATTTGCTACCCAGAAATATCACACCCTGAAACAGGCAGATTTCTTGACCTGAAGCAACATTTCACTTTTACTGAGCAGAGTTCGAAAATCTTAAAACAATCTGCACAATATTCTGTAACTATATTTAAAAGATTCACTTAAATATGCACAAAATGTCGCGATATCTCTAATCGAATATTTCTTTCTTTGCTCTACGTTCTGTCTCGATCTCCCCCCCCCCCCCAATTTTCTATTCCACGACATCAATATGCGAGGGATGTACGCAATTTGATGCATGATTTATAAATAACCCCTTGCACTTACCCGATCCAAATTTAAACTGTCGCATTTTGAAAATGTCAACGACCTAATTAATGCTCATTTGTTTATGATCCTTTTAAAACGAACATCGTAATAAACTTGTTCCTGTGTGGCAGGATAATGACTAAACATTTCTGATGCTGTTATTTCTCATCCCTGTGGACTGGGATGATGGCTGCTTTGTCTGCTAATGTTCAGTTTCATAAATCCAGCGAAATCAACAAGGATTTAAGACGGAATACACTGTCATAACGTCATGGGAGCGTGTGTTAAGTGAAATATTTCTTTAATAGTTCTTCATTGTTTGGTCCAGTGGTTTTCAACCTCTCTCACATCAAGGGACATTTCGCTAATGAATTCAGGCTGCGGCGTCAAAGTTACATAATTCCCTTACTCGAAATATACTTTTTAATTGCTTTTAGTGGGTATATTTAATCTTAAAATATTAAGGTCAAAGGACGTGATAAGATATGTTAAGAACTATGTTTATGAATTTTTTAGATTATAATTGTTATTGTCTGGTTAAATGAATAGCGTTTTCCAGTCTGATATTAGTGGTTGACGTGGGTCTTTGAAGAGATTGTTAAAAAAATGAGTTGATTTAATGGGAATATATTGTATTTTTTTTCATTTGCAAACTATCAACTGGATTTGACAGCAGTACCTGATAATGGAATGGCCACAGGTGGTGTTTCCTTGAGTTCCCAAGATTTCTAGATCCTGAAAAGTACAAAAATCAGTAAAATATAAACATACTCATAACCTCTTTTAAAGAAGTTCCGAAACAAAATGTGTGTCCCACCTCTAATTAATCAGGCTCTGAGAGTTGGATTCTAGTTGTAAAGATTTTTCCAAACATGTCTGTTAGCTGATTCCCATTTTTTCCTTTTCAATGGACTGCTTGTAGTGGAAGGTGGCCAACAGATAGCGCTTTCGCAGCACTTCGACTGCTTCACTGCTGTTCAGCGGAAAGCTGTATGAAAATTTAATTTTTATTTCGCCAGGTGGCTGTTTGTGTACACAAGTGTAGACATTTGTCTAAGTGCTAGCTTGCTTGCTGAACCATCTATACTGTATCGCTTTGAAGGCACCAGGCCTCATAATACTGGAAATTGTGCAACTAATAAATTTGTAAATAGCAAAGAGGACTCGTCTTATTTTTCGTAGGAGGTTTGCTGATTTATTCCTCTATACTGCTTGACTGTTAGTTATTTCCAATAACACCTAAAGCAGTTCTTGAAATGTGAACAAGGTATATGAAAGCAAGGTATATGTTAGCAACTTCTCCTTTCAATCCTAAATTCATTCTTCAATTTTTCATTAAAAGCAATATTACGTAATTAGTAATTCCTGTTTGTATGCACCTGAACGCAGCCTTATAATTACTACTGAATGGAGAGGAACGTATTTTTAGTGGTCATTCATTTATCAAAATTAAAATGTTACAATCTTCTTTGAAAGTACTTTATAATGCCTAATATCGCAGTGTTTCACTAAAACGCTAAACATTGAATTCGCAAGGAAATCGCGTTTTAAAAGGTCTATTTGACTCTTGTTAAAGATCGTTCAGTACAAGAAATTATCTTCGCACACGTTCCACGAATTGTAAATGACCCTAAATCATATTGCTATGACCTATATTCTTCGGTGTTTTGGAGGTGTTATAATTCGGAGAAAAAGTTTTACATTTTTTAGTTTGGAATCGACCTTCAGTACAGAAGACTATCTGTTAAACTGATATACACCTTTAAAGAGCTACAGTATTTAAATTAAATCTACGACAATTAGTGTTATCTCTGCAAGGTTGTTGTCTATATTTGCATAAAAATAACGTAAACTAAGTTTTTTATCGTTTGTTTGGCTTGTTAGACCAATTTCTTCGAATCGATCGTAATACATTATGATAATGAGGAGGTGAGACGCCTTTCGAGGAGTTGATGTTAACCATTTTTATCCTTTTAAATAAAACAAACATTTAGTTTAGATTAAATTCTGTGACCTTTAAATAGTCGGGTAAGGTGTAAATTCCGCTGAGGGCTGACGTCTGACAGAACAATATCAGGCTCTATAGATTTTCAAATTGATTAAATTGAAAAATTAAGTTAACTAATTTTAAGAGGCTCCGTGTCCAGGCTCGTGCTTTTAAAGCTGCTGTGTACTAACATTTCTTGATTCACTCACGTCAGTGGTAACCTATGGAGAAAATTTGTCTACTATTTAAAGCTACAAAAATTCTGATAATCCAATAAATGTGGTATTTTCAGATAGCCCGAATCTTGCAACAGGATTCATTTTTTAAATTTCGTCCACCATAGGAATTTACGAGCGTTTAAAACACACTATACCAGATTTTTTTTTCTTCCATATTATTTAAATTTAATTTTTTTCTTTCTTTTCTTTTTTTAAACGTAAAATGCCCCAAGGGATAAAATTTCTTGCTCTATTACGGAGTACAACTTTTTTACGGATTACAAGTCTTCCGGTTACATTTACGGATTGCAAGTCTACAGATTACAAGTCTACTTTTTTACGGATTACAAGTCTAAAAACCATTTGTCTGGCAGTAATACGGTATACACTACATAAATGAAATGCTGTTTTGGGTATATTGCAAAAATGGAAGTCTTACTTGAATGGTACGAAAGCATGTTTAAGATACAAAAGTGGGGTACCCAAAACAGGTCAATTTGCTACCCAGAAATATTACACCCTGAAACAGGCAGATTTCTTGACCTGAAGCAACATTTCATTTTTACTGAGCAGAGTTCGAAAATCTTAAAACAATCTGCACATTATTCCCACAATATTCTGTAACTATATTTAAAAGATTCATTTAAATATGCACAAAATGTCGCGATATCTCTAATCGAATATTTCTTTCTTTGCTCTACGTTCTGTCTCGATCTCCCCCCAGTTTTCTATTCCACGACATCAATATGCGAGGGATGTACGCAATTTGATGCATGATTTATAAATAACCCCTTGCACTTACCCGATCCAAATTTAAACTGTCGCATTTTCCGGTTTCATTTACGGATTACAAGTCTACGGATTACAAGTCTACTTTTTTACGGATTACAAGTCTAAAAACCATTTGTCCGGCAGTAATACGGTATACACTACATAAATGAAATGCCGAAAAGTCGACAATCCTTTGGCAAATTTCCTCCATTGGTTAACATTGAGGAGAGCGAATCCAGTAGGGTTAATACACAACAGCCTTAAGTCCGAGACTGTCGACTATGGAGGACAAAATCGACGAGACATGGCTACAATTTTCAACAAGACCGAAAAAATAGGAATGCTTTGAAGTGTGCATTAAAAAAAAAAAGTGAAAAACAAGGAATCTTTATATAGTTTAAGTTAAAAGTGCTGTCTTAAAATAATGGTTATTGCGATATGAAGTGACTGAATAAGTCTATTTTGATCAATTATCAAAGGCCACAGTTGTCAGGAAATTATGCAGTCACCTCAACACTGCAAGATATGTGACAACTAACAACAATTTAAGGGGATACAAATCTGGAATACTTTTAAAGTTGATTCCATTTTCTCGCCTATGACGGTGGTATTCAGTTAAAGAGTATGCTATTGGTATGAATGTCTGTAGCCTTTTGGGATCGGCTTTAAACTGTTGCCCCCAGTCTGTTTGGCCTTAGCAGCAAAAGACCGTAGCAGCTCTAATGCAGCCCTTTTTTTTTTAATCACCATCTCAACAACAGTTTGGGCGCAGTTAGGGCCAAATTTAGACTTGCTAAGGTTATGTACATGCAGGATGCACATAACATAATAAAGTTTTGACATCATTCTTCGATTACTTAAAATTTCCTTGGCCAGTGGGATAAAGGAGACCCCTAACTCAGAGACCTAAAAATTTGCATCCTTTTAAGTCTCTGTGATGCTCAACAATTTTATTTATGGCAGTTTTAAATTGCTACCTGTATGCATTAAAAAACCATCGACCATTTGTCCAACAGTTAATTCCCACGCATAAATATACGTTCGTTTAGCAAACCATCATAATTCAAAAGTTCTTAAGGCACCAAGGAATCCGTATAATCTTAAATGGGGGGAGGGGGGGGAAGTTAAGTATAAATGATGCGCAGTTTTGCTTAGTCAATTCTGGGAGGTCTGGAGTTAATAAGTACCGTCTAAATATGTTATGGAATATGAGATTATGATATGTTATATTCCATAACATATGTTTTATTGTGTCTTAGGTTCCCCATTCTTAATATTGTTTGAAATAAATTACCTTAATACTTCTGTTTTGAAATATAATCAGAATGCTCAATAATATGGAGTTGATTTTTTTTCTTCTTCAAGGATCTCCCGGGAGCCATTTCGGATATTTACAATATATATAATTTGAAATCATTAATTAAACACATATAATACTGTGATGAAAAGATATGAGTTGGTATACAAGTAGATACTTGATATGAGTTGGTAAAAAATAATACTTGATCATACCATAATCTTGATATTTAATACTTGATATGAGTTGGTATACAAGTAGTAAGCTGAAACTCAGATCACTAGATTAAAAATGTTAAAATAATTTACAATGATGAAATTTCTGTTATTTTCTTAGAACTGTTAAAAGCATTATTCTGTGGTCTTTTTGTGTTTTATTGTTTCTTGGGCTCCCCATTCTTAATATTGTTTGAAATAAATAACCTTCTGTTTTGAAATATAATCAGATTGCTCAATAATATGGAGTTGATTTTTTTTTCTTCAAGGATCTCCCGGGATCCATTTCGGATATTTACAATAAATATAATTTGAAATCATTAATTCAACACATATAATACTGTGATGAAAAGTTCAATTAAATTTTAAAAAATATCCTTCAAATCGAATTTTTCTGAAGGGAACGAAATTCGTTTTTTGAAATACCTAAGAAGTTTGAGACTGGACGGAATAATTTCTGCTCAACTTTAATGAATCTGCCGAGAAGGAAACTTTTTAAGAGCGATAATTTGAGACTGAATTCTTCTCTAAATTTCCTAACCGTGGCTTTATCGTTCATAAAAAGGTCTGAAATTGCACATCTATGAAAGTCTCTGAAGACTTAATCATTTGATTTAATCGATAGCTCGTCCGAGATGGACTTCCTGCAGATGGTAAGTCAAACCAAGGGGAAAAAAAAGAACCTTTTCATTTTGACACTCACTGTCGTGTTCCAACCTTTTATCAGCTTTACATTTATGTTGGATAATTGAGGGAAGGGATACTTCTTAAATATTTCCTTTTGATTTCTGACTGGCTTTAGATACGGTTACAGACAACGCTTCATTAAATCAACGTGTGTGGTTTATGATAGTACTGAACGTGTCGGTGATGTATTTCTGCTTCACCTGCCGAATTTCGATCGTTTCCTATAACCAGATGAACGGTCTGATGTTTAAATGAATCCTTATTAACGACTTTCGACATCAATGCATCGTAAATATTACATATCTGGACGGTACTTATTAACTCCAGACCTCCCAGAATTTACTAAGCAAATCTGCGCACCATTTATACTTAACTTCCCCCCCCCCCTCCCCCCCATTTAAGATTATACGGATTCCTTGGTGCCTTAAGAAGTTTAGAATTCTGATGGTTTGCTAAACGAACGTATATTTATGCGTGCGAATTAACTGTTGGGCAAATGGTCGATGGTTGTTTAATGAATTGTCTATTCCGGGGGTACTCAAACTGCGGCCCGCGGGCTGCATGCGGCCCACCAAGCTTTTACGTGCGGCCAGAAACACTCCCATTCATTATCAGTCAGGGGAATTTATAAACATAAGTTGAAAAATTTGGGCCTGAAAAATACAAAAATGTACAAAAATGTGCCCCCCCCCCCCCTCTCTTTGCTGCTCAGGTTGTTCACCTCAACGTATCTTTGTGAATCCTGTTATTCCAAAGTGAAATATCTGGAGAACGTATAGAAAAATCGGCTTACTGATTCTTACCTTGATAACTGATGACTAGGCATACGTAATTTTAGTATTTATGGAATAAATGCGAAATTTTTTTTTTTTTTTTACTACTTTTCGGCGAAAACTCGGCGATAAACGGTTTTTTAAGCGAAATTAGGTAAAAATAGTAATAATTTATTAACATAATTGCTTAACTAAGACCATCGACGGTCTTTAACTAGGAGATCTCACGCTCCTTTGGCTTCGTTCTGAATTTCACACGGACTGTTTGTCCGTACCGGAATCATCAATGGATACACTGGCTCTTGTGTCATTAAAAAAATCAACTAACCAACCAACCAACCATCAATAGATACAACAATTTTCACAGAGAGCTACTTACAGTACCAAGAGACTCCTGTTGATGTTATGCAGCTTTTAATTGCAACTAAATGCTGCTACCTTTACTTTGCAAATACGAAGCCTCTATAGTCCCATTAACAGCGTAGATGCTGAGAGATATTTTAGTATGTAAAACATAATAAATAATGGCACAAGGCAAAGACTCAAAGAAGAGAATGTGGTTTTGTTCGGTAGAGAATTTGGTTTTGTTTGGTTTTATACGCTCATTGGTACCTTGCAATACTTTTTTTTAAAAAACTCGTTTGAGGAAGAGACATTATTCAGTTTTCCTTACTTCGCTCTACCCTTGCATTCGGCATATCACTTTTAGTATTTATCTTCTTTCATAGAAAGGGTATCCGAACATTTCCTGTTATATAAATGTTCCAGTCTGATCATCTCCGGACTTTTCCTTCTTCGATTATATTAACTCTTTATTTTTAATCATAAACTGTTCCCAATGTAATTCTACGAACAGCTGCTGTAGTGAACTGTAGAGCAAGATTTCTATAAATAGATCACTTCCTGTATAGCGCGCATGCGCATTGTTTTTCAACATTTCGATTCCGGTGTTAAGAAAATTTTTGTCACTTGGAAAGGGTGCTTCTTACTAAGAGCACATTCTATTTTCATTAAATGTTATTCTTAATATTAATTCTGTTGACTTTCGTTTCTTTTGTCGTTTGATTTAGAAACTTTTAACCACTGAATCTCATGTTGACTACTTCCAATAAATATTTCTATAGAAACCGATTAGTCTGCTTTTTTATTTCTTTTTTTTTCTTGGATTTTACTTTAATTAGGTTAGGTTTCGAGCGCTACGGTCAACTTTTTGCTACACGAGGGCTAATTAGACCGGGACCCACAGTTTAAAACCTATTCCTAATGGCTACAAATATCCATGCCAAGAATGGGACTCGAACCCACAGGATCTGAATCGAATGCCAGCACCCTAGCCATTCGGCCATCCACTTGCATTTTACTTTAATTATCAGATATTAGTCACATTTATATTTTGGGGATGACGTCAGTCCGCCCCAAAACTTGTGGTGTCCCTTGTTCTTGTTGTATGACTAGCAATTGTGGCTTGGGCGACCCAGTTCTCTTTATAGCGACAAGAAGCAGAATCCCCGTCCAAGCTCAAATGATGATGTTAAATTTCCTGATGACGGCTGCCAATTTCAAAATCTTGACTGAAAAAAAAAACTGATGAGAAAAAATTAATTTCCTCTGTTTAATTGTTTTGCTATCATATGATCTTGCAGGGATGTGTCTTTCTTCCGAATCCCCATTGGAAAGGGGAAAAAAAGACGCAAATAAAACGGCATGGTCGGGAAATCGAAGTAACTCGCTAAGAAAAATACGATGCTCCCGTAGAACAATTAGTCAAGAAAATTAGTCGTATGGGTGGGTGGATGTGTTCAGGACAAGTAACTGTCACGCTGGAAGGGGAAAAAAAACTTTTTGCTCTTGCCGTATCAATATTTTACCGAGCTAAGTAGCTAAGTAATTTTTTGTTATTTTTTCTTTATTTTCCAACAAGTACTCTCTGTGCTGTACGCCCGCATTTCTTCGCACTTTTTCCTCAGCTTGGATATACAGGTATTCCTATAAACAGGTATTCATATATATCAGGGGTTTCCAACTTACAAGTGTCCAAGGGCCGCAATCGAAAACACCTGTCTAGTGACGGGCCGCAATTTAACCAGGACCATACTCAGGACTTTTTTTCTTGAGGGAGAGGGATTTGTGTATAGAATGTACTATGGAATTTTTAAAAATTCGAGGATGAACCTCCAACAACGACCTTGATTATAACTGGCCAACTTTCGTTAAATTACACAGACACACACAAAAAAAGTCAAATAAGAAGTGGGTCAAATAAGATGTGGGGGGGGGGGGTATGAATTAGAACATTTAGTGGACACCCTACTTTTCATGGAATTCGAGGAAAATCAATCTTTTTTGTAAATGAACAGCATTTGAAAACAATAAAGATTTTTACAAAAGCATTTTTTGTTAACTAAGAATATCTAAATTGATGCTGCAAATTATTTTTCTAGAAGTATTCGCGGGCCGCAAAAAAGGCACCCCGAGCCGCATGCGGCCCGCAGGCCGCCAGTTGGAAACCCCTGATATATATACAGGTAAGTCAAGCGGTCGTTAGTCCAGCGGGCTTACGACCGCTCGTACTTACGACCGAAATTTTAAAATAAAATGTTTTTTCTCCTCAAAAATACTGTCCCTCGAAGTACATACATATATCTACTACATAATTATTATAAAATATGATGTAATATTCTGCAATACTTCAAAAATTTATGACGCAATAGTTTCGATATCCACGCAATAAATCAAATAAACTTCCATTGGCTTCAGAAATGGCTTCAGCTTTTCATTATGTTAATAAAGGACTACAATAATTAGAAGCAATGGATCCAAATGAAGAAAGATTCACAAATGTAAATCGTCCTATTCAGGAAAAATCAGGCTTGCTACCAGACAATATATACAAGGAAAAGAAGACTCAAACTGTTCAAACTACCTTGGATAACTTTGTTAAAAAAGCTTTCAACGTATCTTCTATCGCAAATTCTGAACCAATTAATTGTGCTAACGTAATGAGTAGTGATGATGAAGAATAATTTATTTCTTCCTAAATACAATGTATTTTAAATTACGTATGAAAGTAAAAAATATATGTATGTGCATATACAGTCGAACCCCGTTTTAACGAACTTCAAGGGACCAAAGGTTTTGTTCGCTTTATCCTGTGGTTCGCTATATCCGAACAGTTTAGAAAATGCTAGAGTTCACAAAATGTATAACTCATTAGTTACAATGTGTATTCAATAATGATGTATTGAAAAAAAGATAAAATCTATTAAAAATGATCATTAATGAATTTAATCGACTAAAATCAATTGCAAGAAACTGGCAGAATACTAATTAAATTACGTACAATAGGAAAACGGAGGGACCAAAATTTTCGTTCGTTATATCTATGAGTTCGTTATATACCAGTTTAACTGTAACGTGGTTCGACTGTACAAAAAAAAAATTGTTTGAAACTCTACTTACGACCAATGTCTCGGTCGTCAGTCGAGGAATTTCTGTACAACTGGTGGATCAATCCAGATTCGAATGATTTCCTTGACGGTATAGAATGTGGAACCATTTGTGGATAGAGGGTGGAACCTACATTCGAATAAGTACAGGTAACCCTCCTATAACACTGTAGATAACTTCCTAGAAACTGCCGTGTTGTGTGAAACCGTGTTATATGAGACCCAGAGACAGTTCAAAAACGGGGGGTTACGTTCTGAAAACTTACTTTAAAAACAAACATTTTTAAAAAATTCCATATAAGGAACTTTAATTTTTATTAAAACTATAAATGTATGCATAACACAAAATGAAAAGAAACAAAAAAAATATTATTTTCATTTAATACGACCTGAATTAAATAAATTTCTTCCTCACCACTCACTGCTCAGTACAATCAAACGAGAACGTTTTTTCGGTTGAACGATATCACCTTCATTTTCAGAACCTTTTTCTTCATTTAGATTTTTTGTACCTTCTATCCTCTTTAAAAAATCTGGAATTTTTGTTTATTTTCTGGTTCTTACAAGGTCATTGTAGATTCACGGTATGGAGATAGACCAGGGGTTTCCAACTTACAAGTGTCCAAGGGCCGCAATCGAAAATACCTGTCTAGTGGCGGGCCGCAATTTAACTACGAACATACCCAGGACTTTTTTTCTTGATGGAGGGGAATTTGGAGGATTTGTGTATAGTATGTACTATGAAATTTTTAATATTTCGAGGATGAACCTCCAACAACGACCTTGATTATAACTTGCCAACTTTCATTAAATTACACAGACACACACGCAAAAAAAGTCAAATAAGAAGTGGGGGGGTGGGGTATGAAATAGAACATGAGTGGACACCCTAATTTTCATGGAATTTCAGGGAAAATCAATCTTTTTTGTAAATGAACAGCATTTGAAAACAAAGATTTTTACAAAAACATTTTTCGATAACTAAGAATATCTAAATTGATGTTGCAAATTATTTTTCTAGGAGTCTTCGCGGGCCGCCAGTTGGAAACCCCTGAGATAGACAATTTCGCAGGTCCCTTTTGAATTTTCGGCTTCTTTCAGCTGAAGGGTCTGCATTCAGGAAAAATGATTCAAGATTTTCAGCTAAGCTTCGGCCTTCTTGTAATTTTAAAGAGTTGTATATACAAATTATAATTAATTCATTTATATTTCCATGCAAAGCCACTATAGTTCATTATTCCTTCCCATCATTATTTTAACATAATTTAGTTTTTAAATGTCTTAAATAAAAATCATATTATCTAGTGCTATAGAAGTACAGTGTTATACAAAAAGGTTTTCGCAATTTTTTTTTATCGTGTTAGAGCGAAACCGTGTTACAAGTTGCAGTGTTATACGAGGGTTCCTGCAATTTATTCTATCATGTTAGAGCTAGGAATGCGACATCGATAACAAAACATCGATGTTTGGAAACATCGATATTTAATATTAAAACATCGATGCTAATAAAACATCTCCCATCGATGTTTTAGAACATCCATTTTTTAAAACTGGTTTAGTAATCTCTAACATTAATGTTACTTCGGTTAGTCGTTGGGGGTGATTTAATTTTACTCTCTCTGATTGGGCTGACACAAATGACAAAAATTTGGTTGCTTTTGCCTTGGGCTACATTGATCAGTCAAGATTCTCGTTGTAAATATCTCCATGTTTTGCCCTCAAATGTCCAGATAAATTCTTGGTATTGTCAGAAGTTTTGAGGGACTTAGGCAAATATTGCTTTTTGCCAATTTGTCAGAGGTTTTGCAAAAATATTTCCAAACGGTATTTTTGCGAGGCATCTTACTAATAATATTAACTTGAACTTATATAAAACCAGAACAAAACGAAAACTTAAATGGGCTGCTCTCTTGTATATACTATTTGTAAAATAAAACCCCATGGAAGGTTCTGGAGTGTCAGGCACATTCCAAGCGCTCTGATTAGTTCATTGGTTGTTGACTGCCATTTGTCTGTTTGCTAAGGAATCGTTCCCCCTTATGTATTCGTCCTTTTCAGAATTCAGACTTACATTTACTGAGTGTGAAAATTATGCTACGTGGTAAATTTTTTTTTATTATGGTACTTTTTCATTTAAAAAAAAAAAATCGAGACAACGTAAAATATCGAGTACTAAACATCGATGTTAAAAAAACATCGGCTTCAATAAATCGATGTTTGAAACATCGATGTTTTGAAAACATCGACATCGATGTCGCATCCCTAGTTGGAGCGAAACCGTGCTGTAAGATTCCGTGCTGTAGGAGGGCTACCTGTAATTAAACGAATAAAATAAAAATACGGAAATAAGGCTTCTTTAATCAATTGGATTTAGGGCACTCATCCAATGACGGTTTACTTTTTAACATCATTACAGACTCTTTCTTAAAAACCCATTATAAACCCACGGCAAACGACTCCCGCATACCCCCAATGACAGAATCGTCACATATCGGAATTCCTTGACATAGTTTGATAGACAAGCAACAGAACGCCATTCACGAGAGCGTTATTAAGGGACTCGTCTCGAGAGACTTCCCTTCACCTTCTTCTGCGCCTCTCAATTTATAGCTCATCAATAAATACATTCCAAAAAGTAACTGTAAACATTAAAAAGAACACGCGGCCCCGCACTACACGGTAATCTAGATGAACACGTCATCCCTTCATCATCCCCGTTGGGCTGGAACTCGAAACAAATCCCAAGCAATTGAACATTAATTGCCTTTTTGCGTGTTGCCGTTCACCAAACCCAGGAATTTCAAAGTGCAGCGATTCCCCACTGCCCACGCAGGCAACCGTCTTCTATTTTTCCTTTGTTCTTGTCAACCGGTGATTATGATGGATTGTCAGAAAGGCCTCTATGTCTTCTTTTAGCTGAAACTGTCACTCCGTCATCGGTTGCTGACAGTCCGAATATCTAGACACCACCCTCTGCGTTCCGTATAGCCCACAAATTGCCTGCAGGTTCGACGTTATTTTTTTTCTTTTCGAACCGTTCGTTTCCTGGTATGGCAGAGAATAACTTTTGCGGTGGAGTATTGAGTGATTGGTAGAGGTGTGTTTTTTTTTTTTCTGTTTTTTTTCTGGGAAAATTGAGGAGCTTAATAAGATTTCAGACATCTGTCAAGGGTTTCATGTTTCTAACGGCGGTTGCTGAATCTGCAATGTTCTCGCTCTGATATATGAGATCTCTATACATAATATATATGTGACGGCTATTCGGGGGGAAGAAGAAATTTTTCCCGCAGAGTGCGCGACTGACTGATATTAATGTAAATAATATTATTCAGAGGAGACTTTCGCATTTGAAGCTATTTTTTTTTATACTAAAAACATGCTATTTCCTTGACAGCAAATTCATGCGAGTTGCATTATGAAACATGAGTTTATGGGCATTGAAACAATCGATAAAATTTGAATGAAATACCTGTTAATATGATATAAAAGATATATTTATAAAAAAAAAAAGATATATTCCAGTCTCTAATGAGTCAGTGCAAAGTATGCTATTTCCTTGACAGTAAATTCATGTGAATTGGATTATGAAACATGTGTTCGTGGGCATTGAAACAGCTGATAAAATTTGCATGAAATACTTGTTAATATAATAGAAAAGATATCTTTATTTTTAAAAAAGATTTATTCCAGTCTCTTATGAGTCAGTGCAAAGTATGCTATTTCCTTGACTGTAAATTCATGTGAATTGCATTAGGAAACGTGTTTATGGACATTGAAACAGCCGGTAAAATTTGAATGAAATACCTGTTAATATGATATAAAAGGTATATTTATAATAAAAAAAAAAAAAGATATATTCCAGTCTCTAATGAGTCAGTACAAAGTATATTTCCTTGATTGTAAATTTGTGTGATTTGGATTTTGAAACATGTGTTTATGAGCATTGAAACAGCTGATAAAATTTGAATGAAATACCTGCTAATATGATAGAAAATATGTATTTATTAAAAAAAAGATATATTCCAGTCTCTAATGATTCAGTACAAAGTATGATATTTCCTTGACAGTAAATTCGTGCGAGTTGAATTATGAAACATGAGTTTATGGGCATTGAAACAACCGATAAAATTTGAATGAAATACCTGTTAATATGATAGAAAAGACATATTTATTTAAAAAAAAAGATATATTCCAGTCTCTTATGAGTCGGTGCAAAGTATGCTATTTCCTTGACAGTAAATTCATTGAGTTGCATTAAAAAACGTGTTTATGGGCATTGAAACAGCTGATAAAATTTGAATGAAATACTTGTTAATATAATAGAAAAGATATATTTATTTTCAAAAAAGATTTATTCCAGTCTCTTATGAGTCAGGGCAATGTATGGTATTTCCTTGACAGTAAATTCATATTAATTGCATTATGAAACATGTGTTCATGGGCATTGAAACAGCTGATAATATTTGAATAAAATACTAGTTAATATGATAGAAAGATATATTTATAAAAAAAGATATATTCCAGTCTCTTATGAGTCAGTGCAAAGTATGCTATTTCCTTGACAGTAAATTCATGTGAATTGCATTAGGAAACGTGTTTATGGACATTGAAACAGCCGGTAAAATTTTAATGAAATACCTGTTAATATGATAGAAAAGATATATTAAAAAATATATATATTCCAGTCTCTAATGGGTCAGTACAAAGTATGATATTTCCTTGACAGTAAATTTGTGTGAGTTGGATTATGAAACGTATTTATGAGCATTGCAACAGCTGATAAAATTTGAATGAAATACCTGCTAATATGATAGAAAAGATATATTTATTTAAAAAAAAAGATATATTCCAGTCTCTTATGAGTCAGTGCAAAGTATGCTATTTCCTTGACAGTAAAATGATTGAGTTGCACTATAAAACGTGTTTATGGGCATTGAAACAATCGATAAAATTTGAATAAAATACCTGTTAATATGATAGAAAAGATATATTTATTTAAAAAAAAGGGATATATTCCAGTCTCTCTTATGAGTCGGTGCAAAGCATGCTAGTTCCTTGAGAGAGAATTCATGCGAGTTGCATTATGAAACATGTGTTGATGGATATTGAAACAGCTGATAAAATTTGAATAAAATACTTGTTAATATGATAGAAAATACCATTTAATATTTATTTGAAAAAAAGATATATTCCAGTTTCTCTTTAGAGTCAGTGCAAAGTATACTTTAATAAAAAATTGAAGATATATGCTGTAATATATTTATACCTATATATAAATATCTGGTACTGGTTATTAGTAATTTTACCTGTAAAAGGCATATCCAAATGCGAAACCTTGTTTCCATAACACGTGCAATAAAATCGCTCGACTCAAAGTTTCAGCATATATTTATTTGCCAAAGAAAGTATAAGATTAACTGTATTGGTATTCCCACATATAAATAGTAAAAATGGCCAAATATTTTAACCATCATCTAGAACATAAGACATCAGCAAAATCCTGGTCTTAAGCTTGAGAGATTATATACCAAAGTTCACCTAAAATATATGTATTTTCTTAATAAATTTATTTTGAAATTATTTTGTCTAAATAAATGTAGCTGATATAATCTCGAAAATCAGGATACGTTAATAGTTCATTACTATAATTTTAAGGAATCTTACATTTCGTTTATTTGAAAAACAAGCCAATAAAACAAATTTCTGCTAATGGAACTGCACTGAACTATTACGCAATGCTAAACTATTTTTATTTATATTTGAGGGAGTTAAAAATTTCCTGATGTAAGAGTCACATTACAATTAAGACTCCAGACTGGCCCTGAGTCATTGTTCCATCGTTCGAAAGGGATTCATCTCTAGAAAGTTTCAAATTTATCTCCTGACTTTTACGCCCATGCATATCTCTATCTCTCTGCCCCCCCTCTCTTCCTCTCCCTCTCCCTCTTTCTCTCTCTCTCTCTCTCTCTCTCTATATATATATATATATATATATATATATATATATATACAGTGGTACCTCCGAAAAGCGGACAGTCACGGAAGCAAAAGTTTTGTCCATTATTAGGAGGTGTCCGCTATTGGGGAGGACAACATTTTTATAAAAAAGTTTTTGCTCTTTTGTTTGACATTTGATTGAAAATTACGGCTGCAATTTTAATTAAAAAGGAAAAATTAATTAGGCAAGAAAAGAATAACTATTTACTACTTTTCCTTTTAATTGTGTGCTAATCTTTTATCTTGCATTAAATAATCCCAAAATACAATGTATAGTAGCTAAATTATTTTAATTACTGCTGAAAAAATCTCTTAAAGTTTGATTTCTCTTTTTTACACAACCAACCTGTTTTTCAAGATGAATCTTCATAGGATTAAGCTTTGCTAGTCCCTCCGAATCTTCGTTGTTCAGAAAGAACTGTTTGAATTGTTCGCTGTATTTCAGTGCTTCCGAATAATCTTTGATTTTGCAGTCCTCCATTGGCGATTCCTCATCATCATCCTCAGAAAGGGCCAGTGCTTCAGTGGTGGCCCGATGAATGAAATTGGAAACACGCAGGTTTTCTTCCTCAATGGCTAAATCGTCGTCTATCTTGACTTCCTCTTCAACGCTGACATTTGAATCAAAATTGGCTACTAGATCCGCAAGTTCATTTTTGCTTTTTTTGGTAGTGCTGTCAGTTGCCACTTCGCTTGTACTCAAAAATCCCGTCTTCTGAAAACATTTTAGAACGCACTCAGGTTCCACCTTTTTAAGGGCTGACGTAGTCCAGGAAGTTGCATCCAAAACAGATACCGATTTTGCCAACTATTCGCTGGATTTGCAGGAGATAATCTGTGTCAGAAGCAGATTTCTTTATCGTACTTTAAAGCTGCGGATAATTCCCTGAAATTGGCTGTAGCATTGTCCATGAACAGAATGATTTTTCTCTTTTGTTTTTTCATTTTGTTGTCTAACTCCACCAACCAATCGCTCATTATCTCAGTGGTTATCCACGCTTTCTTATTTGACTTCCATGAAACACTAAATTTTCGCACATCAATGTTCTTGAAACATCTAGGCTTCTTAGCTTTTCCAATAACAATTGGAGTTTCGAAGTCTCCCAGCATGTTGCAGCGCAGCAAAAGAGTGAGCCGCTCTTTTGAAATTTTCCAACCACTACATTTTTCACCCTTAAAACATAAAATCTTGTCCGAAAGGAAGCGGTAAAGGTGACCAGTATCATCGACATTGAAAATGTCTCTGTCATCATATCCTTTGCACAAAGATTTAAGCTTTCCAATCCAATCTGTTACTTCATTTGAATTTGCTGATTTTTCTTCTGTTTAAAAAATATGTTGTGACGTGTCCGGAATTTTTTTATCCATCCATTTGAGGCGTTAAAAGTTTCTAATTTTGAAATGTTTGCCAAAATAATCGAAAGTTTTTCAAAATACCTGTCCGCTATTCAGAGGAAATAACATGGATTGTCCTATATAAAAGGACTGGGACTCGTAAGAATGTCCGTTAATTAGAGGTGTCCGCTATTCGGGAGTGTCCGTTAAGGGAGGTTTCACTGTATATATACACACAGTGTTCGATTTCTAGAAATAGAGGTGTCGGAACTGTAACCTACCGGAGTGTGTGGGGGTATTCCAAATTATATATATATATATATATATATATATATATATATATATATATATATATATATATATATATATATATATATATATATATATATATATATATATATATATATATATATATATATATATATATATATGGTTCCCGATATAAAGGGCTTAAGTCAAAAAAAGTGATTTTTAGATATTTGGTAGTATTGATTAAAAAAAAAAATATTTTGACTTGTATAAAAGTATTATTAAGTCTATCAATTTTGTATACAAAAGTACATTTCTTTGTACAAAAGACTCAAGTCGAAATTATTGTTCTGCGATGGGTATAAAAGCCAATAACTTGGTATATTTAAATCACTGTTTGTGACTTAAGCCCTTTATACCGGGCACCATATATATATATATATATATATATATATATATATATATATATATACACACACACACATATATTTCTAAATCCGCGTACCTACTCACCATATATTTTTTCTAAATTATTTTGTCTAAAAAAATCTAGCTGATATAATCTCAAGTCAGGACGCGTTAATAGTTCATTAATATAATTTTAAGAAATCTTACATACTTTTATTTGAAAAATAAACCAATGAAGTAAATTCCTACTAATGAAACTACATCGAACCATTACGCAATGCTAAATTCTCTTCATTCGTATTTGAGAAACTGAAAATTTCCTGACTAAGAGTCGCATTACAGCCACGACTCCATACTGGCACTGAGTCATTGTTGTTCCATCCCTCGAAAAAGGATTTCATTTCTAGAAAATTTTCAAATTTATCTCTCGACTTTTACACCCATCCATATATAAACATAAGCATATTCACCCACTCTTTGACAACCTCCAAAACACACTGTCTCTAAATCTCTCACGGGACCATTGTCACTTAACTTGCTTCGAGTGGGTGTTTTAATCTACGGCGAATCCTTTGACAGCTCTGGCTCAGAGATAGAGAAAATATCCGGTTGCATTTTCAGTAGAGAAGTCACAAAACCACCGAGACTAAAAAGAAAAGAAAATGAAATAAATTAAAATGGGGAAAAAAAAGAAAAAAGAAACAGTTTAGGAAAGAAAGAGGCAAAAGTTGTGTGACAGAGATTTACACTCTGCAGTGTCGGTGGCGGTAAATTTTCCTTGTGATAACTCGTCTCCAGTTATCAGTCCGCGTCTCTTCCAAATGGATGTTAGAGTATTTGTTCTGTCTCAAAAAGGGAGATAATAAACGGAAATAGTTTTCTTAGGGAGATATTATGCTGTGTGCTTGGCTGTAAACACGGAAAATGCTGCCGTTCCCTGTGTGATTTATGGGGGCATCTCATAAGCGCTGCGTTATGAGAAATGTTGCTCAGAATTTTTTTCTTCTTTTTGTTGGTACTTATTTACAAATGAAAATGTTTCGTTTAAAAACGTATAAATTATGAGCCTTTTCCTCATGTATTTTGCAAGAGAAAAATTTTGAACTAGTGAAAGATTTGAGGAGTAATCGAGTGTTTGTTAGTACAAAAAATAAAAAGCAGGGTATCCTGTCGTTATCTTAGAGCAGGGGTGTCAAACTCGCGGCCCGCGACGAACATTTTTGCGGCCCGGCCAATATATTGGCACACAATAATATATAATAAAATAACCGACGCAGAATTATAATAAGATAGGAAGAATTCGCTAAATGTTTTTTTAATGATAATCTTTTTTTGCTATTATTAAACAAAATGCATATATTTATGTTGAATATGCTGGCTTAAAGAGCCAGCAATAGGTAAGTCAGTCTTTACTTTTCGGTTGAAGGACAGTTCAGTAGCATTTTTCAATTTAAAATTAAATTAAATATCCCTTTAATGATACATACCTTTACATGTTAATCCGGTGAGGACCCAACTTGTTATTTGAAAAAAAATATTAATCATTTAGAACATTATTTATTATTCATGTAGTTATGAGAAGAATAATCATTTTAATACTGTATAATTTAACTGTTTATTGGTGTAATAAATATTTGTTGTTAATTTGTAAATATTGGTCCTCATCATTTATAAAAACATTTAAGTTGTGTCTACTACAGTACATCTTTTCTACAGTGTTTACATGCTGGGTTAAAAACGAACCTGGGTAATTAGTAATGGGTAATCAGTAATCAAACCCTGTTAATATTTTAACTTCAATCATATAAATATCTTATAAAACTTTAAACGGCACAAAACCCAATTTTCCACCCAGCAGAATATACTGTAATTAGGTAAATAAACCTACGTTTCTATTAATATTGATTTTTTTTTTTTTGCGGCCCACCTACAGTTAAACCTTGTTTGTTTGGCCCAAGGTAGCCTTTGAGTTTGACACCTCTGTCTTAGAGTGTTAAATTTGTTAATTATATATTTAGTACTCTTCTTGCTATTCAGTTTAAGCTCATTTCGTAGTTCTAGAATATTCTGACTTCTTGAACACTAGAAAGACGGCTGCCGTCATTTTGACGGTTTCGGACATACTATTGAGCGCTATGTCTGTATTTATGTTCTATGGCTTCTGAAATTTTATGACTTTTTCTAATTTTATGCGAAATATGCACAAATATTTACAAAATTATATTCGATAGTAAAGAGGGAGAGAAAATGTGTTGTATACCTACTAAGGCTGAAAGCCGTCGATTTGACGGCAATGTAGAAAACAGGCAGAAATCTTTAAAATAATACCCGGAAAGTGTTAGTTACTTTTCGTCTCTTCCCCCTTTCGCAAATAACAGAAATATTGGCTCTTCGGAAATATTGGTGTTGAAAAATAAGGACAAACTATGCATATATTTTTACGGATAAACCATACCAGGTTGTCAGCATACCTGCAAAAAAAATATATCTAAATATATACTAATTTATTATATATTTGAATGAAATAGTTCAACATTTAAAGTATTTAACCGTTTAAAAAATTTAAATATTTTAAATTCTTGATTTTGTTTTTAGCCGTCAAAATGATGGCGTTCAGTCTTTTTAGTAATGAAAAAATTCCCGTCTTTCAGACGTTAAGAAATCAGAACCGTTTCTTCTTGGTGTGTGTCCCGTTTTCATACTACCTCTCTGTTGTCTAATTTTTGTCCAAAAATTTAATTTGGCCTTCTTAAAATTCAGGGTTAATCTGTTTGTTACCTCAAATTTTGAAATTTTGTCTGCATCCTTGAATTCATGTGTTTCTGGCATGCTTCCTTAGATATATATCCAGGGTTTCCTTTATGCTTCCAAGAATTTTAGCATTTTCTGCCTGTTTTCTAAAGCTTAAGCATTTCCTGTCTATTTTCTACACCAAGCGTGTCAAACTCAAAGGCCGGCATGGGCGATATAAACGAGGTTTAACTTTATGTGGAAAAAAACTTTTAAATGAATTTTCGTAGAAACATAGGTTTATTTCGAAAAGTATAGTATAAAAAAAACAAGAACAATAATAATATTAATATTTTCTTCATAACGCTTTTTTTCTTGAACGTTAACTTACCAGACAATGAATAATTGCACAAATTAATAAGTTGTCTCCGAAAGCAATATATAACCTGTTTTACAACCACCAAACAAATCACTTCGTACAACACTAACGTACAACACAATTCACTACAACACAATTCACTACTTACTGACCAGACCTGGGACGCACAACCAATCGTTGAGGTCCGTGACATGCCTATTCTACACAGCTCTAAGAATTTACTGTATATTTTTGAAAGTATTAAGGATTTTATGGCTGTTTCCCAGCACTTTCTGTCTGCCAACTAAATTTTTAAGGTACCTTATCTTTTTCTAGAGATTAACTTTTGGGTATCTTGTTTCCATCAAAGAATTCAATTGTATCACGCCTGTTTTCTACATCTATATTAGAATATCCTGGCTTTCCTTTACCATGTCCTCTTCAAAAAGTTGGCTTTCATCATAACAAAATTGCCCAGAGCACCATCTGCCATACAACGATATTTATCTTCCCTTCGTTTAACTTGTCGTATCTGAAAGTTTCAGGGTGTGTTGATATTTCTCTTGTGATACCAGAATTATTACTGCGTCCTTAAATAGTTAAACTATGGACGAACTAAATTTTCTTCTCCCGAAATTCGTATATAATTAGCATGAATTCTATCAAAATGCTGAATATGTTATAAACACTCTCTGGAAAGGTAACTTATCAAAGAGTTTAAAATTTTCTACACTTACTAAACCAGTTGTCATACATATGGTATTTAAGGTTGCTGTGTACTAACCCTATTGGATTCACTCAACTCAGTGTTAACCTATGGAGAAAATTTGTGCAAGGATTGCCGACTTTGATTTAAAGATTTTTTTTTTTTATTGTACTCCGTAATAGAGAAAAAAAGTTTACATCTTGGGGTATTTTTTGTTTTTAAAAAAAATGTAAATATTTTAAAATTTAAATAATTCGGGGGGAATCTGGTTTAGTGTAATTTAAATGCTCCTAAATTCAATTGGTGGCCGAAATTTATAAAATTAATCCTGTTGCAAGGTTAATTAAAGGTTAGGCTATCTGAAAATACCATTTTTATTGGATTATAAGCATTTATGTAGCTGTAATTAGTAGGCACATTTTCTCCATAAGTTAACATTGAGGTGAGCAAATCCAGTAAGGCCAGGACACGGCAGCCTTAACAAAGCCAATAATTGGTAAATTTAATCGTTGTTTTTTTGTATAAAGTTTTAAAAGTATACCGCAAGGGATTACTGAATAAATTCAAACTTCGCGTATTGAATGATAATTTCTTTTCTTCAAATCGTAGCAAAAAATGAAAGTGAACTAATGTGAGGGTATAATTACCAATTAAAAGTTCCTCATTGTAAGTAAGATGAAGTTATTTAAAAAAAACGCCATTTTCTGCTCAAAGTACACTACTTTGAGAGGGATAATGTCTGAAAGCTCAAGTGTGCACAATGGTTTAAGGCTAATGGCTGACGTTAAAAAAAATACATCACCTTTTCGGATCATCAAAATAAAAATAACAGTTTGGTAGAAAAATGAAAAAAAAATATAATAAATAAGGATTGATATTTTTACCATGTTTATATTACCTCGCTTTCTTGTTTGTCCAGTACAAATCTTGCAGTCGATTTTTAACTAACTTCCCGACTAGCTAAGCATTTGAAACTTTTAGAATAGCTCTGAACACTATGACAATGCATTCTTTTAATACTTTTAGTCATCTTTAAGCAGAATTGAATTCATTTTCAGTTAATTTTTGTTGTTTGAAAATTTCTTATAATTGCTCTCTTTTTTTACGCATTTTATCATTTTCTTTCAAGTTAATGAGATAATTCATCAACAAATTTTTAGAAAGTATTTAATAATACATAGAATTGTCAAGTTTATATGATTCAGCAGAAAATTTAAAAACGTGGTATATAAAAAGTCCTTTTTATCTTGTAATTATTATTGGATTATCAGCATTTGTGTTGCTGTAAATAGCGGACAAATTTTCGCTATACGTTAACATTAAGGTAAGTGAATCCAATAGAGTTAGTACACAGCACCATTAAATAAGGATTTTTGAACATTTTCTTTTATTTTTCCTTGGTTTAAAAAAAATTTAAAAAGTATTTATTAATACATAGAATTGTCAAGTTTATATGATTCAACAGAAATTTTTTAAAAACGTGGTATATAAAAAGTCCTTTTTATCTTCTAATTATTATTGGATTATCAGCATTTGTGTTGCTGTAAATAGCTGACAAATTTTCGCTATACGTTAACATTAAGGTAAGTGAATCCAATAGGGTTAGTACACAGTACCATTAAATAAGGATTTTTGAACATTTTCTTTTATTTTTCCTTGGTTTAAAAAATTTTTTAAAAAGTATTTATTAATACATAGAATTGTCAAATTTATATGATTCAGCAGAAAATTTAAAAACGTGGTATATAAAAAAGTTATTTTTATCTTGTAATTATTATCATTTTAACTGTAACATTCCCCTTAAATGCTTTACTTGATGCCTTAATACATTTTGAAATTTTATTTCTTTGCACCCCCATATGCAGTTACAGAAGTATCTGGTTGAACATTTCTGTTCTCCAGCTTATCCCTGGGTAAGAATCGAAAAAATTTTTTTTTTGGCTCCAACACAGAGAGGAAGACTTCACTGAGAAATCACACCGAATCATATAAATAATAAACGTGTCACAGTGAGCACACAAAGTGATATCTAAGGTAAAGAAGACATAGGGTCCCTAGATCCCCAATCCATCAAGTTCCACTTTAACCTTGTCAACGGAGCCGGAAAAGAAGATAGAAAAATGACTTTCTGCTTCCATTCCAGGGATTTTGCTTTTTCTTATTATTCCCTACTATCTGTTAACCTCTTTTTGGAAAGAGAGGAAAAAATAATACTGGATGTGGGCAATCAAAAACTGCCCGTTAGTCCTGTCAATCATGGCAAAGCCTTTGCCCAAATTCGGCGAAATATGCTATGCCGCCTGAAAAGAGTAATAACTCAACTTTGTTTTGATATTGACTAGAATCGGGATTTTTTTTTTCTGATCTCCGCTTGTGTGTTTTTTTTTTTCTTTTTTAGGTCTAGAAACTTTTAACCCAATAGGAATTTTTTTTAGACTCGGTACACAGTGGAGCTTCTTCAAAATGGCGGTAATAATTCAGAAAAGTTATGTGACCTATTTTTTGAGTGAAGAATCTTATCTGAAGTTGCGTAATTTATGACTTGGTGTCAGGTAGAGAGGTTCTGAGGGTAAATTAACCAATTAACCGACTTAGGTAGAGTTTTTTTAAGTAGAAAGATTACCTTTTTCGTTCTCTGTGAGGTAGAAAGTTTTACAAGAATCTAAACACTCTGAAAACAAATATTTTTTTTTCTCTAGGTGTTGTACGAAACGGCGAATGCATACAGAACGGCAAATGCATGCATGTCTTGTAGAGGTAAAAATGAAACACAGTCGAACCCCGTTATAACGAACTTCAAGGGACCAAAGGTTTTGTTCGCTTTATCCGATGATTCGCTATATCCGAACCATTAAGAAAAATGCTAGAGTTCACAAAATGTATTTATTACTCATTAGTTGCAATGTGTATTCAGTAATGGTGTATTGAAAAAAAATGATAAAAATCTATTAAAAATGATCATTAATGAATTAAATCGACTAAAATCGATTACATTGAACTGACACAATACTAATTAAATTACGTACAATAGGAAGACGGCGGGACCAAAATTTTCGTTCGTTATATCCGTGAGTTCGTTATATACCGGGTTCGCTATAACGGGGTTCAACTGTACGAAGTTTACGTAAAGAGTTTTTTCCTATTGATTTAATTTCGCCAGAAAATAAATATTGCATGTTTCTTAAAACTGGCTCTAATTAAGGAGAAAAGTCATAGCTGTCTAATCTTTCTTATAAATGTCTTTAACAATATATTTATACAATTGAACCCTGTTATAGCGAACAAAAATTTTGGCTCCGCCGTTTTCCTATTGTACGTAATTTAATTAGCATTGTGTCAGCTTAATGTAATCGATTTTAGTCGGTTAAATTCATTAATGATCAATTTTAATAGATTTTATCATTTTTAATACATCATTATTGAATACACATTGCAACTAATGAGTTATACATTTTGGGAACTCTAGCATTTTTCTTAACGGTTCGGATATCACTTAGCGAACCACCGGATAAAGTGGAAAAACCTTTGGTCCCTTGAAGTTCGATATAACGTGGTTCGACTGTACATAAACGACAAATGCATGCATGTCTTGTAGAGATAAAAATGATGTACGAAGTTTACGTAAAGAGTCTTTTCTATTGATTTCATTTCGCCAGAAAATAAATATTGTATGTTTCTTAAAATTAGCTTCAATTAAGGAGAAAAGTCATAGCTGTACAATCTTTCTTATGAATGTCTTTAACGATATATTTATACAGTCGAACCCGGTATATAATGAACTCACGGATATAACGAACAAAAATTTTGGTTTCGCCGTTTTCCTATTGTATGTAATTTAATTAGCATTGTGTCACTTTAATATAATCGATTTTAGTCGATTTAATTCATTAATGAACAATTTTAATAGATTTTATCATTTTTTAATACATCATTATTGAATACACATTGCAACTAATGAGTTATACATTGTGAACTCTAGCATTTTTCTTAACGGTTCGAATATAGCGTACCACCGGATAAAGCGAACAAAACCTTTGATCCCTTGAAGTTCGTTATAATGAGGTTCGACTGTATGTTCAACTAAAAATTGATATTTTGTGATTTAATAAACAGTAGAAATATTCTTTAATCCTACAGTGACAGTCATATTAAATTTTCAGGCTGTTAACATATAAAGAACCTTACTACAGCCAAGTATATCTGAAACACTTGCATCACATGAACACACACTAAAATACAAACATATGGAAGGAAATTCACCTTGTGTAGATCAGAGTTAAAAAAAGAATAGCTTTTGTCCATATATTGACATATTGCTTGATATATCTTTGATAATAAACCCGATTTCTTGAGTAGTTTTATTTTTTTTTTTATTCTCTTTACTTATCTAGAGTAATCACGATATCTCACTGATACTTTCAAGTCAAAATCATTTAGTTTCCGTTGATATCCCAGAACAAATGACAAATAAGTCAATACTTCACCGTAAAAGTACTTATGAAGTGTCACAGTATTTTATGTTATTTTTACACATGTAATAAAACAAAGCTCTTTGATTATTTGCCCATTATTGACACCACTGAGTTAAATAGTAAATTTGAGCGAAATGAATTTATATTGATACACCTATAAAATAATTTATACGTGCTTTACAAATCGCTTTGTTAATGTATGATCATGAAAATGGGTTTTCTCTGTAATACCATGTCATAGCTGGCTAAAAATACTTTACTTTAGTAATAGGTAATGACAATTCTATATTGCATTTTCCCCCTATATACGTCATTTATTTCGTTTCACAGTCTATAAGTTTAGAGGAAGGAAATAGCCATGAATAATTCATGCTGAAGGTAATATTAATTGAGATAAAAATACTGAAAGTTCTCACTGAAGTGTTTGTTAATGATATCTATGCGAATAAAATCTATCCCCAAAGGAACCTCGGTTTGAACTGATTAACATTATTAACTGCTCTATAATTTCCAGAGATTTAACGATTACTTTCGGGCGAACTGGTAAAAATCTTCGTTAAGGCTGCTATGTACTAACCCCATTGGATTCGCTCAACTCAATGTTAACCTATGGAGAAAATTTGTCAACGGATTGCCGACTTGGATTCAAAGATTTTTTTTTTTTTTTTTAAATTGTACTCCGTCATAGAGAAAGAAATTTTACATTTGTGTACATTTTTCGTTTTTTTTAAAAATGCAATTAATATTTTAAAATTTAAATTATTCGGGGAAAAATCTGGTATAGTGTGTTTTAAACGCTCATAAATTCCTTCGGTGGACGAAATATATAAAATGAATCCTGTAGCGCTTTGCAGAAAAGTTCAGGCTATCTGACAATACCAATTTTATTTGATTATCAGCATTTATGTACCTGTAAATAGTTGACAAAAATATATTTTAAATAAAAAATTTGGGGGCAGCACTTAACCCCCCTATAGAGAGAGAGCCATTACAATTCCTCAAAATGTCAATCCTAAGGAGGGTGGAATTCTCGAACTGTCAACTGGACTCTTCCCACCACAAGAGTCTGCAAGAAGAGGAAAAGGGAAATACGATTTTTCTTCTTAGTACATAGCAGCCTTGTGGCATCGAGGGTATTAGTTGCAAGTATTAAATGAGTATCTCATTGGTCAAATAACATATTTATGCAGTTGTGATTTGCCCCTCACCCTCTCTGTCTATTTTTAATCGTAAGCCAGGGGGCGGAATCTTGTCCATCTCTCCTACCACTGTCCAATAGAAGCAACAATTAGCAGTCCATTTGGTGGGGAACGGTGGGTTCAGCAACAGGTGATAACTTCTTGTACTGCAGACCTCCCTTCAGAAGAGACCTGGAACTGGTTTTAAGGTTGCTGCCTCGGGGAGGTCGATTCTCGAAATGAGGGGTTGGCGATAATCAACACCCAAATACCCTTTCCCGCGGAAAGTATTTATCGCTCTTTAGTGTTATCGCTCTTTAGGCATTAAGAAAATTATGAAGGTTTTAACTATTTAGGCTTTTAGCAAATCATCGCGTTTTAATTTCTATTTTCATGTAATGAAACTTATTTTGAGACTTTTAACCCTGCATCGTACTACTTACTATTTCACGAAGTAATGTGAGGGAGTTTCAGAAATCCTCAATAAAATTTAGAGTCATATGTTTCCTTTTATAAATGCGGGATCATAAAAAAATGTATTATTATAGATGCAGATTTCTGGGTATTTGGGATTTTGCAATTATTAGTTTTTTCTTTCGCTATAGGAGACGCGATCTGTTTCGATAATTTTCTTTTCATTTAAAAGAATAAGTGTGACCAGTTATATGAATAATTGATGCAAATATAAAACAAATGAGCTTTCAGAAACCGATGACAGCACGAATAAATGATAAAAATGACATTACTGAAGTGTAGTTTTTAATTATAGAATTTTTTTTCATTGCATGTATTGTACAGAGTTGATTACTATCAGGGTTTCGGCAAATTCGGTTTTTGGATTTATGTAAATAAGATACAAATATATATAAACGACCCAACCTTTCGGTTATGCGTAAAAAAAAACCTTAAGGGGGGGGGGGAAACTTATGCTAATTGTGTAACACACAACGAAATAGAATATCTATGAAATCGGATAATGAACAGCCATAAGGGCCATAACTATTTTTCTTATGGCTCTTCTACAGTAATAATCATTATAAAACCTATTCTTATACCAGATATCAATATTGGTAGGTAAGCTTCTGCGTATATTATTAAATTGACTGCATACTATCATACAGTGCTCCACCGATTGTTCAGCACCACAAGAGCAAGTGCTACTTTTTCCGTGAAACCTGCTTTGATAACTACCAAATGACCCATGTCCAGTGATTGCTTGGTTTATGTAAAAATCTGCACTTAGCCTGTCAGTTTTAACTTGAGGAAAAATTTCTCTTACTCTAGTTCCAGCAGTTGTTTTGTTCCACCTATCTTGCCAGACGTGTTCCGCCATTTGAAATAATTTTGCTTTTACTTGGTTTCTAGTCCATTTAATTTCTTTATTTATTACTTCCAATTTAGTTGCTTCTTTTGCAGTCTTTGGATTTATGTAAAGCATTTCTTGTATATGTTATTTTTTACTGCCCTTTAAAGTGTTATGATGACTACACTAATGACCTTTTCAAATGGAAAAATCGCATGCAACTTATTTTTTTAATGCTTTATAAAATTTTCCTATTTACCGCAATTTAACTAGGGAAATATTTCGTCAAACTCTAATTTCATCCTCTGTGAAATATCTCCTCATAACTTAATTTCTGTTAGCCATATTTTTGCCCAGTTTAAAAATTAAATGAAAACGTGAAAGATGTTTTGCTTAGTTGCAAGTTTATAACTTGGAAAATAGGCCTAAGAAATAAGCGTTTAAACATTTCAGATTATACAGCAAATCACGGCAGTTAATATTCCAATAGGTATAGTGTCGAAAATTTCCTTTCAGTTGTTAACTGCAGATGTGTATTCCTCCCCACTTGTCTCTTGTAAACACTGCATTTTCTATGGTGCATATACATTGGTGCAGAGTTCTCTGCCTGTGCCTTGGGGAATCCAGTGATTTATGTTCACTCTGTACTCTGTATATGCGTGGATCGCCTCCTCTGGCGGTCCGGATACATAGCTTCAAAGAAAGGGCGGGGGGTCAGCGGGTCAAATGGTGTCGAGCGGGGTCGGGGGAGACACCAGATCAAAGAAACCTTGGGGGCGGGAATGGGGGTGGTTCTAAATACCGTGTCTAATGTTACCGTGACTAATGTGATGACAGGAGTCGGGGGTCTGCAGGCAGAGAACTCTGCGTCAATGTATATGCACCATTAGGGTAAACCATTACCCGACGGCAGAAGAAAGAAACACCTTTTCGACTCTTCCTTGGGGCAAATACCGTTATTTGGCGAAAGTGGGTGTTTGGTGAGAGTCTCCTCCTCTCCCGTTGACCGTCACTTTTGACACTTTCCATCCCTCATGAAAAAAGAACTGCTCCCGAGCGACCACTTTCTGAGGGATCTTCTCTTCAGAGGTAACCAGTCGGTCTTGGGCATTCATAATCATGTTATGGTGCATATACATTGGTGCAGAGTTCTCTGCCTGTGCCTTGGGGAATCCAGTGATTTATGTTCACTCTGTACTCTGTACTATGCGTGGATCGCCTCCTCTGGAGGTCCATCAAAGAAAGGGTGGGGGGTCAGCGGGTCAAATGGTGTCGAGCGGGGTCGGGGGAGGCACCATATCAAAGAAACCTTGCGGGCGGGAATGGGGGTGGTTCTAAATACCGTGTCTAATGTTACCGTGACTAATGTGATGACAGGAGTCGGGGGTCTGGAGGCAGAGAACTCTGCACCAATCTATATGCGCTATCAAAATCACAGCGGGGGCAGGATGCAGAGTTTCATTTATTGTTATTGTATTCAAATGTCCGTGCAGATAATCGCGGTCTGTTATCACTCTAAATTTTACCAAGTCTCCTCTTGGGATCTCAATTTACAGATATAAAGATCATCATGAATTTGACAGGATTTTATATCCTACCTCGATCCCCTAAATTGCATGATCGATCCGTTGCTGAGATGCATCAAAGCACTCATCGCAAATCATTTGAAAATTATTAAAAATCAGTCCCATATCACTTTTGGCGGAATACTTTTGTCTGAATCCTCGTAGAATTTCTTCAAATTGCTGTCATTTCACAACTGTAGAGTTTCCTTTATTGCTATTGTATTCAAATGTCCGTGCAGGTAATCGCGGTCTGTTATCACTCTAAATTTTACCAAGTCTCCTCTTGGGATCTCAATTTACAGATATAAAGATCATCATGAATTTGACAGGATTTTATATCCTACCTCGATCCCCTAAATTGCATAATCGATCCGTTGCTGAGATGCATCAAAGCACTCATCACAAATCATTTGAAAATTATTAAAAATCAGTCCCATGTCACTTTTGGCGGAATACTTTTGTCTGAATCCTCGTAGAATTTCTTCAAATTGCTGTCATTTCACAACTGTAGAGTTTCCTTTATTGCTATTGTATTCAAATGTCCGTGCAGGTAATCGCGGTCTGTTATCACTCTAAATTTTACCAAGTCTCCTCTTGGGATCTCAATTTACAGATATGAAGATCATCATGAATTTGACAGGATTTTATATCTTACCTCGATCCCCTAAATTGCATAATCGATCCGTGATTAGATGCATCAAAGCACTCATCACAAATCATTTGAAAATTATTAAAAATCAGTCCCATGTCACTTTTGGCGGAATACTTTTGTCTGAATCCTCGTAGAATTTCTTCAAATTGCTGTCATTTTACAACTGTAGAGTTTCCTTTATTGCTATTGTATTCAAATGTCCGTGCAGATAATCGCGGTCTGTTATCACTCTAAAGTTTACCAAGTGTCCTCTTGGGATCTCAATTTACAGATATAAAGATCATCATGAATTTGACAGGATTTTATATCCTACCTCGATCCCCTAAATTGCATAATCGATCCGTTGCTGAGATGCATCAAAGCACTCATCGCAAATCATTTGAAAATTATTAAAAATCAGTCCCATATCACTTTTGGCGGAATACTTTTGTCTGAATCCTCGTAGAATTTCTTCAAATTGCTGTCATTTTACAACTGTAATGGCGTAACCAGATTCCCTTAGTGATAGGATGGGGGAAAAGTGTTCCATTTCTAGAAGAGGAATTTCGTTTTCTAACAGGGGATGGATCATGTAGAAAGACTCTGATAACATTTCTTTACTTCTATGGTTATTTTAGCTTCCCTGGCAGGTATATGAATATAATTTAAGCCTTGATGTGCGACTAGGCCGAACAAGAGATCAATTTAAGAAAAAACATCGCATCGAGTTAATAAAAATAATTGTAAGTATAAAACTATAAAAGTTAAAATAACCGAAATTTATATTTGGAACTAACTATTATTATATAATACTTCTAAGTAAGGGGCTTGTGGCGGCTCTGTGGTACAGCGCTGGTTTTCGGTGCTGAAGGTGCTCGGATCGAATCCTGGCGTCACGCCACGAAAAATGCTTCCGTTTGTGTCGTCCCTTCATAGGGGTATCATAAACTGGGTAATTCGTCTTCCCTGCCCAGTCTATTTGGATAGCGCGCCGAACTATGGCTAATTCCTAGCCACCCTGTTCCTTCAGAAATCACTGAGAATACGCTGGATTAATGAACGTAAAAATAACACATTTATTCACTTGGCGTATTCACAAACTATATACATTAACTCCTTGAGCTTTGCACTGGAGGTGCATTCATGGACTTCCAGCCAAATCCATAATTCACACCTGTAAAGCACTCCTGCCAAACAATCACAATCACTTTCCACGTGGCTCTCCGGCACACGCAAACCGCTGGTCCGAGACAAAGTCGACCTCCGTCAACACCGGGTCCCTGTCCTTCTCTGTCTGTCCCTGGACTGCTCTGCCCTGCACAGCTGATCCACCAGTCCAAACCGGTTCTCCTTTCACTGCTTACCTTCGAAACCACCACTCTCTGTCCTGAAACCACGTGCACCCTAGTACTCGTTGTTTTCTGTTTACTGTTCATAGGCACGCCTCTTGATTGATGAACCTGAAATTGCCTCTGGTAAACATTCAAAGCTGTAAAGAAACTTCACCATATTTCATATATAATACCGGGGGTTAAGTAGAGAGTCCGCCGCCATCACAGGGGGTAATGCTGTCAGCCTGTATGGTGCCCCCATAATGAACAGCAAACTGTGACGTAGTATAAGCGAAAGTTTGACGACAAGTGCCTCCGCTTAAAAAAAGAAAAAAAAACTAAGTATTTTTTTAAAAAAGTTTTAAAAAGATGTGGTTTTAAAAATCAATCTACTTTTGGTAGAATTTGCTTTTCTATATTATAGAAGAAAGCAGTGGTTGTGGTAGCCCTTTTTCAAAATTTTAAAACTTGTTCGCTGACTTTTGAGATAGTATGTATGTAAACCAGCTTCTTCTTTAAATTTACACAGTCAAAGATTCAAATTCAAAAGTTTTATTTTCAAATTATTAGGATGAAACCTTCAATGACTACTATGGAAATCAGTTCCTAGCAAGTTCTACAAAAACAAATTTAATGACCAAATTTACATTGACAACAGGCCATAAGAACATATATTTTAGAAAATAACTAACCTACTGCCTTACATCTTATTCATATATTATTAGAACACACAAAAATATTGCCAAATAAAAAAAAAAAATAAAAAAACTTTACAGACATAATAAAGAGTAGCCAGGTAAGGGCCTAGCGGTTAGGACACTAACACTCGGTTCAGATTCTGTGGGTTCGATTCCAACTATTGCCATGGATGTTTGTAACCATTCGGAATCGGTTTTAAACTGTAGGTCCCGGTCTAATTAGCCATCGTGTAGCAAAAAGTTGACAGTAGCGCTCCAAAACAAACCAAACTATAATAAGGAGTAAAAGAATCGTCGCTATTGGAACCCACTCGCTTAGTAAATTCACCTTGTAAAACCACAAAATTACGCCCTCGAATCGGCTTTAAACTGTAGGTCCCGGTCTAATTAGCCATCGTGTAGTAAAAAGTTGACAGTAGCGCTCCAAAACAAACCAAACCATAATAAGGAGTAAAAGAATCGTCGCTAATGGAACCCGCTCGCTTAGTAAATTCACGTTGTAAAACCACCAAATTGCGCCCTCTGCAATATTCAAATCCTTAACAAGTATGCATTCACGAAAAATCATAATTATTTGTATTATATCAGAGCTGAAGGATTTTGAATAAGCCATATAACTTCATGATAAAGCTAACATAAAACAAAAAGCGGAAATAGCGCATTGCATTTAAACGTTTCTCAGTGGGATCACTCTCGCTTAGGTAAAAAAATATAATTATTTGCCTTCACAGCTTCGCATTTAAAGTGGTTTTCCCTTCTCACTCACTCACTCACTCACTCACTCCTTCACGCTCAGTGATTACTCTATAACAAGGGCAGAACCCCCCAGCGAAGGAGATTCAAAAACGCTGAGGAAAATCCGCGGAAATTCATTATACGTTCGCTTGTTTTCACCACGTTATCAGATCCTATTCCGGTAAAGTTGTGATCCGTCATGCATATTATCAGCTTTCACCCGACTCCTTGCATGTCTAATCAGGCACCCCTACATCGCCAGAACCTGTTGATTCGTCAAACGCGAGGAGGTGGATTAAGATGGGACGTCTTGATAAATCCCTGATCTGGTCGGGGGATCCGCAACTAGGCCGCGATAACCAGGATAGCAGACAATGCCACAATCCTTCAAAACTTATTTGCCTGAGCGTCCGAAAGTTATCTGAACACAAAGCAACTGTTTTATCTTGTCCTCGCATGTCCCCAAAGCACTCGAATGAATGGGCGGCGATGGATTATTGAATATTCTTTACATGCCCCAATCTGTCTACATCTATCAAAATTTATGGAAATTTTCCTATCTTATTTGCATGTTATATATAGCGTAAGACCCCCATCATCAGATGGACTCGCAGGAGTGGAATTATCAGATTCCCCCGGAATGAATCATTTGGATCTTCCATCAAAATTATTATTATCCTGGCAATGTTTAACAATTCGTGACCCGAAAGAAATCACATTGTATTTAAATCCTAGTCACTGCTCTAACACGACATGATGATACATTGTGGTTTCGCATTGTTTAGGTTTGAGAATATGTTGTTTGCCGATCTCTCCGATATAAGTGGCTTGTAGAGGAGATGGGATGATTCGAAAGGATTTGTAGTCTTTACAGTATTAGGTTCGTGTTAGAGTTTGGAGTGACAAGTGATCAACGTTTAATTAATTTTTTAAAGATATAGTCATTTTACATTAGGCATTGTTAAAAATAGAGGAGATAGAATACTTAAACTTTTAAAATACAGTAACCACCGCTTATAGTGATCAGTGGTTATAAGAATCAATATCGCAAAAACAAAAACAAATGTATTATTTCCATGTTAAAATTTTCTCTTTAAAGAATCAATCCACCGGTTTTAAGAATCAGTTTACACTCTTCGCTTTCCTTTCATTTTTCAAAAAAAAAAGCCACTTAAACCTTCAAAAGGTACGAAGTTCTTTCTTTATTTTTTGTAAAAGACAGAATGATAAGATGGGATGGAATACAGTCGTAAAATGCATCCCTTTCTTTGTTAGACATAACATAATAGTTTCCCCTTAAACGCTTTAGCTAAACACTGTCCTATTAGCTTGACCCAGGGGCATCCTACCCGTGCGGATCCGATTTCACTTTTCTCCACTGACAAACAAAGACAGGGACTCTATTTTCCCACCTCCCACATCCTGGTTGCGGCTTCCTGAACCCTGAAACACATAAATCTTCGGGGAAGTGTCCATTATCACTTAGGCAAACGTGACATTATTAGATTCAGCACGTTATCAAACCGTGAAACGTAAGCTAGAAGGCGAATCTTGGTCCGAGACTATTGGTATTGAAAGAGGTATAAACAGCCTCCTGAATACTTCATTACGTCAAACTAGCATAGAAAACTTTTTCTTGCACCCTTCCTGTAGTTGAAATGTTAAACTGTTAAGCAGGTATGTGGTAAAAAATATTGGATTTTTTTCTTCTCTTACTATAATCATGTGTATCTACTTATAGGTCTAGAAATTAAGTTTTATTTTTTAAAATTATAAAAATAATTTTAATAAAATATAATTCACGTAAATTAAAGAGTATTTTATAGTAAATTATCTAATATATGTATATATAGGTGTGTGTGTGTGTTCCTGTCCAAAAACTTAAATTTCGGCTATAAGAATCAATCGCTTATAAGAATCAAAAACAGTAATAACAAACGTGATTCTTATAAGCGGAAATCACTGTATATCCTGGACTATTTAAAGAAATTTTTTGTAGTAATCGATGAATCGTTCTAAAATCTACAATAAAATTTAAATTTGGCGGCAAGTTTCGTGAACACTTTAAGTCAGACTTTTGGAGCACTACATACGATAGTATCAAAGGACAAATTATATATAAGCAGAAAAATCATCTGTATGATACGAGATGCAAAAGTAAATAAGACTAGAAGACATCTATATATTTAAGTTGTTAAGCCGACTTTTTGGGCAGTCCATGAGAGAAAACTACTGCATCAATTTGCTTCATTTTGGTCTTAAACGAAAGATTGCAGTATGTAGATTTGTCAAATTTGGTTTTTGTAACCATAATTTCTATTAATTGGCGATAATTTACAATCAAAAATTTGATTTTTGCGCATGCTCAGTGGCATGTTTAAATCTGGCTTTAGAAACTCACTGTTTCTGCGCATGCTCATGGACATGTTTTAATGATAAATACGTTTATTCCGAGAAGTCTCTCTAGATCTCTCTCTGTCATTTTTATTTTTATGATAATTATGTTTGTGAAATATAAGATTAAACCTGATGGAAGTTGTTTATTTCGCGCTGTTTAATTAGCGATAATTTACAATTAAAAAAAATTGCTTTCTGCGCATGCCCAGTGACATTTTTAAATCTGGCCTTAGATACTCACTAAGCACGAGACCGCTTAAACATTAATTTGATTTGTTTCTGCGTATTATTATGAATTTCAACATTTGGCAATGATTTGTTAAGTATAATTTGTGTATTAGTACATTTATTTACTATCTAGCCGCCATGTTTTGACGGGTACCAACTAGTCTATATATTTAAGTTGTTAAGCCGACTTTTTGGGCAGTCCGTGAGAGAAAACTACTGCATCAATTTACTTCATTTTGGTCTTAAACGAAAGACTGTAATCTGCAGATTTGTCAAATTTGGTTTTTGTAAACGCAATTTCTATTAATTAGCGATAATTTACAATTAAAAATTGATTTCTGCGCATGCTCAGTGACAGGATTTAATGATAAACACGTTTATTCTAGATTACTCTTTAGATTTCTCGTTCTAGATTACTCGTTTCTCTAGATTACTCTCTGCTATTTTTATTGTTATGATAATTATGTTTGTGAAATATAAGATTAAACCTCGTGGAAATTGTTCATTTTGCGCTGTTTAATTAGCGATAATTTACAATTAAAAAATAAAATTGCTTTCTGCGCATGCTCAGTGACATTTTTAAATCTGGCTTTAGATACTCACTAAACACGAGGCCGCTCAAACACATTAATTTGTTTCTGCGCATTATGATTTTCAACATTTGGCAATGATGTGTTGAGTATAATTTGTGTATTAGTACATTTATTTACTATTTAGCCATCATGTTTTGACGGGTATCAACTAGTATCAACTTAAAACATAAAATTTAATTTTTCGGACATATCAACATCTGCCATAACGCCACAGATATACTTTAAAGATATATACTCACTTTGGATTTAAATTAAAAACTCAAAATAAGTTAAGTAACTTGATTATTCCTAAAATTGGAAAAAAAAAGTATATATATATATATATATATATATATATATATATATATATATATATATATTTAACTTTCTCTTACATTGCTTTTAATCTATTTAAAAAATTCTAAAATTTGCGATTATTAACTCTCGTGAAAATATGACAAAAAGCTTTCTTAAAATATACAATTTTCGTTAGATTTAATAATGTTAGCCTAATGTATTATATGTCACCAGATGGACATTTTTTTTAAGCAGAAGCGGAAAAATTAGTTTTAAACAGTTATTTTTTAGCCTAGGTGAGATCGACCGCTATTTAATTCAACTATAATTTTACAATAGAGAATAACTCAAAATGAAATTTTACCGTACTATAAGACTAAATAATCCAGATAAACGTGTGTAATGTATCCACGTGATCGCTCTAGCACAATCAGCAGTGAACTTGACGAGTGTATCCAGACTGTCCAACACCTCCTCTAGAAGATCTAGACCCTCCTATAGAGGTCTGTCCTATAGAGGACTGTCACACCGCTCGTGCAGAAACACGCTTCAAGCTCATGACGTCACGACTATTTTGCATATCAACCAGAGGGTGTTGTATTCTCGGCGATACCTGCTTGAGTTCCAGTGCAATCATGGATGTTATGCTTACTCCACACCAATGGCGACAGCAAAGAAAGACAGACACATTTTGCCACCTGTCTCTGTGGCTATCACAAAACCCTTCACACCGCTAGGAGGTTAGACAAAGGTTGAACTTTCCCCAAGACTTGAAACCGCAGAGACCAGAGGCGGAAACGAATCAGGGGAGTGAAAATTAGTTTGTAATACGCATGCGCAACAACGAAGATACATGATTTTTGTCTCCGTCGTCGTTGTTGTGGAGTAAGAATAACCGTCTGGACTGTAGGTATACCAGTCCAATTTAGTGATGCGACATCGATAACAAAACATCGATGTTTTGAAACATCGATATTCAATATTAAAACATCGATGCTAATAAAACATCGTCCAAAAACCATCGATGTTGTAGAACATCCATGTTTTAAAACTGGTTTAGTAACCTCTAACATTAATGTTACTTCCGTTAGTCGTGGGGGGAGGGGGTGATTTATTACTCTCTGATTGGGCAGACACAAATGACAAAAACTTGGTTACTTTGGGCTACATTGATGACTCAAAATTCTCGTTGTAAATACCGCCATGTTTTGCCTTCAAATGTCCAGATAAATTCGTGGTATTGCCAGAAGTTTTGAGGGACTTAAGGCAAATATTGTATTTTGCCAATTTGTCAGAGGTTTTGTAAAAATATTTCCAAACGGTACTTTTGGGAGGCATCTTACTAATAATATTAACGTCAACTTATATAAAACCAGCACAAAACAAAGACTTAAATGGATGCACTCGTGTATATACTATTTGTAAAATAAAACCCCATGGAGGGTTCTGGAGTGTCAGGACCATTCCAAGCGCTCTGATTGGTTCATTGGTTGTTAATTGCCATTTGTCTGTTTGCTAAGGAATCATTCCCCCTTTTGTATTCGTCCTTTTCAGAATTCAGACTTACATTTACTGAGTGGGAAAATTATGCTACGAGGTAATTTTTTTTAATTACGGTACTTTTTCATTAAAAAAAACATCGAGACAACGTAAAACATCGAACACAAAACATCGATGTTAAAAAAACATCGGCTTCAATAAATCGATGTTTAAAACATGGATGTTTTTATCAAAACATCGATGTTTTGAAAACATCGACATCGATGTCGCATCCCTAGTCCAATTGAACATCGTGTAACATAATCTCCTTTCTCCCAACTAACCAACCATCTACTGATCCCGTGTTTACAATTAAAGTTGATGTTACAAATAGCTAACGATTTCAACAAACAACTCCAAAGTAACAGGAGGCAACGCCTTCAAGCAAACCTTAAATTTAAATGTTTAAATATCACTATACCATCCTGTCAAACAAATGGCCATAACTGGCTGCAGTGGCGCACGCAGGGAGTGGGTCAAGGGGCCCTGCCCCCTCCCCCAAAAGAAATAGAAATTTCATTATGAATATTGAATTTGCATAAATAATTTTATCCGTTCAACTCCCCCCCCCCCCTCCAAGATTAAATCCTGGGTGCGCCACTGACTGGCTGTACCCAAATTTCAGTTTCTCCCCATGCTAAAATCTGTTAAATTTTTCCTTATGATTCAGCCCTGGGAGAGATTCTTTAAACTTGAAGCCTCAAAGGTTAAGGGGCTTGTTCACATAGGAGTCCGGTAGGGGAAGCGTAAAAGGAAAGATGGCGCTGAGACGGAAATAAACCAATCATAGGCGGAAAAAAATTCGTTGCTAATCGTTTGGAAGTTTGTCATTGGTTAAATATATATCCATACTTGAACGCTTCCGCTACCGGACTCCTATGTGAACAGGCCCTTAAGACGTTTACCTTTAATGCTCTGCGTCCCATTCTTCAATTACCATGTTCCGGTTTCTACTGTAGATTAAAGGCTCGATTGAAGGCTGTATTAAGTGTTGCAAAAAGTTTTGCCGAAGAACGGTAATTGGAAAGTTATACCTTTTTAAAGGGGGTTAAATCCAAAAGCTGTATTACAATATCCCTCAAAACTCTGTTGACTGATTACTTTTAGTTAAGATATATTTAATTAATAAATAAAAATTTATCCCCAGAATTGACGCAAAATTTATTGTATGCTAAACTGTATACTTTAAAATAATTGACTGCACTTTACAGCAATCAGTTAGTAGCTATAGTAAAATGCCATTCATTTCAATAAAAAATATTAATTTGTAACGTCACACAATGATGTTGGATCTGATACCACCAGAAAAAAGAATTTCTTCTGGTTATGGTCAGCATTGAGAGACAAGAGATGAAAGACAAATTAAGTTCAAGACCCTTGTATGCAAATAATGTGGTTAAAAATGTCTACCGCGTGGTTCCTTGTCTGTAGGCGTCTTGTTGCGACATCTTTTTTTTTTTTTTCATCTCTCCTCTTCCGCAGATGCAACAGCTTAGAAAAGATTTAATAGGAAAAAAATCATTTAAGACAATCTGTATAAAGCTGTTCAGAATGTAACTAAAGCATTCAAAAGCCATTCTTAAGCTAAACTTTGACTGAAAAAGGATCTTTTGATCGTAACATCCGAAAATAGTTCCATTTGTGGTTATATTTCTGTACGGATTAAGGTTTGGCAAAGCATTGTGTATTTTTTTGTTGTTGTAGTTACTTCGTATCATACAATCCTGGAAATAATCACATGAGTATAATTCCCTGATATAATTCTAAACATCAGTTTACTGTGTTATGAGGGTTTTTACGACTATAAATATAGTTAAAAAAACTGTCGTTTTATTTATACAGGAATTCATTCAAATATAGGGAAAATAATAAAGAGGGAACTAAGAAAGAAAAAAAAATGATATCCCCTCTAATTACATCAGTTTGTTCAGTGCTCGAAAAGATTTTTTTAAAGCTTGAAAAAAAAAAATTCCAACAGGATGTCTTCTCAAAATAATTATTTTACACGCGTAGTGAAATTTGCATGGAAATGACTCTCCGAAATTACACCCGTATTAATTAATGTCATTTTAGGAATTTTCTAAGCCTTTGCTGACTCATACTGCATTAGCATTAAACGCCGCTGACAAGCGATTAAAAAACATTAAAAATATCCAAGGATATATGGGCGTGATCTCGCCTTTTTTTTCCTACCATATCAGAGATACACCCTTTCAGAAACATAAAAATTTAAAGGAAATGTTATGACAATTCTCAGAATTCCAGATATTGATAACGTATTTGCATTTTAGAGGTGACAGTATGATTCTTAATAAAAGCACGGGTCAAACTCTGCTAAGACTTATAACGGTGTCATTTGTATGTGCAAATGTTCAGTTTTTACACTGTGCTACATTACAGAAGGTTTTTTTTTTTAATGTCACACATGCAAATGTATGTAAACCATTCAAGAATAAGTGAATATTTCTTAAGATTTAAAACTTTTGCTTTTCCCTCGTCTACATGTAATCTCTCTTCAAAGCAAACTATTGTACAAAGCAAACTATTGTACACATTTTTTTAACTGTCCTTTTCTGGACAATAACAAAATTTAACTGTATTAATTATGAAATAACTGTAAGGAATTTTCGGTCTCTAAAACCTTGTTTCAAAGGAAGCCTTTTTTCAAAGCAAAAAGTTGTACACATTTTTTTAACTGTCCTTTTCTGGACAGTAACAAAACTGAATTGCATTAAACATGAATAGGGGTACGTAAATTTAACGTAAAAACTATCGAAATTTCGCAAAAAAAATTACAATTATAAAATTTCGCATGTATTAAAAAATCACAATTTTCTTACTTTGTTAGGTAAGTATCAAAATTCTTAGTTAAAAGCTAACATTGTAGTAGTCTCCGCATTCTCTTCTTTAAGTCTTTAGCAATAAGTAATAAACAAATTTCGAGAGATCTCGAAAGACTGTGGAGGGTTTTAGATAAGCAATTGTGTTAATAAATTATTACTATATAAATTATACTATATAAATTATACTATATATACTATATTATACTATATATATTATTACTATATAAATTATGGCCGTTTATCACAGAGTTTTCACCGAAAAGTAGTAAAAAAACTAATTTTCGCATTTATTCGCTTATATCGGCAAATTTCGCATTTATTCACATCTGTTTCGTAAATATGAAAATTACGTATCCGTAAGCATGAAATTACTGTAAGGAATTTTGGGTCTCTAAAACCTTGTTTCAAATGAAATCTTTATTTCAAAGCAAACTATTGTACACGTATTTTTAACTGTTTTTTTTTTTTAAGACAGTAACAAAACTGAACTGAATTAATAATGAAATAACTGTAAAGAATTTTAGGTCTCTAAAACCTTGTTTCAAAGGACACCTTTTTTTGAAAGCAAACTGTTGTACACATTTTTTTAACTGTCCTTTTTAAGACATTAACAAAACTGAACTATATTAAGCATGAAATAACTGTAATGAATTTTTGGTCTCTAAAACCTTTCTTCAAAGGAAACCTTTTATTGAAAGTAAACTGTTCTACACATTTTTTAACTGTTCTTTTCAAGACAGTAATAAAACTGAACTATATTAAACAGGAAATAACTGTCAGGAATTTCCCGTCTCTAAAACCTTGTTTCAAAGGAAACCTTTTTTTTTTTCAAAGCAAACTGTTGTACACACTTTAACTGCCCTTTTCTGGACAGTGACAAAACTGAACTGTATTAAGCATGAAATAACTGTAAGGAATTTTCGGTCTCTAAAACCTACCTTGTTTCAAAGGATTACTACAGTTTATTTCATTCATTCTTCAATAGCATACAGCATGTATATTTTTCCTGAAATTCTTTTACAGTTCTTTTGTGAGGTTTTCGAGCATTGGAATTGTGTTGTTTTACTTGTTTCTAATATTTCCACTGCGTTTTTGTATTTTATAACGGAGTTATTGTTTATTTTATTTGTTTTCATGCGCATTATGCTATTATCATACAGCATGTAGTAAGATACTTTTTAGGACCTCAAAAAGGGGAGATTTTGCCAGCATGTATTTTTTTGTGAATGTTGGACTGGTACCTTGCACAGAAGTATAGACTAGCCTCTCCTTTTTTGAGTGCCCATTACACTGCAACATCAAGAGACAGGTCTTGACCACGGAGATAATTAACCCACATATTTTAGGCTCATATACTAGAATTTCCTCCAAAATTATTGTATCCAGCCGTAGTGGAAAAAAGTTTTATCTAGTTCTATATTTTTAATTGACTTACTTTTGACCTTTAAAAGGAGAATAATTTTCCTTCGATACCCAATGAATCAATTTTTTAGAATAATTTAAATCCAAAAATAATTATGCTTTGCATTTTTATTTTTTAAAAAATCTAAAATCCGTACAATTATATGAAACTCTGTTCTCGATATGAGAAGAATTTCATATAATTATGAATTTCCACCTTTTTTGGTAGAAATTCATAGATGGTGGAGATTTCGTCATTTATGTGCTCCTCTTCATCAGCATCAGAAGCAGAATCTTCGATTTAAGAATGGTTCATTTTAATTTCTTCCACAATATCTTCATCAGTCAGATTTTCACATGTAATGACTTCATCATCACATGTTTCGAACAATTGCATGCCACAATCTGAGAATGATGAAATTTTGTACTTTTCTATCCACATTGCGATGGGTAAACCTTCATCATCTTCTTCTTCAACATTCTTTGCTTCTTCAACATTCTTAAAAAGTTTAAAAATTAAAAAAAAAATTCAGTTGTCAACTGCAAAAAAATTTTCGTTACAGCCGATTCTTAAGATTTCGAAGGTTTGCTATAAAAGGATAAATTAGCATTAAATAAAATAGGAAAAAGGAGGGGACCAAAATTTTCGTTCGTTATATCTGGGAGTTCGTTATATACCAGGTTCGCTATAACGGGATTCGACGGTAGATGTCCAATTCTTTACGATCTGCATTCATCTCTGTCTGTCTGTCTGTCGCGTAGAACGTCTTTTTGAGTTCCCTTCTTCCGGTATTTAGAATTTCACTTAAATTTAGAATACCGATAGTTAAAGTAGAAATGATATAGTAATGATAAGTTAGTTTAAAAAATGGAATCAATGGAAAGTTTCAAGGTGGGAAATCAGATTTTACTTTGATATTTTAGACAGGGCATGGCTCTCTCAGATCACAGGACAAAACGGACCAATTTTAATTCGGAGATGGGTTGAACTTTCCTTTCCTAATCTATGATGTGGGGGGTATCCCAAGATTCGGTACTCAAAGTGGTTAAAGTAAAATAATATCTGATACAGTTGAACCCCGTTATAGCGATCCCGGTATATAACGAACTCGCGGATATAACGAACCAAAAATTTTGGTCCCGCCGTCTTCCTATTGTACGTAATTTAATTAGTATTGTGTCAGTTTAATGTAATCGATTTTAGTCGCTTTAATTCATTAATGATCACTTTTAATAGATTTTTATCATTTTTTCAATACACCATTACTGAATACACATTGCAACTAATGAGTAATACATTTTGTGAACTCTAGCATTTTTCTTAATGGTTCGGATATAGCGAACCACCGGATAAAGCGAACAAAACCTTTGGTCCCTTGAAGTTCGTTATAACGGGGTTCGACTGAATTAGCAGCAATCATTCAATACACACTCTTAATAATATCTGTGATATAATTATATTTAATTATTGTCATTAATAATAGCAGTATTTTAATTATCGTTATTACTGTTTAATATCCGTCATTGATAAAAAGGAGAAAATTTCTTTTGTGAAGAAAATGAGATTTCCTCGCAACACTAGGACTTGAGTTTTGACAACTCGGGTTTTACCCCGATCCTATTAGAAGATGGTTGCAGTCTGTTGCTTAGGATATCTTGAATTCGTGAGAAGCGTCTGAAATTCTATCAAGCATGGAAATACGGTAAAAGAAACGCCAACAAAAATCTTATTCATCACTGTCATTAAAAAAGTACATAAAATACTGCATAGGGATTTTTATAAATTTTGTATGAAATAATTCGTAAAATAAAACTTTATTGATTATAAGTCCGAGTATAACCTTAGGAGTATACATTAATAACCTAGTCAGTGGGAAATCAACTGATCTTCACTCGTATTCAGTATTAGGATAACCTTCCAAAAAATGACTCATTTTGCTTGAAATGTTTGTATTTCAGTAACGAAATATGATTAACCAAATTTGTACTTAATCCTTTATATTCATTTTTGCATTAGACAGGTTCATTAGATCATTGATCTAACCAATTAATACATCGATATTTAAAATCGGTTTAAAAGTTAGAGGGGGAAATAATTGCAATAAAATTTAGAAGTATTTAAGACCTGGTATGCACACATGTTATGTCTTTGTAATTGAATCACCCACTGAAAGCCTTGTGCTAACATTCCTGGCGGGTTCGAAGCACTCTCCTACTCTTGATCTCTAGGTCTCAATCTGCGCTCTAATCTAAGTCTGTTAAGGGGACTCACGACCCTTAAATCGAGGAAATAAGGCATATTTTCATACTTTTTGACTCTTTGTAACTATTTCAATTTACTCCCAATTTTCCCAAATTTTATGTATATGATAAATCGATATATTTATTTTAATAAACAAATTTTCAACTCTCCAAATAATTTTAAATAATTTTTTTTTTTTAAATGCTTTATATATACCTTGTTTTTAAAGCATTTTTATTGTATACTATCTTACGTGCAGAACTATGAAATTAATTTTAAACTTAAATATAAAACAGGAATTATACATTTAAAATAAATAATTCAAAATACAATTGAACTTAAAACATTAAACATGAAAATATTTTTTCAATTTTTTTAAAACTGCTCAAAATATACTTAAAATTCCCTTAATTTTTTGCATTAATTTACCCCTGAAAAAATAACGAAATGTGCAGTGATTGCAATAATTCTTGTTCAGACGCAATAAAATGACATGATTATGCAGTGATAAAAATTTCATGGAATTATGCTTCATAGTTTTTGAGATATCAGTTGCGGAATGATGCAAAATTGCATTTTGAGAAAAATGAGTTTAAAATTTTTCTTACCATAAACTTGATCAGTAATTAAATATTTAGAATATCAATATCTCCGGAACTAAGCGGAATATTTTCATGCAGTTTGTCATGCAGGCTTTATTTTGTTCAGAAATGATCAGGCTTTAGCATATATTTTTTTCAAAAAATCGAATGTTTTAAAGATTTAAGGGTAGTGAGTCCCCTTAAGAATGTTTCATTTAAGACCCGTTGTGCACTTAATAACATACTAGTTTGTACCCGTCAAAACATGACGGCTGGATAGTAAATAAATGTGCTAATACACAAATTATACTTACCTTATCATTGCCAAATGTTGAAAATTATAGTATTAAGAATAGAGAAATGATTTAAAAAATTACTATTAAACACAATAACAAGAAATATAGTTACTCAACAGAGCGGAATAAACAATTTCCGTCAGGTTAATTCTATATCCCACAAACATAATTAAAAATAAAAATGGAAGAGAGAGAGCTAGAGAGATTCCTCGGAATAAACAAATTAACGTGTTTATGTGGCCTCGTGCTTAGGAAGTATCTAAAGCCAGATTTAAACATGTCACTGAGCATGTGCAGAAACAAATTGTGAGAACAAATTGGTGTAAATTGACGTAATTGATGATGTAATTGACGTAATTGATGTAACTGATGTGTTGACAGATTGTGTAAATAAATTGATTGTGTTTATGCGGCCTCGTACTCAGAGTGTATCTAAAGCCAGATTTAAACATGTCACTGAGCATTCGCAGAAAGAAATTTTAACTGTAAATTATCAGTAATTAATAGAAATTGCGGTTAAAAAAACCAAATTTGACATATCTATAGATTAAAATTGTTCGTTTTAGACCAAAAATGGAGTAAATTGATGCAGTAGTTTCCTCTCATGGACTTTCCAAAGAATCGGGTTAGCAACTTAAATGTATAGATATGCCTTTGTGGTTGAATCATCCACTCACTGCCTTGCGCTAACATACCCTACAAGACAGTTTCGAAAGAAGGGTTAAGATTCCCCTGCCCTTGATCTCTAGGGCTCATTCTTCGCTTCAATATAAGATACAGAGGAATCTTTCCCTGATTTCAGTGTTTTTATTAAGTACTAGCTGAAAACCCGCGCTTGGCTACGGAGTTCATTCAAATTCAATACAACGGTCAACGTATGCAATTTATGCCAAAAAATAAATATATATATATTTATAATAAATGCGATGATCAATTGATGTAAAATATCTATCTATCTATCTATATATATATATATATATATATATATATATATATATATATATATATATATATAAAAATCGTAAGGGATATGCATTTTTTTTTTATACTATCCAATCGTCTGCTGCATTAGAAAGAGAAAAAAATATTTTTTTTGTCTATTTAGTTGTTACGCACGTGACGATAAATTTATTGAAAGTACCAGAAAAAGAAATCACGTGATCAGCATTTAATAAATTAAATTCTAAAAATTAATCTTTAAAAATTCACCAAAAATCAGGAAATGGAGGTAAAAATTCGAAAAAAATTTCATTTTGAAGGAATTTTTATGATCTTTCTCGTGATATAAATTTTATAACCCTCAATGTATTATTTTAAATGCAAACGTAAAAAAAGTTTAAAAAACAGCTTAAAAATTTAATTTAAAAAAAATCTAAGAAGAATTTTTGAAAAATCTTTCTTAGTGCACCCCTACACTATTAGAAGAATCGCCATGCAAAATTTCAGCCCTTTAGGTCCAGCGGTTTGGTCTGTGCGTTGTATGTCAGTCAGTCAGTGAATGAATGAGTCAGTTACGGAACTGTTTTATATATATATAGATTGTAATACGTTCCAGTCAAGGAGTTTAATAAGTTTATTACCGAATAGTAGAAGTTCCTGGTTCGAAAATTTTTTTTCTATACAAATATGAATCTGTTTTATTCATTCCTTACTAAAACACATAAAGTGTCTATGAGTCAAATCCACCATGCATTCATTCAGGCTTCCTGAGACTTCCGTGTCTAGAATTTTTCTTGAATGGTGAAGGGAGTTTACTCTTATGTTTGTTTATATTAGCCTGCGGGATAGATCCAGCACTAGTATAAAAGATATTACTTGCTTTTTGTTTTTATTTGTTAAGCGAGTATTGCAACCAACCCACTATTCATCTGCCCACTCTTGACGGCGGGACATGTTTTGAATAGTAGCGGATTTGTGGATAAAAGATGCCTTTACAAAAAAGTATGTAATACAATGAACATTATTCATTCAAATCCATTCTCGAACGTGATGTTCTGTAAGTAAATACTCTTAAACTGAATCTTGATAATTGAAATGTTTCATTGCGTTCGCAGTGATTTTATGTTTCATTACTAAGGTCTGTGCTGTGCACATTAAGTATGATGAATTAGAAACTGGAAGGTAGCCTAGAGAATCGGGACCTATTTTTTATTTCAATAAATATGTATACTTGAATACGTGTGCGTTTGTATTTACGTGAACATGTAGAGGTATGCAGCCCGTGAAAAAAAATTAATGTATACCACCGCATGCTCATTTATTTTAGATTAGAAAAAGGCGCTGTTTGAATAGCTCAATTAAGAAAAAATAATGAACTCTGCTTAGTATATAATTCCTTTTACAACATTAATGAGCTTAATGTCATAGAAAGTGATTACATTATGACAGGTGTAAAAATTAACCTTTTCAATGAAGCATGAAAGGAGAGATTTATGGCTATCACCGTCTAACAATGCCATAAGAGTTCTAGATGCAGTGATCTGTGATTTTAAATTCAATAAAGAATTAAACGAATGGAAGTCTTTATAAATTTGATTATATACTTCTTGCTTTTAGTGCAAAATTTTACAGATTAGGAACAGTACAGATTTTCTTTTTAATATTTTACGATAATTGAAGGTTATATGAGAACAAAATGTGTACAACAGACATTTTAACACCAGGTCAGAGGGAAAAAAATGCATGGGTTACAAGGTTATTTAAACCCCTAATTTTTCATTTTGTAAAATCACTTATAGATTGCTGCTCCCTTTCTGATCAAATTTTTTTTTCATTCCTAAAAGTTTGGATTAAGGTTTATATCTATTTCGGTTCATCCTTCTCTGAATAAATAAAAATTATGAAATTAAAATACTTAAAATAAAAACTTGTGATTTATTAATTTTTAAAATCTTCTTGCGAATCACCTCCCCCCCTCCCCCCCCCCCCCAAAAAAAAAAGAAAAAGAAAAAATTCAGGTAGTCTCTTCTAACGAAACTACCGCGGGTTATTAACGTAGGATGACTTATCGTTGCTTACCTCTTTTCTTTTGGCTCATTTTGGTACCTTTCTGTTTAACTGTTTACTGCTACTGGGTTTGACGCGCTGCCAAAATTATAACTCGCGATGCCGGACAATTTTTTTTCTCTCCGCAGGACCGTTATTGAGGAACGTAATCCTATGTTAAAACTACAGTTAAGAGCATTTTCAAATGCAATTGACATTATCTTGAGATAAAACAAAGAAAATTTGATTATGTAACCGCGGCCTCACCAAAATTAACCCTTGAGTGAGAATTTGTACCATTCAAGAACTTTTCATCGACGGAGTTATCTTGAAAAATTTATGAAATACTTATACGTGTTTCCTGCACAAGAATGCTTATACTAGATTATAAGAATTCTTGGTATATTCACCGGTATTTTCATGATCCTATCTAGAATTTCAAACTTTTTTTTGTTTTTCATTTAGTGTAATTTGGCTTTATCTTATTTTATCTTGTGATTTGCCTTTAAAACTTTTTAATAACTGACACAAACGTCTACAAATCGGTTACAGTTCGATTTATGCTACTTTTCACCTTAGATAAAAGTTAAAAGGCTTAGCATACCGTTTACTTTTTTTTATCTACTGATTTGCTTTTAAAACTTTTCAATGACTGACACAAACGTCTACAAATCGGTTACAGTTCGATTTATGCTACTTGTCACCTTAGATAAAAGTTAAAAGGCTTAGCATACCGTTTACCTTTTTTTATTTATCTAGTGATTTGCTTTTAAAACTTTTCAATAACTGACACAAACGTCTACAAATCGGTTACAATTCGATTTATGCTACTTGTCACCTTAGATAAAAGTAAAAAGGCTTAGCAGACCGTTTACCTTTTTTTATAATTTATCTAGTGATTTGCTTTTAAAACTTTTCAATAACTGACACAAACGTCTACAAATCGGTTACAGTTCGATTTATGCTACTTGTCACCTTAGATAAAAGTTAAAAGGCTTAGCATACCGTTTACCTTTTTTTATTTATCTAGTGATTTGCTTTTAAAACTTTTCAATAACTGACACAAACGTCTACAAATCGGTTACAATTCGATTTATGCTACTTGTCACCTTAGATAAAAGTAAAAAGGCTTAGCAGACCGTTTACCTTTGTTTATAATTTATCTAGTGATTTGCTTTTAAAACTTTTCAATAACTGACACAAACGTCTACAAATCGGTTACAGTTCGATTTATGCTACTTGTCACCTTAGATAAAAGTTAAAAGGCTTAGCATACCGTTTACCTTTTTTTATTTATCTAGTGATTTGCTTTTAAAACTTTTCAATAACTGACACAAACGTCTACAAATCGGTTACAATTCGATTTATGCTACTTGTCACCTTAGATAAAAGTAAAAAGGCTTAGCAGACCGTTTACCTTTTTTTATTTATCTAGTGATTTGCTTTTAAAACTTTTCAATGACTGACACAAACGTCTACAAATCGGTTACAGTTCGATTTATGCTACTTGTCACCTTAGATAAAAGTGAAAAGGTTTAGCAGACCGTTTTGTTGATACGTAGTTTGCATATATTATAGACGGTGCATATCACCAAGAGGCAAAAATTTTTTTTCGCTTGTTCCGAGAAACCTGTGAACAGAAAACTTTGAAAATTAACATGTTTCATCTAAACAATAATAGAAAAAACAAAGAAATGTCTTTTGTTCTGAAACAATACATCTGCAGGAACAGGAACATTGATATAGACAATGCATAAAAGCAATAAAAGATAAGGAAAATTCCGATGCTGTTTATCTTACGTGATTATTACATTAATAAACGAAATCAGGTTAGTCGTTGGCGTTATTTGATTCCACGGACTGTTTAAAAAATGTGAAGGTAATAGGATACACTCTTATTCTCTGAGAAGCAGTAAATTTATTGCTTATATTGACTGATTACCGTAAAATATTGAGTATAATACGCACTTTTTCCCATTTTAATACGCAAAAATGAGGGTGCGTATTATACTCATGTACAAAAAAAAAAAAAAAAATTAAACATTGAATAAACGAAATTACATCAGCTGTAAGACATTGTCGCAACACGGATGCGCGCGCATCTGCACTCCGTGATTCATCCACCCGATTACTAAGCAGGTGTTCTTTAAGACAAACGGAACTCACTTCGTATCGCACACGCGTTCGCTTAATAGCAGGTCCCTTGAAACAGTAATAGTTGCCGGTTGTTGCAAGTGGAAAAATTTATTATTTTATTTTATTAATTTCCTTCTAAATTTCTTCAAGACGGCAGCAGAAAAATTATCAATTGTTAAACGTGAGTCGGTAGTGGGAACGACATATTATGGTAGGATGGGAAGGTGTCATCAAATGAGGATGACGATGGAGATATATATTACAACGGCACCAATAATTATGACTTGGACGCTACAACAATAGAGGTGCTGTATTCTAGTGAAAGTGATTAAGACTGATAATTTGTCAGTATTGTTTGTTTTGAATTAAAAATATGTTTTTTTTCCCTATCGAATTTGTCGTTTTCGTTTCTTTTTAATTACAAATTTTATTTCTGTTAATAAATATCTGTGCAATCTTTAAATAAAATATTGAAAAGTTATGGGGGGCGTATTTATTATAGTCGAATTTTAATTTTTTTTTCTGAAAATTTCGCGCAAAATTAAGCATGCGTATTAAACGCGTGTGCGTATTATAGTCAAGATTTTACGGTATTTAAAAATATATAATAATGTTGTTCAGTAGTTAGTTTAATAAATATTTCATTGCTGAAAATTTCCTCTGAAGTTCAGTGTAAGACAACAAATTTCAGCATAATGCAGTGTAAATATTTGAGAGCCAAAAATGTGTTAGTAGCTATGGCAACGTATTCTGACGTTTGCTGAAAATTAATCGCAGCAGTTCTAATAGAAACTGAAAATTTACAGGCTGTCCAGTATAATTATTGTTGTTGTTTCTAATGAACCCTGGCCGGAAGTATTCCAGACCAGGTTCATATTTGCTATGGGCTGAGAGGGGTGCGGCTCCGGTTTATACTGGCACCACTAGGGTCGGAGTCCGATTTAGCCCCTCAGTTTTGACCGAGCACCCCCAGGGCCGAAATCAGGGTGGGGTGGGGGGATCGTGCCCTCTCCCACCCTCTCTGACCTTATAGAGGAACTTTCCGGTCTATGGATTTAACGCGCCCATATCAGGCCTAGGTACGGACAGCATAATTAAATATAAGTATTTAATGAACAAAACTGTGTCAATATCTATGTAGTGATCTCCAAATTGAACTCTGTGCTTTATGCAAACAGATAAACTGCGAGAACAGATTGTGTAGAATTGCTCATTGTAGGATTTCCAGGAAACGAATAAACTGCGAGAATAGATTGTGTAGACTTGCTCATTGTAGAATTTCCAGGAAACTAATAAACTGCGAGAATAGATTGTGTAGAACTGCTCATTGTAGAATTTCCAGGAAACTAATAAACTGCGAGAATAGATTGTGTAGAACTGCTCATTGTAGAATTTCCAGGAAACTAATAAACTGCAATAATAGATTGTGTAGATTTGCTCATTGTAGTATTTCCAGTGTAGCGTCACAAGTAGGTAAGGCAATTCTCTCTGAGGCGTTGCTAAAAATTACTACCATGGGATCCATAACAAAGAAAGACATAGTTCTAATTAAAAGCGAAGGCCAAATTTTTAAAACAAAAACTTAACAATTTATTAACAAAAATAATTAACATCTAAACAGTGCAACATATTCAATTAAAAATCCCGTGCAGATTCACAACGTACGGAGCCTAAAACACCCATCCGCTCAGGCCGCGTTCTCTAGCGTCTCTCCTCAATGTCTGGATTTTCAGAAGGGGTGGAGGGGCCGGCAGATTATCGGCTGACAGCTCTTCTTAGACGCCGAACTTTATTACATTGCAGAAACGTTAAGAATTCCCCCACGTGTTCCGAACTGGTGGAACCGAGCAACACATTCCTTGAAAAATACGCAGCTGTGTTTCAAGCTCTTGTGGGGTCTCGTGAAAAAATAAGACCATATTTCCAGTACGCTACACCAGCAAACGAATAAACTGCGAGAATCGATTGTGTAGAATTGCAGCTTCAATGAGAAGATCAAAACATTGTTAGACGTGTTAGTATAACACATTTCTAAGTGTACGCACTTAAAATTTTTTTCTTGAATAATTTTAAGAATATCAACAAACCTGTGGGTTAAACCAGTATCATTCTTTAATACAACAAACAGTGAGAGGTTAGCGTGTTGGAATCTAAAGTGTACTTAAAAATTAGCCTTACTGTATGAACTCAAAAGCAAATATTTTGTTGTTAAGACTGCTGTGTTCTAACTCTATAGAATTCGCTCACCTCAATGCTAACCTATGGAGAAAATTTGAAGGATTGCAGATTGAAAGATTTTTCTAAAAAAAAATTGTACTCGGTAACAGAGCAATTAATTTTATACCTTGGGACATATTTCGTTTTTTTTTTTAATGAAAATAAAATTTTCATATTTAAATTATTCGGGAGAAAAATCTGTTATAGTGTGTTTTAAACACTCATAAATTCCTTTGGTGGGCGAAATTTATAAAATGAATCCTGTTGCAAGGTGCAAAAAAGTTCAGGCTATCTGATGATACCATTTTTATTGGATTATCAGCATTTATGTAGCTGTAAATAATAGAAACATTTTCTCCATAGGTTAACATTGAGGTGAGCAAATCCAATAAGGTTGGTACACAGCTGCCTTAAACGAAAGAGGAATCACGTCAGTTTCGACATCTTCTCCTATCGTGGGAGGCATGTTCTAGAAAAACTGAATTTTGCAAACTATAATGTTACGGGACAATTTCTAACGGCACCTTGCAAGGCCGTGCTAAAACATCGCAGTTGGAAAACTATATTGAGTTGCTACAATGCAAGTAGCAAATATGAAGTTTATAAAGATTTTATATTGTTTGATTGATAGGGAAATTTAAGTTGAAAATTAGTTTCCTGGATCGCAAAGTTTTCTTGAAAATGAATGCGAACTACTCGAAGAAAAAAGTTATTTTATCACGTTTGAAACTTTAAAATAGATAAAACGCTAATGACGTTTAATGGATCTAACTGTGTACTTAAAACAAAACTGTAGTTTCAGTCACAAATCGGGACACTGTTATAGATAGATAGATATTAAAAGACGAAGAATAAAAAATCTAAATTTCATAATTAATGTCAAGAAAATATTAGCATTTGACTAAAACAAGAAAATTAGCCTTTTAATGCAACAACAAAATTATTGAAAATTTTTCATAAAAGTTTTGTTGGCTACAAAACTTCTATGAAAAACGTTTGTTAACTCGGAAATGCGGCTGTATGTGCTGTAAACCAAGAAAAAAATAAAAGAAAATGCTCAAAAATCTTTTTAATGTTGCTGTGTACTAACCCTATTGAATTCACTTACCCGAATGTTAACGTATAGCGAAAATTTGTCTGCTATTTACAGCCACATAATTGCTGATAATAATCCAATAAAAATAGTATTTTCAGATAGCCTGAACTTTTCTGCACTTTGTAACAGGATTAATTTTATAAATTTCTCTCCCCGAAGGAAATTATGAATGTTTAAAACACACTATACCAAACTTTTTCCCCCGAATAATTTAAATTAAAAAATATTATTTGCATTAAAAAAAACTAAAAAAAAATGCCCCAAAGTGTAATTTTTTTTTCTCTATTACGGAGCACAGTTTAAAAAAGAAAAAATTTCAGGTAGTCTCATCTAGCAAGGGTTATTAACGTAGGATTACTTATCGTTGCTTACCTCTTTTGTATATATACATGTATGTATATATGTATCCATATATATATATACAAAAAGAATTTTGATATTTTTCATTTTGGTATTTTTCTGCTTAACTGTTGACTGCGTGCCCAAGCAATACAGACTGGGTTTGGAGTGCTGCCAAAATTATAACTCGTGACGCAGGACATCTGAAATTTTGCTTTCCGGAGGAACGCATTTAAAAATATTGTTTGTATTTAAAAAAAAGACGAAAAATTCCCCAAGATTTAAAATTTCTTTCTCTGCTACGAAGTACAATTAAAAAAAAAAAAAATTTCAATCGTCAATCCTTGGACATATTTTCTCCATAGGTTTACATTGAGGCAAGTGAATCCAACAGGGTTAGCACACAGGAGCCTTAAGCTAATTCCTATAGGGCCGAATTACTCAGAGACACTGTCTTAAATGCTCACACGCCCATATATATCTATTTCATGCACACGCTCGGTCGCGATACCACGTCTAAATCTCGTCACCTTGAAGACAGGAAGGACTTATTCGTCCGACAGGTGTCGTGATCAATGCAAATTCTGGGGGTAAACAACCTCTTAAGACAACTTTGAGTATGCGAGATGCGTCCCGTCAGAGTGAAAAAGGTGTGGGCTGATGGAGACAGTGGGCCGATTTCGCAAATGCCTTTTGATAAAGCGTTTTTGACGGATGTCGCTTCGTCGTTGACGGGTCTATTGCCTTCGCACTGAAATTAGGAAGGGGGGAATGGACTTTATTTGCCTGCAACAGTCGGGATGGATTCATTAGCATGCATGAGGAGAGGGGGGGGACTTTTTCCGATTTCAATGCTTTCTTTTAAAATTGTGACAAATGGGAGAAGACAAAGATAGACACCTGATTAGTAATTTCAATTTTTCTTTTATGGCAGAAGTATTTTACCTCTTGTTTTCACTGCAGTTGTCAACCTATTTCGCTGTCATTTGGGGGGTTCTTAGGATAAAAGGGATGGACCAATATGGATAGAACAGTGTTCTCGTGATGTTCAAAAATGTCTCAGTGTCCAAAAATGAATTATTTTGCAAATTTGATTCTGACAGAATTTATTCTAACTCTTAGAAAAACGCTACGAAGGACAGTTTTTTACTATTTTTATTTTGCCTTTTTATAAAAAAATTTACGCCTTTATCAGAAGAAAAAATGCACCCGAATCAGGCTGTAGTACAAAATCCGGATCGTTTTGGCGAAATGTTGGCGAAATCTCGCTCCCGAACGCCAATTTTGGTGTGGGAAGTATTCCCTTTCCATCATTGGTAGACTGTTGTATTCCTACCCCTCCTCCCTAATTCTTTCACGCTTAGTACACTATACATGCATCATTTATGCATTATTTGTGCATTTTTTGTGTTTCAAAGAGTATTTTTCTGTTATATACCTATATTTTTCAGAAGGAAAAAAACCTTTCAAGTGAGTGTGATGGATGTTTGCTGCTAATTAAATTAAAGGTCAATATAATTAATAAGTTAGATTTTTATAAAAGTTTATATTTCTTGATAATAATATATTTAAAAAAATGATAGTTCTAATTTTCTAATATTATTAATTTCACTATTTTAAATTTTTTCTTAAGGGGGAGGGGGGTTGGTTTATAAATTAATGTAAGGTTTATAACACACACACACACACACACACACACACACACACATATATATATATATATATATATATATATATATATATATATATATATATATATATATATATATATATATATATATATATATATATATATATATATATATATATATATATATATATATATATATACACGGCGTAGTGTGCGCCAGTGTTTCATTCGTCGGTGTAAATTGTGGAACGATGCATTTTGAGCATCTAATTTGAGTCTTTATCAGATCTGATTGGGAGTGACACCCTCCCACAGCCTCGGTAGGTAGTTCAGTTGCCCGAATTTAGCCCGAATACCGCAGTAAGATATTATCGTCCTCTTTGGCGGACTGGTCCCGATTCGGTACTATAGCTATGGAGGGCTGCTAGAAACATGAATTTTTTTTTTTTTACCTCAAAGTACGCTTCATCAAAATGACATATTTTTCTTAATCTTTTAAATAATTTTTAAAGGGCAACCGATAACCTGAGCACCAAAATAGAAATGTATAACAAAAACACAAACAATCATAAAAAGTGGGAGACTACGTACTTCTAAATCTAGAATCAGTCTGATCGTTGATGTTTTTTTTTTCTTGTCCGCTAAAAGAATAAAAAATTGAAAGAATAAATAAGTATAGTGTTTTTCAGTAAAAATGTTTGCATTTTAAAAATTTGGGTTTTTGCAGTAAAAATTTTTATCGCAAAAACTATTTGACAGTACGTTTTGAAAGTACGAATTTTTAAATTTTCCCGTTTTGAGTGAGGGAAATTTACAACATTGACTCTACATAGAAACACGCAACCACTGTAAAAATAAATCTTAGTTAATAAAGTTTTCTGATTTGCGTAGTTTCAAGTAAGTGACAAAGATTCTACCTCACATTCCTTTTTAATTTTTTTCTTTCGCTGTAAAACAATTTGGCTGACTCGGGAATAGAACCGGGCTCCTAACTTCCTGTAAGCATGGACCGACGATTACTCAAGAAAAGTTATGCTGTGATCTTAACAAATCTCACTAGTTATTCGAGGTTTTCTAAGCTAGTTTTATAACTCTACGCATTGAAGCTGCTGTGTACTAACCCTATTCTATTCGCTCACCTCAATGTTGACCTATGGAGAAAATTTGTCCAAGGATTGCCGACTTGGATTTTTTAAAAATTTTACTCCGTAGTAGAGAAATAAATTTTACAGGTTGAGGAATTTTTTGTTAAAAAAATGCAAATAACATTTTTAATTTTAACTTATTCGGGGAAAATTATCTGGTATACTCTGTTTTAAACGCTTATAAATTTCTTTGGTGGACGAAACTTATAAAATGAATTCTGTTGCAAGGCGCAGAAAAGTTCAGGCTATCTAAAAATACCATTTTTATTGGACTATCAGCATTTATGTAGCTGTAAATAGTAGACAAATTTTCTCCATAGGTTAACATTGAGGTGAGCTAATCCAATAGGGTTAGTACACAGCAGCCTTAATCAGTTAGTCTTCCCTAAAAGGCTCCGTACGATGAACATTCCCAAGTTTGTATATTTCTAAGGTTTATGTTGTTGTTGTTATATATGGCCCACTGGAACTTTATTCATACACTAGTTGGTACCCGTCAAAACATGACGGCTAGATAGTAAATAAATGTACTAATACAGTAAATAAATGTACTAGCCAGATTTAAAACTGTCTCTGAGTATGCGCAGAAAGCTAATTTTTAATTGTAAATTATCGCTAATTAAACAGTACGAAATAAACAATTTCCATCAGGTCTTATCTTATATTTCACAAACATAATTATCATAAAAATAAAAATGGCAGAGACAGATCTAGAGAGACTCCACAGCATTGAAACTTGTCCCTGAGCATGCGCAGAAACATTGAGTTTCTAAAGCCAGAATGAAACATGCCACTGAGCATGCACAGAAATCAAATTTTAATTGTAAATTATAGCTCATTAATAAAAATTGCAGTTACAAAAACCAAATTTGACAAATCCAGAGATTACAATCTTTCGTTTAAGACCAAAATGAAGTAAATTGATGCAGTAGTTTTCTCTCACGGACTGCCCAAAAAGTCGGCTTAGCAACTTAAATATATAGATGTCTGCCCACTCACCCAACCCACAAAAAATATAAAATCACAGGACAACAAAAAAGAAACCACAAGATACGATAAAAAGACCGACCAAAAGGCCTTAAAACCAGTTAAAAACAGTGAGGTTTTTAATTGGTTTTAAGGCCAGTTAAAGATCTAGTATAAAAAGTTAAAAAACCAGAAGCACAATAATTGAAGACCGTGAGATCAGGACATAAGTTTTCTGGCCCTCCAATAGAGAGCACACAAATCACCATTCTGTCGTAAGTTAAAGGTCTAGTTTCGAGCAAACAAGTAGGTGAGATTTATTCATATTTTCATTCTCACATAAGGTGCATACGCTGGAACTCACAATCCCTAATTTGGCCAGATGTTCAGCCAGACAGTCATGCCCTGTTCTTAGTCAGTAAAATTGGCCACGGCCTCTTTACGTGTTTTATGACTAAATTTCATCCACTCATCCCCAATAGACTCCCAGACTTTTCCCTTGGAAATGGATGATAATTCACTAACTACGGTTTATGCATTATTGGAACAATGTAATGTCTCGTGTTGCCAAATTAAAAGAAAAAGAAGCCCAAACCAAACTCATCATAATATCATTCATTCATCATGTCTAACCATTTTATCCAGTGAGAAAATCACTCGCCTATTTTGATTGTTTTTATGCTTCATTGATTAGATGTCTAGGTTGTATTTCTTTCACGTGTGACTGTGCAGCTAGAAAAGTGGTAATGACATCAGCTTGTTTAATCTGCATTTCTTTTTCCCCCCTTTCTAAATTTATTTTTGCTGTTATAATGCATTTACAGCTATCATTAGCAAGTTTTTGTAGTATAATTTTATCCGACTATTTTATAGTCCTTTGCAGGGAACTGGTGGGAAAAGAGTCAGCAGTCGAGTTTAATGTTTAATGCTGGGCCACGAATAGACTAGCATAATCATTCTGTTTCGGAACCGGAAATCTAATTCCACTCGCTGAATTTAAGTCCTCGTATTTCGTGGCCGACGCAGTAACAAAGTGGGCTGGATTTTAGGAGCTGCGAAGGTTCATGTTGTGGGGGAATCGACTCCTACAGTTTTAGTAGGCACGAGCGCTATCCATGCTAATCTGTGCCAAAATCTCAAACAAGCAGGGCTTTAGGGCAGAAATTGATAGTAAATTGGCAGCTATTTGGGAAAATAAATTCTCCAAAAGTATTACAGTTGATTCCGGTTAATCGGACCACATCGGGACGCGATCATTTTGGTCCTAATAACCGGCTAGTCCGATTACACGAACTTGCCCTATTAGGCTTATGCTATGGGATTTATTTCGGTTCTTTAGGATTCAGTCTGAATAAGCGGCTGGTCCGACTAACCGGTGGTCCAATTAACCGGATTCGACTGTATTATTATTTTCTAAAGCGGGACGAGATCATTTTGGTCCTAATAACCGGCTGGTCCGATTACACGAACATGCCCTATTAGGCTTATGCTATATGATTTGTTTCGGTTCTTTAGGATTCAGTCCGAATAAGCGGCTGGTCCGATTAACCGGTGGTCCAATTAACCGGACTCGACTGTATTATTTTCTAAAGCGGGACGCGATCATTTTGGTCCTAATAACCGGCTGGTCCGATTACACGAACTTGCCCTATTAGGCTTATGCTATAGGATTTGTTTCGGTTCTTTAGGATTCAGTCCGAATAAGCGGCTGGTCCGATTAACCGGTGGTCCAATTAACCGGATTCAACTGTATTATTATTTTCTAATGCGGGGGCCACTTTGAGACATTTACCTTTTGTTATCCACCGCTGGTTTGCTGGCTACTTTATTATGGGAACTCCCTATAGGTGAGCCAGCATTGCTCCCTATGAGGGGGATGACAAGGAAATGACCAAGCCTTATTCGGTATTTGAACCAGAGCCCACTGCGTGGTAGCTCACGACGCTAACCACTATACAATGTGGACGGCTCAGATTCTCACATTTACTAATATACCAAGATGGTCCAAAAATTACTTAAAAATTGAAATTGCCTTCAATTTTCAAACCGGTCATGGTGTCTTGCCACTTATATAAAAGTAGTAACTCGTATTATCACCTCGGCTCCCCTCCTCTTTCGAGTATCGGCCATTGAAAACACCGAAGACCAGCCGCTACGTAGCAATACCTGAATACGCAAAGGAAGGTTAATTTCCCAGGTTCGGTGCTATTCATTGCTGTGGGGCTCGAGGATGCCGGACAAACAGTATAGATTAAACTTGAATATACAACGTGTTATTGAGAAAGAGAAATTGCTCATCATTAAAAAATTGAGACACAACTTCTTAAAATTTACAATGAAAATTAATATAGGCTTCTAGTTTCCAACTACTCTTTATAGTTCTTTAAGCCTAGGCCGTCCGCACATGGAGCGACTCAAAGTGATTCAAATCAATAGTTTGCGACCTGTCATGGAAGGAAGAACATCATTATTCCGGGCATTATTTTTAGTTAAATTATTATCAGAAATTAATTTATTTTAAAAAAATCGTCACAATAGATTGTCTTTGATCAATCGTTTAAAAATGGACTGTATATATGGGCGCACATATTCCATACAACAAAAAACGTTAGAATTTCATTTCATCGCTAGGCAGAAGTCACGTGACTCGTGTACGTCATTTGGCAGCTTGCCAAAAGAGCGGCTGTAACATAGATTGTGTAATAACACGCACAACGCAAGAGAAACTGGCGACTGAAGTTGCTAGCGACTCGACACGTTGAGTTGCCTGCGACTGATTACAAACGCGTTGCTGACGGGTTTGTAACCAGTTGCGTCGTGTGCGTGGCTCCATTCAATTACATAGGTTACGACTCATCACGGACTGGTTTGTGATTGGAGTCGGTTATCAGTTTCTTTTGAGTTGCTTCGTGTGCGGACGGCCTTATGCTTACTCCACACCAACGGCGACGGAGACGAAAATCATGCATCTTCGTTGTTGCACATGCGTATTACAAACTAATTTTCACTCCCCCGATTCGTCTCCATCTCTGGTCTCTGCGGTTTCAAGTCTTGGAAAAAGTTCAACTTTTGTCTCTGCCGCCATGCTCCACAGCCTATCAGAATAGAAAGAGAAGATTATGCGCATGCGCAAATAAATTGTTTCTTCTCCCCGTCTCCTAGCGGTGTGAAGGCTTTTGTGGCAGCCACAAAGACAGGTGGCAAAATGTGTCTGCCTTTCGTTGCTGTCACCGTTGGTGTGGAGTAAGCATGAAGGCTTTTGTGACAGCCACAAAGACAGGTGGCAAAATGTGTCTGCCTTTCGTTGCTGTCACCGTTGGTGTGGAGTAAGCATGAACGCTTTTGTGACAGCCACAAAGACAGGTTGCAAAAAGTGTCTGCCTTTCGTTGCTGTCGCCGTTGGTGTGGAGTAAGCATAAGACCATTAGATGTGATTGTCCAGGTGGACAATTCACAAAGGTGAAAAAAAGTTATGAATTGTCCATAAAGAGTATCTCACTTAATGCCCTCCGGCCTGAATAAGGACTATAATTATAAGATCAGAACAAATTTCCAGTTTTAATTTTTATTATGGATTTTACGATGTGTTTTTTTTGTTTTAATGCCTTCCACTAATTTCAAGTTAGTAATACAGTCTGTGTTACATACATTAATACAGAAGTCATTATGTTAAGTGTTCAACCTTTCCTTTTCTTGCAAACTAGCCACCCTATCTGCTATCACTAGGCCGATATCAGGAAAAACTAAATAATAGCCAACTGCTTCTTTGAGATTGATAAAATATTACATTTTGTTGAGCAAAGAGATAGAATGTTATCTGTTATGATTATTTTATTTCATTATTCATTCTTTACATTCACTGTTTTTAAAATGTTTACTTATTTATATGCATGTGTGTATATATACGTACATATATATGTATCTATTTATTCTAAAAGCCCAACAGTAATTTTTTTTCCAATAGAAATTAAAGGTGCAAGTTTGACCGGATTGAACCGTCTCTAACTGCAATTTTAAAACGATACTTCCAACTTTATCCTGGCTTTTCTTGCACGTGTCTTAAATATGGTGCTTTTTGAATATGTCTGGGAGATCTCTCCAGTTATATTAGAAGTTTCCCATGCCCCTTAATAGGCCTAAACTGTTTGAGGTTACACATTCATTTTGGTATAAGATATCTAATATGAACTTTCAAATACTAATCTATTAATATCCTTTATCAGTCGTGATTAAGAAATTGAAAAACCATTCTCTATATATTAAAAAAAAAAAGCTATTTCTGTTCTCAAAAAGAGTAAAATTTCTGAAAATAAGTCCGCATAATAAGTAAAAATTTAGTATGGTTTTTTGCATCATCACCAGGTCAATCAACAATCAAAGGAATATTAAAGTTCCCGATAAAGTTTTCTCCTTTAGCCAAATTACCAGGTGATGGCCGAATGGCTAGAGCTCTGGCATTTGGTTCAGATCCTGTGGGTTCGAGTCCCACTGTTGGCATGGATGTTTGTAACCGTTCGAATTCAGCTTTAAACTGTAGGTCCCGGTCTAATTAGCCCTCGTGTAGCAAAAAGTTGACCGTAGAGCTCCAAACCAAACCTATAGCCAAATTTTCGAATTCAATGTACTTAAAATTTATTTATTTCATAATACGACCTCTATTTTGTCTTAAATTTCTAGTCTAGCTAAAGTCTTACCTTTGTCTAGCTAAATTTCTCATAAATGTTTGGCTGTCGTTTTGCATTTTATCTTTCAGTAGTTGGGAAAATGTATGCTGTTAAGTTTATATTTCACCTTTACTTTTATTCACCTTACTTTTACTAAAAAGAAACAAAAAAACAACAATCGTCATCAATCAACTCAACAGCCCATATTTTCCTCTCAGTGGTTTGCCTTTTTATAAAAGGGGCATCTCATTAAAAAAATTCTTCACATTTAAATATCAAATTGCATGAGAATTTTTTGTGTAATGACTTAAATTTCTCAAATGTTTGGCTGTCGTTTTGCATTTTATCTTTCAGTAGTTGGGAAAATGCATGCTGTTTATTTCACCTTTACTTTTATTTTTCTGTGATTACCAATCTCGCAGAAGTTTTACCGAGGCACAGAAACGGTATATTCAGTTTAAAACCAGTTAGGTGGTACTTCTGGGAGGTACAATACGGCGGTAGAAGTAGGTGAAAGGGAATAAATAGCTGCTTGTTTGAATATGGATATGTCACCGTACATCTCAAAGTGAGTTGCTGACATTGTAATGCTGACAATATACTGACAAGTGCGGTAAAACTCTGAGTGCTATTAACAGGTGGGCGAACACACTGTTAACGTTCAATCGTCCGTTTATATTTGACAGCTATCGGAAAGGAACCTTTTTTAACAACTTCAATGATTAGGAGGGCCCGTGTGTGTGGTGGAAAAAAGGATTATCAACAAGTAGATATTCACCCTTCCCTGTACTGATTGTCATGCTTTATAGTTAGGAAGAAAGCTTAATCGCCAAACCAGTTGAACTCTACAGCAGCAGGATTATCAGTGTAAAGTAATTCCAAGAGGGCAGTTTTTTCACGAGTTCCAAATATAGTTATCTGATATTAACATTTGTAAGGAATCTGAATATATATTCCGACGATACTCGACAGTAATCAGCGACTTTTGTAAAATACCGAGGGATATTGCTTCAGATATTTTGTCTATGTTCGAAAGCCTGGATTCATTTTAGCAGATAAAATTACTCGTTACTAATAAGGAATACATCGTAAGTAACGTGAACTCCAGATATTTCAAGTCTGCTTTGTAGTGGGGAAAGAAACTGGATCATTTTTTTTTCATCTATTTCAAAATTAAATTTCGCATTACATGTTTTTTGATTTTTATGCAGAATGGCTTATTAATTGCTGACACTTAGGATTCTGCTATTTTTATTCTTGCATGACTGTTGCACGTGTATGGAAAATTCGCTGAAAGAAATTTAGAAGGTGAATATTGTACTCATACATTGTACAAACCAATGTGCAATATCTAAGTTCAAGTGTCTTCTGTTTAACTGATGAAATTGGCACACACATCTGATAAAAAGAGCCGAAGGGAAAGTTAGTATTTTTAAGCCAAATGTGCTATTTCTGGTGGGAAACAAACTTGCTTTATACTTAATATGGTGCCCAAATAAGCTGTCCTGTATATGTGTGATATTTATTGTTACGTTTCCTCTTATGGTATATGTTTCTAAATAGGCTAAAGAAATTTCAATAATATTTAATATTTTTAGGGTCTAATTTCAATTCCCCCGGATTCAAAGTCGATAATAAATGCGTGATACAGACTAGATAAACTTATCTAGTCTGTATCCTATCTTAAATTATGTCTATCCCATTTTACTTTTTTAAAAAACTTTTATTGATTTGTATGATGCATCTTTTCATTTGTAAAGTATAAATCTTTCATCTTTCTTACCATTGCAGACTCTTTTAAGCCGAATATACACATAAATCTGATATATTAGGGTCTTCCATCAGTATTGACATTCTCTTAAGAAATCTAAAAAGAAACTAGAACAATATAATCTAAATAAATGTTACTAATAAATAAAAAATAGAATTGATTTCGGGATACGTTAAACTGGGGAATTTATATGAGAGCTATTGAAAAAGCTCCCGATTGCTATTAAAAACTATTGAAAGTTTTGAGAGAATTAAATTCACGAAACAGTGCTTTTCGATATGTGTTTTCAGTTTTAAGTATTTCATTCGTGTTTTTTTTTTATTTGTACACCATATGGTTGGCATAGCTTGTCCCTCGTTGGACCTTGCGCCAAAAAACTTAACTCAACCAGCCAACCATCAGTTTTAAGAAATTTATTTTTTCTGTCTGAATAAAGAACCAACGAGTAATATAAAAAAAAAATTTAAAGTCAATTCCTACTTAGGTCAACAAAGAAAAATTTGAGTGTGAACTAATAGTAGGAATTGAATATAGGGAGAGTGTGAACTAATAGTCGGAATTGAAAAATAGGATTGCCTGCCAGAACCTTGCCTACTGTGCGAGATTAGGAGGGGGGGGGGGGAAAGAGAGAGAAAAAGTTTGTCAGGTTAGGGATTCGATCCCGCAACCTACAGGATTGGAGGAGCGCGCGCTACCATAGTGCTACCGTTTACGCAGTCAGAAGTGGGAAATTACCATTCAAGAGCAAGAGACGCTCTAGGTCTCTTCCTATTGAAAGGGCTCCCATATAAAACTAAAATTAATTAATTAAATTTAATTAATGAATTAATATTTGAAAAAAACTGTATTAACACCAAGTGTCATCCACTACAAGTTTAAAAAAATGTATTTGAACTTGAGTGGATGAATAAAAAAGTATTTTATTAGCGATTGAAAATTTGAGCAAGATATATAAATATATATAGGGAGAGTGTGAACTAATAGTAGGAACTGAAAAAACTACTTGACATCTAAGAAAAATCTAACAATTTTTAACAACATAGCTCAAAACATAATTCTTTAAAACTATTCTCTTTTTTTTTGGGGGGGGGGGAGGGGGTAAGATTGACCAATCTTATATAATTGATTTATATAATTTTCATGAAATGCTGCTTGACATCAGTGAAAAACAAAGTTCCCCAAAGACCTAACGGAAGTATCCCCTTCCTGATTGGTAGATCTCCTAAATGTTTGATATAATAAAGGAGGAGACGTCTAAGGCGTTTCAAACCATTACGCCACAGTTTTTTATTTTTAAAGATTCATCCGTCTTATCTATCCTTCTATGTGCATTAAGCAGCGATTACGAGAGAATTTTGAATTTTGCTTTATGTGTACTTCAAGTGTAGTTCCATCACGTATGCTCACTGCACACATTTTGTCCTAATTTCTCCGTATTACATTGGGGTAAAAACTTCTGGTTGAACACTACTTTTGTCATACGTTTGAAGAAATTTTTGCATACACTAAACTCATTTTCTTCTATAATATTCTGGCTAATACCATGGCGAACTAAGTTTTTCCATTTTCGCGACACGGAAAAGATATCTATACATGAAACATAAGCAGAGCTCATGGAAATATTTAGCATTATTTACAAATGACAACTCCCAGGAAATTGGAAATTGATTTTTAGAAATAAAAAGGTAATTAATTTCCCATTTTGTGAAATAAAATTTTTGTGGAAGTTCAAAACTGGTTGCCACTCCTTAGTTTTTATTGTGGATTTTAAGAAGCTGTGTTTTCCTATTTCTCATTTTCAAATTCTTTCCTGTATGTTATAAGTTATATGCCTCTTATTTATTTAATTACCCAAGTAACATTACCCAAGTAACACAAAACCGTTGGCTAGTCGTTGGCCAACCATTTTCAGGCATGGTTGGCCAACGGTGGTATTTGGCAGTTGGCGTTCAGTTGGCCCAACCATTGGATTTGCAGGATTTGGCCGTTGACGCGAGGTTGGCCCAGCGGTTGGATTTGTAGGGCAACAGTAGGCTTTCAGTAGGCCCAACAGTCAACTTTGCAGATGGTTATAACAACCACACTAGTCTTATATATTTCCATGTATTTATAACCTCATTCTTGTATAAGCTGAGAACTTAAAGTTGAGTTTGGCAATGTATAACTGTCAAAGACTTTGCGTCAGAAAACTTGAACCATTTAAATGCAACCAACATATGACGATATTCCATAGCAACCCACGCTGCTCTGATGTTCGGTCCAGAGGCCGTGGGTTCGAGTCCCAATGTTGGCATGGATGTTTGTAACTTTCGGAATTGGCTTTAAACTGTAGGTCCCGGTCTAATGATCGCCCTTGGGTAGTAAAAACTGACCATAGCGCTCTTAACCAACCAAAAGCAATATAACGAGGCAATTGTTCAATTAACGAGCAATATAACGAGGGGGAATTGTGTTAATTTTTTCAGCTGTCAGTGACTTCTTCCTGCAATTTACTCTCTTACTTTTTCCGTTGAATTATTTACAATTTACTAAGTTATAGTTAACCAACCAACCCACATTTCTCTGTTTTAAAGCTTCACTAGTTGATACCCGTCAAAACATGACGGTTAGATAGTAAATAAATGTTCTAATACACAAATTATACTCAACACATCATTGCCAAATGTTAAAAATCATAATGCGCAGAAACAAATTAATGTGTTATTAATTAATGTTAAGCTGCCTCGTGCTTAGTGAGTATCTAAAGCCAGATTTAAATATCTCACTGAGCATGCGCAGAAAGCAATTTTTTAATTGTAAATTATCGCTAATTAAGCAGCGTGAAATAAACAATTTCCATGAGGTTTAATCTTATATTTCCCAAACATAATTATCATAAAAATAAAAATGGCATGCAGAGATCTATGCCATTTTTATTTTATTATATTATATTTATATTATATTATATAAATATAATATAATATAATATTATATATTTATATTATATTATATTTATATTATATTCATATTTTAAAGACTTCTCGGAATAAACGTGTTTATCATTAAAACATGTCACTGAGCATGCGCAGAAATAAATTTTTAATTGTAAATTATCGCTTATTAATAGAAATTGCGGTTACAAAAACCAAATTTGACAAATCTACAGATTGCAATCTTTCGTTTAAGACCAAAATGAAGTAAACTGATGCAGTAGTTTTCCCTCACGGACTGCCCAAAAAGTCGGCTTAGCAACTTAAATATATAGATGATTTATACATGTATTTACTTGCGTTTTTATTTACACAGTTATTTATAAAGCTTACGGCATGAATATCTATTTAAGCACAGAAATAAGAGATATATATATATATATATATATATATATATATCCTTTCTTTTGAATGAAAGTCAAGAAAAAAGATCCAACCACCCCTAACATCTGACAGTGTGAACAATGCTCTTTTAGAAATACAGTTATAACTTCAGGCATGAAGTAAACCCCCATATAAATCAGACACATTTCCCCCATATTTCGCACCCAGCAGAGCTGTGGGTCTTCAGTATGAATCACCCCTTCCTTTCCTTTCCGGACGATGCCAATCAAATTCTTCGCACGCACTAGCCGTTTGTACTCACGTTCCAAAGTAATCGTTCGCGAGATGCGTCCAGCTCATGCTTTCCACAGCACCACGGCGTCTCCACCGCACCACTCTTTCCACAGCACCACTCTTGGTGACAGATAGCAGGAGTCGGGCAGCTTGAAGTGCCCGTTTAATCATGGCGATTTTGTTTGCAGGAGAGGGATTTTCGAGGGATATATCCTCTGATGCTAATAAATGGGGAGAGAGGGTGGATCTTTCAGTTTTTACTCGCTACGCGTTCGGCGTTTTGGTTAAGGATAATATTGTGAATGGGGCAGAGAAATGTTATTTATTCGGTTGTTGTGGGGTGGGTATATTTTTCTCGTTACTTTTAAGCTAGAAATTCGACATGTAAATCTGACGTGTAAAAGGCGATTAAGGGGTGAAACTGATTGTGGCTTCGAGTGGATGATTTACTTTGATGTCATAGTAAGTTTCTGGGATTTCTATTTTCTCTTTGGCTTATGATGAATTGTATCATGATTTTGCTGCTACATTAAATTTTCCTCGTGGCATTTTGTAAGTCTCTCTGGTTTCTCAAGCTTATTTTAATTTAAAAGTTAAAATAAGTTAATTCATAAACAAATTTTTGTCATTTTTTTTTCGGTGATATCTGCAGTGTCATTGTCAATTTTTGCAACAAGAGTGCTCAACAATTTTGGATCTATGCCTTAGGGCCTGTTCACATAGGAGTCCGTTGCGTTGCGTTAAGGAAAAGATGACGTTGAGACGAAAATAAACCAATCATAGGCCTCCAAACGATTAGCAATGAAATTTTTAACGCCTATGATTGGTTTATTTTCGTCTCAACGTCATCTTTTCCTTAACGCAACGCAACGGACTCCTATGTGAACAGGCCCTCAAACCGATTGCGATCGGCTAAAAATAGTCATACAAGTCGCAGGGCTTAAACCTATGACTCCTTACTATTTCGCTATTTCGCATAAATATTTTTACCTTTTCTTTAGACTACTCAGGTCAACTAGACTACTCAGGTTATGAGATGAAAAAGTGAAAACGGAGGTTGAAGTAAAATAAAAGAAAAGAAAAAACGAATAAATAATTAATTAGCAATTAAATAAATAATAATTAATAAATAAAAGAATAATAATAAAATTAGTAAATGAAAAAAAATATATGTATATAATGAAGGATAATTAAGTATAATTTAAAGGTATGCAAAGATTACATGCACTTAGTTATTATTATGTAAGTTGGTAGTGTGCACAAAACAGGTGCCGAGTTAATTTATTAATGTATTGTCTCTGATATTAATTTTACATGATGTATTTTTGAGTACTATGAGTTGTAATACTACTTGTCTACTGTTACACATAGTAATTAAAAAGAAAAGAAAGAGAAGAAATGTATTGTAATTTAACTTTGCTTGCAATCGGAAATAAATAAAGGAAGGAAAAAGTCGACAGGAACCGGGAACGTCCAGCTCGAAAATTTAATTTGTTTTAGACCTTCAGGAAGAGGGTCTGTTGCGACGGATATGGCTAGGCAGGAATTATGTTATTTTTCAACTTAAGTTGTTTTGTTTAGTTAATGTGACTTATATACAAAACCTTGCCATTTATACATTCGCAATGGTCGGCATGATTTACGAATTTTTCTTTAGACTATTTTGACAGTGAGTTTGAACATTTTATCCCCATCACCTTAATGTATGAGTGATAAATGATACTACCCTCGTACTACTCTTATATAAACCAAGGTGGAATAACCTGTGTTTAGACTAGATTATTTGCACGTTTGCGCAAACATGTGGAATTACTTTTATCCTCCTGATTTTTACCTCCTAGGACCTAACTTTCTCTGTGGATGCACCTTTGTGATGGTATTCCTTATGGCAAGGCCAATCGATTTTTTTTTTAGATCAGGGGCATTCACCCCAATATTGGTCTTTTAGTCCTCGTGTAGCAAGATACGACTATAATGCTGAACACAAACCCAGCCATCCATAATCTGTTTCCAGAGCCCGACTTTGACCCAATGGGGCCCTGGGCAAAGCAGACTTTGGGGGGCCCCCTCCAAGGACAGATCCAGAGGGGAGTACATGCCCCCCCCCCCGGACCAGATTTCCACATGATCATGTGGGACATTACCAAGGTTCCCCATAAGTTGGGACCGGAAATTCAAAAAATGTTCGATCAACAAGTCAAAAATTTGAAAAATGATAACAATAATAATAATAATAATAAGAGTTAATTTATTAATTTACTTTTTAATGTAAATAAATAAATTCATGAAATTTTCTTTTGAAATTCAAAATAGATCAGTCTGAAGTTATTACAACCCCCCCCCCCAAAAAAAAAATAAAATAAATAAATAAATAAATAAATAAACCAGAAACGCTTATGGATGTAAGTATGCTTTTACTATAGTGGGTGCACTGTGCTCCACCCAGGATTTTTTTTCTGTATCTCCCACTGCCCCCGTTTACTGTATAAACCAAAAACCACATTTTCAAAAATATGTACAATTTAATATTAAATTAGGTGGGCCCCATAATTTTGGGGGCCCTGGGCAAGTGCCCCACTTGCCCATGCGGAAATCTGGGCCTGTCTGTTTCAATAAATTTATTATCGAAATGAATAAAATATAATTTAAAAGATGATAAATTCAATTTCTTACATGCCTACCTCCTGTGAGATCTGAAGATATGTATTGCACAATGGAGTAAATTGGAAACGTTGTCTTTATTTTCCCCTTTGAAATACAAACTGCAACTTGATCACGCAGCTCCTTAATAACGATAAAAAAATATAAGGGTTGGCAACTAGTTTCGAACTAATAGTTTTTCATCAGGCTGCAAATGCATTGGTGAGTTGTGCATAGAGATAATCACACTCAATGCTTCTCGGCCTGATGGAGAACTATTAATCAGTTCTTAAACTAATTGCCACCTCTCTAACTGTCACTGTAGCTGTTAAAAAGCTCTATGTTCCTTTATGCGTTTTCGACAAATTTCTTTTAAGTTGAATACACTGTAAGTTTTAGGGCTGAATGAGGAAGGAATTGTAAGGTAAGGGGGTGTAAGTTATCTTTCCGTGCCCTTATCTGATGTAAAGCACTGACGCCGAAAAATGGATGGGTAGGTTTTCATTCTTCCTCTTAAGATAACCAACAAAAGCCTTGAATGTGTGTGGCGTTTACCAAGGACCACTCACCACCCCCTTCCCCAAATAGTTCCTTCCCTGATTGGATGCTATTCTGTCAATCATGTCTTCATGGCACATGCCCCTCTTCTTAAAAGAGAAGCGTGAAGCTAAAATATACATCTCCAGTGTACAGGTAACCTTGGACCTAGGTTTACCCTTTGGCATGAGTTCCTCAGCAACACTTATGGCATGTACACATAGAATCCGTCAGCGTCAGCGTTAAAGAATCCGTTGGCGCTGATTGGTTACATGGGTCAGTGATTGGTATATGATTGGTTAAAAATTTCAACGCTGACGCTGGCGGATTCTATGTGAACATGCCTTTAACCAACAAGTAGGCTGAAGCTGCAATTAATTCCTAATGCGGACTTTCTCTTAATTTTTACTGGTTACTGACGAGGTGCATTCATCCAGACCTCTTCCGAACGAACCGTCGTCTATCACGAGTTGTGGTACAAAGTTTTGAGGCCCAGACAATTACAAAAAGATAAAGCTTGCCAAATGGGTGGTGCCTCCAGCAAAAACTTACATACCCAGTGTACAAGTATCCTTAGAGAAGAGAGAGAAGCTTGATTTCTGTTCAATGCGGGAAAGTATATAAATAAATAAAATTTCATCGCCTCCGTAACGTAATGGCGTTTTATTACTCTTTCTGTCTGACAGGGAAAATTAGAATGGTGGTAATTTTTTTATTTTCTGAAGCACAGAGTATAGTCATTTGGGTTTTACTTGTATTATCCCTGTGTAGTGGTTTGAGTTATATCGCTCAGTGCCGAAATTAAAGCAATTTAAACCGAAACCGGATGTATTTCGATATTGACGTTTTTTCTGCTCCTTCAAAATGGTTAGCACTGTAATATTTTTTCTTTTCTAGGTGAAACATTGCAACTTCCTATTTACTGGATCATTTTTTTTAGCGAAAAATTTGGGCATTTTGCAGGGTAATATGGCTTGATACCCTTATAACTGTTCATATATATACTGTTTATAGCATGTCTGGTGTGACGATTTGAAAGCCTGCAGATATGCGTGTCTTAAATTCTTCAACGTCATTTGGTAGCGGTGGAACAAACACCTGATGTTTGATGTAGCCCCAGAAAAAAAAAGTTTGTACTTTGTTTAGTTTTCTTTCAATAGCCCTGCAAAGTTTGGATATCCATTTATGTACTCAGTGTATATTGAGTTGAATTGAGTGTAAGGTCTCTGGCGTAAGCACTAAATTGCACTGAAAGTTTATAAAAAATATTCGCTATACAGTGGTACTTCGATTTACGAGTGTCCTGACTTAAGAGTTTTTTTAGATATGAGCAGTCTCTCGGCCATTATTTTGCTTTGAGTTGTGAGCTAAAATTCGGGTTACGAGTCAGCTTCAGTTAACCCATCGATAGTTTGCGGAACGAACGCCATGTAACGTCTCGTCAAATGAGCACTCGAGAAATATATAATACTAGCTGAAAACCCGCACTTCGCTACGGAGTACATTCAAATTAAATACAACGGACAATCTATGCAATTAATGCCAAAAATATGTTTAAATATATTTATAATAATTACAACGATCAATGTATGCAATTGATGTAAAAAAAACGAAAAAATATATTTATAAAAAAATCGCAACGGATATTTTTATAGGCAAAATAATGTAGAAGAAAATATTCAAATTAAATCTAATAGAACATACTAAAAAATATAATACAGTTAATATAGTACAGTTTGAAGAAAATATCTTTTACTGTATATTAATATTTTTTTGGATAATTTCCAATCGTCTGCCGCATTAGCAAGAAAAAATATTTTTTTGTCTATTTAGTTTTTATGCACGTGACGATAAATTAATTTAAAGTACCAGAAAAAGAAATCACGTGATCAGCATTTAATAAATTAAATTCTAAAAATTAATCTTTAAAAATTCACCAAAAATCAGAAAATGAAGGTAAAAGATTCGAAAAAGATTTCATTTTAAAGGAATTTGTATAATCTTTCTCGTGATATAAACTTTATAACCCTCAAATTATTATTTTAAATGCAAACTTAAAAAAAGTTACAAAAACAGCTTAAAAATTTAATTTTAAAAAAATCTAAGAAGAATTTTTCAAAAATCTTTTTTAGTGCATCCCTACACTATAAGAAGAATCGCCATTCAAAATTTCAGCCCTTTAGGTCCAGCGGTTTGGTCTGTGCGTTGTATGTCAGTCAGTCAGTCAATCAGTCAGTGAGTCAGTCAGTTACGGAACTGTTTTATATACAGTGGAATGTCGATCGATCGTTCTCCGAATCATTGTTTTCCCGTATGTGTCGTTTATTTCACCCAGTTCCGACGATCATATTGCTTTGTAATGTTCCCCCATCTATCGTTTTCCCGCAGTTATCGATCAGTTTAGTTGGTCCCTTGAAAAACGATAGATCGAGATTCCACTGTATATAGATTTGCAACCTTTATGTATAGTTATTATACAGTTATATACATATTATTCTAAGACTACTTTCCAGTCTTAAACCGAGAAATTAACCCTCAACAATTATTATATGGGGCAGATTGCTCTGCCCACACTTGAGTCGCCCTCCGAGACCGAATAGCGTCCAACCTCTCATTTCAAAAACATTCTGAAAGGAGGGGATCCAACAGACCTAATTGGACAATTTTTTTTTTTAAATCGAAAATCCCTGCAGATGAAAGTGAGGAAAGCGTGGCGAAAAAGAACAAATGTCAGCGAGTAAGATTTAATTATTCAGTTAATCCTTTCTTCTCCGCCTCGGTCAGCATCTTCAAGTCATCTGATCTCCACTGTAAATGTTGTACATTATACTTAATAAAAGTAGTACTAAAAAAAAAAAATAAACTCATGGCGCAAAAGTCCGCTGTGAACCAAGACCGGCGGTACCCATCTCCGCTTTCTAGACCGTGGGGTTGGGGTGCCATACAGCATATGTCTCAGTCAGGTGGTCAACCTGACGTGGGGCCTCCAGAGTTTAGTTCCCAAGCATGCTTGGTCCTCATTTTATCGACCCACTCAAGGGATGAAAGGCTGAGTCGACCTTTGTCCAGTCGCACGGTCGAACCTTGGACCTGTGGCGTGGCAGCTTGACGCTTTTGACCACTACGCCACCAGGCGTCTTCGTTGCAGTACAGTCTATTGTATTTGTTTTTATACAATGCTATTTATAAATACATTTTTGTTACTTAAAAACATGTAACAAAATATTCATGGGTTTTTGGGGGGAGGTGGAAGGAACGTATTAATAGCATTTCAATCCATTTCAATGAGAAAAATTGATTTGAAATACGAGTAATTCGAGTTATGAGCTCCTTCAGGGAACGAATTAATCTTGTCAAGTCAAGGCACCGCCGTGTTTTAAAATGTTATGAAATTTTTACCAAAATTATATTAGTTTTCATGATTTTATATCACATTTGAGCTAAAAATACATCTACAGTCGAACCTCCATATATCGAAGTAGCAAATTGCGCGAAAAAAATTCGATATATAGACATTTCGATATATAGAATTGAGCTTAGTCTTATCATAATTCTCCGGAAAAAAAATAAAGCTAATTTTCGTATACGAAACTCCATTTCTAATTTATATGCGTATCCCATTAAATGAAAGTTAATAACTAAAAAATTAATTAATATGAAAGATTTATTGATTACTACATATCTTTAAAAAAACAATAATGCAGACAGTGGTTACAATGATCGCAGTTACATTCTTTAAAAAAAAAAAAACTACGAATATCTTGCTGAACAGTTAGTTTTGCGGAAAGTTCAAAGAAATGTTCGTATTTATTCAGTCCACTAAAAACTTCATCAGGGACATTTTCCGCGAATTGAAGTCCACGACGTATTGTTTCAAATGCCAAAAATTGGGAGATTTTATTCCAAAGTGGAATAAAATCTCCCAATTTGTCTTGAAAAAAATTTCGATATATATAGATTTTTTCGATATATAGAAACAATTTTTCTATGTAATGAACATGGAGATTTTCTAAGAGTTCGATATATAGAAAATTTCGATATAGGGAAGTTCGATATATGGAGGTTCGACTGTATTTAATCAGTACCGTATATTTTTGAAAAGAAGTGATCCGAACGTAAGTGGATACCTTAACATACATAAACTAATAATGTTTGTTATCTATCATTGTTTTGACCCTTAAAAGAGGTTATCTTGCCTTCTATGCTGATTTGTCATTTAAAAAAAAACAAATCAGTTAAATCACTCAGTACTGTTCAAAACACAGGGAATTACGTACACGTTACTCCTCCAACTGAACACGTAATTTTTAACAACGTCTTTATTTTTTATTTTTGTCGAATAAAATTGGAAATAAAGTTGAACGAGATGTTAAAGAAAAGAGAACACACGAAAAAAAAAAAAAAGAAATTTAACTCCTTCTTTCATCTTCACCGCAAGCGAAGTTTAAATTTTTCTCCGATCAAGTAACAGGTTGGAGAATAAAATAAATAAAATAGAATATATGTGTGGCGGAGGGTGGCAGCGGTGGCGAAGTAAAAATATGGAGAAAAAAAAAAAGAGAGAGACTTTGCAAGGTGTGAAATAGCAAGAAAAAAAAAGCCATTCAATAAATTGAACGGTTCGTTGGACACGGGGGTTTCTTGCGTCTTTAACCACGAGTGAAAAAAAAAAAAAAAAAAAATCCCGTGCCCTATAGCAACCTCACATGATCACACTTCAAAAATGAGATATTTATATATAGATATATATATAAAGAGGATTGAGATGAAAGTATGGAAGCATATAAAAATTCGCTTTTTGGATCCATTTATTTCCTAAAGAACATGCTATAAGAAAATTTTTTTCCTCTCCCTCTTTCCCGTTCGCTTTTTTTGTCGCGACTTAAAGGACTGATTTTACACTTATTATTTTTATTGAAGCGAGACTCTAAGAAGAAAGAAATTCTGGGCCTCTTGATGCACAGCCAATATTGCAGTTGGTGAGGGGAAGAGAGACAGAAACAAAAAAAAAAGCTGTTGTTCTTACAAGGGATACAACGTTGCCAAGCAAGGCGCAATGTAATTGAGACTACAGGGTTTAGAGGAAGCCGCTTTTGAACAGTATTAAGGCATAAATCGCGTTTTCTTTTATAATCCTATTGGTCAATTGAGCAGTGTGTAGAAAATTTTATTTCTGTCCACGGTTTGGGCTTTCACGGTTATTTTCGCCTCTATTGCGTTTGGTGAGGTTGAAAATTGCAAGTTTTTTTTGCTGTGGAGATTAGATTGGTGTCTTTTGGTTCAGATCACTGATTATCGAGCATTTTCTTGAAGTGAAATCAGTGTTCATATAGAGTGTTCGTCTCCCATGGGAAGGGAAGTAAAGTTTATGTATATGGGGTAAAATCACAAACGGGATTATGGTCAAATGCGTGCTTAAGATTCGTGTTGTCACTAAGTGCTGAGGACGAGTTTGAGGCGAGAGCTTAAAGGCCGAGGCATGCTTATCTAACATTTGTTTAGTTTAGGAGAAAAAAAAATTAATTTCAAGAATGTTTTCAACAAATTCACTTTCCATGTCAGTGAGATTCTTTCTGCTTGAATCTCAGCTAATTATCTTGTACGGGGGGAAAAACTGTTAAAAAGTGAAAGGTACATTAATTTGCGACCTTGTTCTTAAAAAAAAGTTACGATTACAACTGGAAAAAAATGTATTCAGAGAAAAAATGTAAAAAAAAATATGAAATATCCTCTAAATAAGAACCACTCCTTTCTATGCAATATATTCATCTGTTTTTCCAATGATAAAAACTGGTTTTTTAAATCTTTTAGAGACGTTGGTTTCCGTCGTTTCTATTTGTAGAGGTTCTTAAGTCCAGTATGCTGTTGACACACATAAACAAACACACACACACACACACACACACACACACACACACACATATATATATATATATATATATATATATATATATATATATATATATATATATATATATATATATATATGATGACCCGAATGGTCATCTCTTGAAGAAACACAATCGAGGCCGAAATTAAATGCAATTCCAAATCATAAATAACTGAAGTTTATTTAACGTAAAGTTTAACACATCTTACTCAGTTCGGAGCCAACCTGAGTCCCTCGCTAAAAAGCGCCAAAATAGCATTAGGTGAAAGAGGTTGCCAGAATTGGCGGAGGAAGTTAGTATGTGGAAGGCGGAGCGTTTACGTCAAGACGGGTTACCATGGCAGTGATGAAGTACAGAATGGGCGATTATAGATAGTTAGTAATATTATCACATATATATATATATATATATATGAAACTAATATCAAATTTTTTAACATATACATTCTTTTGCAGAAAAATGTGATTCTTTCATTCTATGGAAAAATTGTTACTTTAAAACATCACTTACATCGGGATTAATTTGAACTTTTTTTCTATAATGGAACGTGAAATCTTTGTATATTGTCTGGGAAGAAAACTGGTCTTTGAGGCGTAAACACTGCCTAAATGATAAACAGTAAATAAAGGCTCCAACAGCTGTAAATACAGACTGGAAGAAAAGCCTTAGTAGATTCACCATAAAATAATTATTAAAAAAAATTCATTCCGAACTTTAAAGACTGAAGAGTTGCCTGCAGGGTACTTTGTCGCTGTTCTTCTGAAGAACCAGAACACTTCTGAAATCCAATTTAAGGTTTGTATAAATATTTCTTAATGAATCTACTAAGGTTTCTTTCTTCAATCTAATTGAACCAACAATACCCCGAATCCCTCTAAAGCTTTGTCAAACTGCCTATGGAGTATGACCAAGCCTTATTTAAAGCAAAACCCACTATATAGTTACAATTTTGCTCGTGTTTAGAAATAAAATTTAATCTATTTCTCTATTGAATCTATAAGCAAATGGAGAAGTACAGGTCGCATTCTACTAGTAGACCTCCCAGATTCTATCTAACCCAACTCCCCGTAAGCTCATAACTGGTCATCTAATCCGAGGTATTAGGCATATTTTGGTCGACCGCAAGTCTCGTACCGTATTCTTAGCTTCTGAAAAACTTGTTCTAACTACTCGTGCTCGGCCATGCGTGCTCCAGTGGTGCGGATCAAACCATCTCTGTTATGGCACTGCAGTGAATTCGAGAGGTGTGACTTTTCGTTCTTGTACTATGTCCGCACTCAACCTAACCCTTCCCGAAATTTCATAAAACATTGGATCTTCTCGCGCTCGAGTTGGAAAGACATGAGGCTTTCAAGAAAGGTTTACAAGTGTTGCAAAAGAAAAGAGATCTTTGGGGGAGGGGGGGGGGGAGAAATGGATCAGTAACTAAAGAACAAAGCATTTAGAGTACCTTTAAAGTCATGCGATCAAAGTTAAATGGTAAAGTCTGCGATTAATTCCTTTGAAGCGCTGACTTACACTCATTTGTGAGCTGTTAAATGCACCCATTTCTATCGCTCTCCGACACTGATGTGGAAAGCTAGTGTCATAACCTTTTCTGCCATGGCCTGGAAATGTTGCACAACTGACGACGAGCGTTACCTTTATACATTGGTCACGCACGCACACACGCACAAATTTACATAGATACATACATTATGGATATAATGTATATATACAGGGAAGTGTGTGTGCAAATTTTAAGCTCAAGTATAAAAATTTACCATTTAAATTTTTTCGCAGATATGAGGTGTGATTGTTGAATTCGTACACAACTTTACAGAACACTCACAACTTTACAGAATAAAAAACATATGTAACAACGCTGGGGATTTTTTGGAGGCATGTAGCATTTTCGAGGAAAACTTAAGAAAAAACGATTTCCCTAAAAATTTTGGTAATTTAAAAGTTTCAAAAAAATGGCATTTAGACTCAGGAATTTTTAAAGATGTTTAGAATAGTATTTGTGTTTTCATTTGGTTAAGTTGTAATGGGGGGGGGGGGTGGAGCTATAGTAATGTTACAATGACGTAACCTTTAGGATAGAATTGGCTGCTGTTTTGCCATAACCGTCACTTACGGAATTGGGGTGTGGACGCACCGTAGGATTTTTGTGTGCTTGCATGTAAGGTGCGTTGAGCCCATACTGTAAGTTGTGGTTGTCTTTTCATTTTCTTCTTGACTAATTGCTTCTTTGGGGGACTCGGGGCCTTGGGATGTCTTTTGGGCTTACCTGCATCCTATTCAGAAAGTTCCCCTTGAGGTAATTGACATGGTTAGGCTCCCTGATGACGAGACCTGTCGGTTACCTCTGTTGTTTTATGGTTCAGTTCCGGAACTTATACAGAATCTTGCCGTTGGTGCGTGGATGCCCAGAGTGCTTGATTTCTGTTTGTTTTTTGTCTATTTTAGTATAATTTTTTTATCTATATCTGTTGGATTATTTATTTGAATTCGTACACTTCACAGATACTGCTTTAATTTAGATTTGAATTACACTGCTTCACAATATTTATTGCCTTCTTTCACAGAAAATAGTTTCTGGGGAGAGCTTTTATTAGCAGTCATATTGGTCTGAGTGTTTTTCCTATTTTCAATCTATATTTTTAATATAGTACTTTTGCCTCTTAACCAGTCGCACACATTTACACATACGCACAAATCATGTCCGGATCATCAGTTAAGTTTAATAATGTTATCGAAAAGTGTTATCTCTTGGAGAAAAAAAAAATGTTTTAAGACGGGTGAAGAGAGGCTTTGAAGTACTTTTAAATTACAGGGATTAAGCGAAGTAATTAAAAACCTTAGAAGTCGTAATTGAAATTTCCTTCATACTGGGAACTGGTTAATAGAAAGAATCTCAGATAAATATGAAACAAAATATACAAATAAGTAAAATATAATTATTTACAAATATTAATAATGAAAATAAGGTGAATGATGTTAAGGGGTTGTTAGGCATGTTTCGATAACCTTTCTAATTAAAAGGGATTTCTTTAACATATTTCAAACCGCATATTCATAACAGTAATTTCGTTTTTTTTTTTTCATGGAAGAGTGGGGAAAATGATGAAAGTGAGCTAAAGGCTAAAGTAAAATGTACGACCACGGGTAATTTGTTTTACAAGTCTTTTACAGTTTATATCTGTGCTCAGATGGCAAAATGTTATAAGAAACTTTTCTTAAAAATCTTGATATTTTCACATTCCGGATTTTCGTTCGCCGATATTTTCTAGTTACTGTAACTACTGTAAGTAATTACCAACTATTTTTTCTGAAACATTGGTACCACGTTTGCTCATGTAAAAGCAAATTACTGATTTTTCATGACATATTGAATCGTAGAATTGCTGTCGCGTAAATTTCTTATAACATTTTGATATAATCCCAGCAACCCAGATATAATCGTAACCGTTAAAAGGTATGTTGGAGCTTTGTGTTCTACAATTCCCTGATTTCAAATCAGAATCATTATACGAGGTCAAAATATTCTATTTACTTGTCGGGAAGATTGATATGCGACCTGGGAGTTTTGAGAAAACACCCACGGAATTAAGCTAAATGCATTCGTATTGTTACGAAATGTATAGCTTATCCCCTTATAAAATAAGAACTAGAAAGAATAAGGCATTGTTCACGAGAAATTTTGGGAATTTAAACTTTAAATCAAGGATTCCCAAACTTTTTACGCTTGCGGCACAGAGATTAGAAACTCGGGGGCACCCTTGTTAAAATTTTTTTTTCAATTTTTTAAATATTAAATCAAAGAGGAATATATATCAGGAATATGTTGAATGTATGTCCAAATAAATACTAACTCCATTACTGATTTTGTTCATTATTGAAGATATATGTAACAAAAAGATTAAATCGTCATCATAATTGGCACAACAGCCCCACGTGGGCCCTGGCCTTCTCTTGAAGTTTTCCCCCAAACTACCCTCTCACCAGCTTTGGATCTCCAGTTCTTAACCTTCATGGCACTAAAGTCCGAATCCAGGCTGTCCTTCCAGCTCTTTTTTGGCCTATCTGTCTTTCACAGAAGGGGACAGCAGTGAAAACTTTTAATAATGCTCTCTCTGAATCCATTGTCAAAAGATGACCTGCCCATCTCATTCTGTTAAATTTCACAAATTTCACTATGGATTCATACCATTATCAAGGACACCACCAAAGAAAGCCCTCAAAACTCTCCTTTCAAAAATTTCCAGAGCCTTCTCTTCCCTTGATGTCAATGGCCATGTCTCAGAGGCATATTCGCTCCCTCCTTTCAACAACGTCATATCTCAAAAATCGACGATTTTTAGGTATGCTTGTTTTCAGAATGCCCTGAAAGAGTAGTATATCCCCGCAAGATCATCCTATCTAACCGCTCAATATTCAGCAGCTAGAGAGCAGAATTAAAATTTATTTTCAACACATTTCAATGTACTTTTAAACTTTCAAATCACTCTCCTGAAAAATCTTGTTTTTTGAGTTATGACGTTGAAAGGAGCGAGCGACGGGCCCGATTTAGAACATTCTCGACTATAGGCACAACTCTTGATTGGGAGGTTGGGGGTGGGGGGGGGGGGGGCTAATACTGATGTGGGCGTAACATTTCCAAAATTGACACACAAAAAAAAAATAATCGTGAATCATTGTGAAATTACCATTTTACCATGAATTGGCTATTAAAAGCGTAGAAGCCTAGAACATTATCCAATAACGAAAAGCGATACAACATATTAACTTAATCATTGAAACACCAATTCCATGCAACCAGAAAAACTTATTAATCCCTTATATACACCATAACATACATATAATGAACTATACATATAAATATACATATAATGAACTATACATATAACTATACATATGATGAACCAACCAATCAATGAAATTTTAAAAGATATATAAAAAAAATTGCTATTAAAAAAGGTAAAATAAAAAAAAATTGAATTGGGAATTTTTTATTTTTTTTCCTTTTAAAATTAAAATTTTTTGGGGGCCCCCAACATTCGGGGACCCCTAGGCCGGGCCTAATGGAAAATCAGGGGCCTGGCGAGAGATATGTTAGTACTGGTCTTATGCGAGTTTAGTATAGCAAGATCTTTCTTTTTCTTTAAAAAGATTAAGTAACAAACTTAATATTTATTTTAAGTCGGTCTTACTAATCTTTTTTTTGTTTAGCCCCGAAAAGTTCTCGCGGCATCTCATGGCCGTTGTTTCGGCACCAGTTGAGAATTACTGCTTTAAATTCTAGTTTCGCTGCCTTCTGTTTAAAATTCCCCCAGTAAAAAAATTCTAATTTGGATATACATTCCAACATTTCGCTATTGGAATACACATTGCAATACTAGAGGAAAATCATGGATTTAAAATATGTTTATCATCAGAATTTACAATAAGAAACGTAAAAAACAATACTCTTTTTAAAGTAAATATGATATTTATGTAAATGCAGATATTACAGAAGAAGAAGCAAAACAAATGTGATAAAGGCATACGGAAATTGATACTACAGTAAAACCTCGTTTATCCGGTCTAACTGGGACCATATGCAATCCGGGTAATAAGCAAAACAAAAATCTTATCTAAGCAAACTTAATATTCGAGGTAAAGTAACAATTTTGTTTGTAAGAAGTCCAAAAATTAAAACATCTTGTCTTACTTATTAACCCGAATTATTAAAAAAAAGGCGCGCATGCTATTACAAACAAATAAATAAATAAATAAAATAATCAGTCAAGGGAAATATAAACTAGGGATAAGGGAATTGCTTTTAAAGTTTTCTTTGAGTTTTTTTCTAAAAATCGGTCAGATTTGCATAATGCAGTTTTCATTGACTTTTTTTTCTTGAAATGCTTATCTGGCCGCTTTACAAAAAACCCTTAAAGGTCTCTGCGATGACTTCCCCCCCTTCCCCCCATACCTGAACAGCATTTTCCATGCTGTCATCAAGTATCAGTTTTTGTAATTAAAAAAAAAAAAAAAAACTTCTCACGGTAAGAATTTTTTAAGTCAGTACAATAGAAATAGCAACAGTAAATTTTAAACAGTGTCTAACGAACTTTCCATCTCAAGAGAATAGTGAACAATAGCACAAAGTGCAATAAGCACAAAGAGCAACTCTCAGTGAGGGGAAATCGAGATAGTAACCCTTTACCTTATTGGCAAAGATAAATAACAGTACCCAGAATTGACGTTAGTGCAAGCATTCAATCATCAGTTGGTCTGTTGTTAGAGGAGTAGGCAATCATCAGGGTGTGATTAGAGGGCATTTGCGGCCAGGTGAACAATTGTCAGAAGTTCTGGGAAAAGTATTGTTGCTCTGAAGTTCGTTGAAGTTGCCAAACCATACAAATCACTAAAATGGACGACATGAGTGACGTGTATCGGTTTACGTTTTCTCCTCCCAGATCTTAGGCCTAGCATCTTAAGGTAATCATTCAGAGAGTAAAGTGTCACTGCTTTGCAGTTGGTCTTGTCTAGGGGGAAGGGGGGGGGGGGAGTGGGAATTGGGAATCGGAGCTACCGTATGAAGGTATGAAAGACAGGATAGTGTCTGACCATTACAAATGTGATAGATAAAGTAACCATTCACTTAAAGTGGTAGTTTCAGCCAGGCCCTGATTTTTCATTAGGTCCGGTAGGCCCGGGTCTAGGGGCCCCCCGAATACTGGAGCTCCCCCCCCCAAAAAAAAAAAAAAAAATTTAAAAGAAAAAAAAGAAAAAATTCCCAATTAAAATTTTTTTTTAATTTTACCTTTTTTAACAGCAATTTTTTCATATATCCTTTCAAATTTCATTGATTGGTTCATCATATGTATAGTTATATGTATAGTTCATCATATGTATGTTATAGTGTATGTAAGGGATTAATAAGTTTTTCTGGTTGTATTGTATTGGTGTTTTAATGAGGAAGTTAATATGTTGTATTGCTTTTTGTTATTTAATAATGGTCTAGGCTTCTACTCTTCAAGTAGCCAATTCTTGGTAAAATGGTACTTTCACAATGATTCATGATTTTTTTTTCTGTGTCTCAATTTTGGAAATTTTGCGCCCACATCAGTGTTAGGGGGGCCCCCATCCTGAGTTGTGCCTATCGTCAAGAATTTTCTAAATCGACCCCTTGTTTCAGCCCTTAGTCGCAAGTTGCGAAGACTAAACGTGATCCGAATTTCAGAGTTGCAGCAATTTGACTTCTATATCATCAGACTTTCACGTAAAACTTAATGTAATACGATATTTTCCTCTTGTTTTTGCGTATTTGGTAAACCTTGCGAAACAGTTGAATTAGATTTTGAAGTATACAAAGCCCAGTATCTTCATAATATATAAAAAAAACTTTTTTTTAAATGTACTCAAGGTTTCTAAGGAAACAAAATAATCGCTTCGATTTCAGAGATTTTGATTAGTACCAATACACCAAATTGTATATTAATATACCAAATTGTATATTGGTACTAATCAAAGAGCTATACCGAATTTTTAAGAGCAAGATGCATTTTGTGGAAGGCAATGTTTAGAAGACTTAGCTAGTAATAATCCTCTGCCATATCTCTAATTCTTCTCTAACTGACCCTGCTTGAATCATAGAATAATTGCAACATCGTATTAGTAAGAACAAACGTAATTAAACCAGAAATTTTGATTTTAAAGGGATATAGTCAAAAGGGATATAGTTATTTCAAATGTTTAACCCTTCAGCGGGAGCGCCAATTTTTGGAACACCAGCCTTATTTCAAAACTGCCTTGTGTAATGTATTTAAGGACAACTTGCGAATCGATTCCTATTATGTTCAAAAACCTAAAAAACAACAAGGCACAAATTGAATTCAGTTATGGCCCTCCTCAGCGCATTGATTGCCGGACGGTCCTTAAAATATGAAATATTATGATTTTTTAAAAATTGAATAACAATAGAATTGATGTATGAGTAATATTCAAAAGTTATACAATGAGGGAAAAATATTCTATAAATAAAATGAGAAAAAAAATATATAGCACTGAATTTTTGTTATGGATCATATCATTGATAGAAACTATTTTAAGGCTAAAGACATAATCGGAATCTTCAGTTTTACAGTATTAAAAAGCGGGAAAAAACCAAAGTTTTCTACATTTTTCCGATTATAACTGAACTCCTATTAACGTTTCAATTTATTTCAAGTTAAGTTGGGGGGCACGTTCCCCCCCCCCGTCGCCAGGGCCCGACTTAGCCTAATTGGGGCCCGGGGCAAAAATTTCTTTGGGGGCCCCCTCTGCTTTACTACTTCAGTAATGAAGAATCGAACTTTATGGAGGTATTTAAATTTTTCACCTCATTATAGATATATAACAAGAAAATTGACTAGAACCTAAAATAGTTATAAAGTCCCCCCCCCCCCCCCCCCCCCTCCAATGGTCAGACGAAATATCGTTCTGTCCATTTTATAGATTTTCCGATTTTCGGATTTTACACTGTACTGATATTTTCTTTTTAAAAAGTTCATTAAAGAAGTAAACGTAAAATTAACTTTCTATTCAATTTCGGGGCCCCCTCTGATGTAGGGGCCCGGGGCAACTGCCCCGTATGTCCCTACCTTAGTCAGGCTCTGCCCGTCGCTACGCCTATGTCAACTCCTGCTTTTGTTGTATTGTTATCCAGTATAATCGCTGGTTTACCACGGTCAGAAAATCGGACCTGCGTGAGAAAAGGTGTAGCTATAAATAGAAACTGCTTAGAACATTCAAATCTTACATGTAAAAACAAACCATTCAAAGTTACGAAAATGCTGCATTTTGTACACGTAATGCTGCACTTTGCACACGCCCGCTGAAGGGTTAAACGAATTTTAATGAAGTCCAGTTTCAGGAAAATTCTTTCGCACAGCAAGTGACATTCAGATGAGTAAAAGGGGTTGTCTGTCCAACCCTATCTGTCAAGTGAATTTTCGGTTCGATTGGTTTGACTGAAAGGAAGAGGGTGGCCTAACGTATCGGAATTGACCATTCAGAAACCAGGTGTATAAATGGGGAGATGAAAAGATGATTTACTTAGGATTCAGCTAAGAAATGGAATCCTCCCAACGGAAGCGAAGTAAGAAAGAAAAAAAAGAACCCCTGTTAAAAACAATTTTTAAAAAAGTTGAAAAGAATTTCCGTGATGTACAGTAAAATCTCGTTTATCCGGACTAACTGAGACCATAGGCAATCCGGATATTCGAAAATCCGGGTAATATGGGTAATAAGCAACACAAAATCCTTAACTAAGCAGACTTACCGTTTATTACGATAAAAAACTATGTTTTGTTACAAAATTACATAGTATTGTTTACAAGACATATAAAAATAACTTTTCACATCATTTCTTAACAAAGAATAGGTAAGTCTAGTAAAGCTTTCTTAAACTCAACAAAAAGCATTTTATTACCATGATTTATTGTACAATCTATGCAGGAACTGAACATAGAATCAAACTAAAAAGCGAATATTTGGCGTACTTGTAGTTACGTTCTTGCTATCATAGTTAAAAATTATCTAATATGAACATTAAATAAAAAGTCTACAAATCTGATCTGGATTATCCGGAGATCCGGATCAACGAGGGCCGGATAACCGATGTTTTACTGTATAACCGAAAGATGCTGTTCAAACTGGGATATATGAACTAAAGTCAGATAATTTCATTTTCCAATACGTTCAATGATGATTTTCAAGAGCACAAATAAAACAATTTACTGCTTATGAAAACAGTACAGGAGATGTTAGAAAAAAGGGTACAGAAAAGGTTCTTTATAAATTGGGGCAGTTGTAAAATCAGTTCCACCAGTGTGAACTGATATAAATCCTTTATAATGTGTGTATAAATCCTTTAATAATAGTTTTGCTATTTAAAGATATTTTTTTCTTTGTGTAAGGGCCTGTTCACATAGAATGCGTCAGCGTAAATTTTTTTTAACTAATCATATACCAAGCATTGACCCATTTAACCAATCAGCGCCAACGGAATCTTCAACGCTGACGGATTCTATGTGAACAGGCCCTAATGATTCTAAATTCCATAGCCAATATCAGTGTGGTCCAAGCCGCGGCCCGCCAATTGATTTTAGTTGGCCCTTGCCCTTCTTACTGGAAAAATATTTTAGTGCGAAAAGTTTAGTTACGAAAGTGCTTTTTCTGCTATCAAGCATATTAAATCGAAAACGAGAAATCTAATTGAAAGTGCTTCACTGGAACCGAGCCTGAGACTTTGCCTTACTGAACTTACAGTGGACATTGATAAACTTGTATCAGGAAAGCAGTGACAATCATCACATTGATTCCTCGACTGTAAAATGAAGTGGTATATTAAACTAGTATATTAAACTTCTTTTGATATAAATTTTAATAAAAGTTTTTGAATGCAATATGTAATTCGTATTTTTCTGGAATGACTCTGGCCCTCACATTCCTATACTTTAGTTATCCGATGGCCAATCAAACTTAAGGTTGGACCACACTGGCCAATATAGTGACATAATATACCGAACCTGAGATTTCATGCGCTTACTTACATGTACACCTTTACTTCATTTATAATTTTCTTTCAGAAAGTTACATACTTTTAAATTAATTTACCTGTATTGTTATTTTATCTCTGTTCGTGAAAGTAGTTTGTTAAATGAAAGAAATTATTTTATTTCTACTACACTTTTTTTTATATCCTCGTTGTGTTCTGTGAAGGTGTCGTATACAAGGGTAGAGCAGGTGCCTCGCAATTAATGATCTCTACTTTTTGGGAGTAGATAAAGAGGCATAGATGAGGGTAAAGGATTGGCGAGACCCATAGTGTCTCGCATCTTCTGTCAATATCGTTATCGGGTGATACCAGTAGCTGTCAGTGATCGAGGCGACAAGAAATCCATCAAAAGCTAATGTCAGAAGGAACTGCTGATATGAAGGGGGAAGATTTATAGCTGTCGACAAAAACTGCGACTCTTCATAATAGTCACTGATTCTGCCTATACATCTGGATGACCTAAAACTATTAAAAAAAAATTATTAGTTTGTTTGCTTGACTGTTTCTTCTAAATAGAAGGACGCTTAGATATAGCATACACTGGGTGCTTGCACAAATGATATAGGGTTATCAGGAAAAAAATCATCCGATTACAAAGTTTAATATTTTTCATAATTACAAACAGAAAATTATAATTAACTAGTCGATACCCGTCAAAAGATGACGGCTAGATAGTAAATAAATGTACTAATACACAAATTATACTCAACACATTATTGCCAAATGTTAAAAATCATAATAATTCGCAGAAACAAATTAATGTGTTGAAGCGGCCTCGTGCTTAGTGAGAATCTAAAGCCAGATTTAAAAATGTCACTGAGCATGCGCGGAAAGCAATATTTTAACTGTAAATTATCGCTAATTAAACAGCACGAAATAAACAATTTCCATGAGGTTTAATCTTATATTTCACAAACATAATTATCATAAAAATAAAAATGGCAGAGTGTGATCTAGAGACACTATCATTAAAACGTCACTGAGCATGCGCAGAAACAGTGAGTTTCTAAAGACAGATTTAAACATACCACTAAGCATGCGCAGAAATCAATTTTAAATTGTAAATTATCGCAAATTAATAGAAATTGCGGTTACAAAAACCAAATTTGACAAATCTACATATTACAATCTTTCGTTTAAGACCAAAATGAAGTAAACTGATGCAGTAGTTTTCTCTCACGGACTGCCCAAAAAGTCGGCTTAGCAACTTAAATATATAGACTAGTTGGTACCCGTCAAAACATGACGGCTAGATAGTAAATAAATGTACTAATACACAAATTATACTCAACACATCATTACCAAAATCTTAATAATACGCAGAAACAAATTGTGTTTAAGCGGCCTCGTGCTTAGTATCTAAAGCCAGATTTAAAAATGTCACTGAGCATGCGCAGAACGCAAATTTTTAACTGTAAATTATCGCTAATTAAACAGCGCGAAATAAGCAATTTCCATCAGGTTAAATCTTATATTTCACAAACATAATTATTATAAAAATAAAAATGGCAGAGAGAGATCTAGAGAGACTCCTCGGCATTGAAACATCTCACTGAGCATGCGCAGAAACAGTAAATTTCTAAAGCCAGATTGAAACATGCCACTGAGCATGCGCAGAAATAAAATTTTAATTGTAAATTGTAGCTAATTAATAAAAATTGCAGTTACAAAAACCAAATTTGACAAATCTACAGATCAGTCTTTCGTTTAAGACCAAAATAAAGTAAACTGATGCAGTAGTTTTCTCTCACGGATTGCCCAAGAAGTCGGCTTAGCAGCTTAAATATATAAATATGTCACTGTAAAGGAAAAATGTTAATTTTTTTTTTCCACAGGTGTTCGATATGACTTCCTTTAGTCACCCGTATAATATTATTGCGATATGCCATTTCTTGCCAAACACGTTGTAATGTTTCACTATTAACTGTTTGTAAAGCATCACAAATGCGTTGTTTAAGTTCGAGCACACTTGTTGGCAAAGGTGGTATGAACGAAAGATCTTTGACATATCTCCAAAGGAAGAAGTCGCATGGGGTTAAGTTAGGGATGCGACATCGTTAGCAAAACATCGATGTTTTGAAACATCGATATTCAATATTAAAACATCGATGCTAATAAAACATCGCCCCAAAACTACCGATGTTTTAGAACATCTGGTTTCGTAAACTGGTTTAGTAATCTCTAACATTAGTGTTACTTCGGTTAGTCGTGTGTGTGTGGGGGGGGGGGGGGGGATAATTTAATTTTACTCTCTGATTGGGCTGACACAAATGACAAACACTTGTTTGCTTTTGCCTTGGGCTACTTTGATGACTCAAAATTCTCGTTGTAAATATCGCCATGTTTTGCCTTCAAATGTCCAGATAAATTCGTGGTATTGCCAGAAGTTTCGAGGGACTCAAGGCAAATATTGCCCTTCGACAATTTGTCAGAGGTTTTGCAAAAATATTTCCAAACGGTACTTTTGGGAGGCATCTTACTAATAATATTAACGTCAACTTATATAAAACCAAAACAAAACAAAAACTTAAATGGCTGCTCTCGTGTATATACTGTTTATAAAATAAAACCCCATGGAAGGTTCTGGAGTGTCAGGAACATTCCAAGCTCTCCGATTGGTTCATTGGTTGTTGATTGCCATTTGTCTGTTTGCTAAGGAATCGTCCCACCTTTTGAATTCGCCCTTTTCAGAATTCAGTCTTACATTTACTGAGTGTGAAAATTATGCTACGTGGTAAATTTTTTTATTATGTTACTTTTTCATTAAAAATAAAACATCGAGACAACGTAAAACATCGAGCACAAAACATCGATGTTTTTATGAAAACATCGATGTTTTGAAAACATTGACATCGATGTCGCATCCCTAGGTTAAGTCCGGTGACCTAGGAGGGTAGCTGTGTAGGATCAAATCATCGGCTACACAGCTACTCTCCTAGGTCACCGGACTAAGTCATATCGAACACCAGTGAAAAAAATTTAACATTTTCCCTTTACAATGACATATTAATTATAATTTTCTGTTTGCAATTATGGAAAATATTAAATTTTGTAATCGGTTGATTCTTTCCTGATTACCCTGTATTTAAGGTTTGTTAAAAAATTATCAAAATCTATCCCTTTTCAGGTTAATTTCTACTAAACAGGATCCATCTGCTTTTGGGTATATTTCTTATGGGTGTAGGTGTAGAAAATCATAGAATTTGTGATTTAATTTGAAATATAAAATAAAATTTTCTTACATGTTCAGTTCTGTAGAGAGGAGAAAGCGTTATAGTCTGTGACGTCATGAGCTTGATCTGAGTTCGGAATAGCAGCTTTTTTCTTAATTTATCATTATTTATTTAATTATTTTGCTAAGCATTTAGAAACAGTTAAGGAAATGCAGAAGAATTAAAGAATCAATTCATAGATGTTTATGGTAAATGTTATTTTATAAAGAAGTCTCTATATCATTTATATATAAATGTATTTATTAAGCTATTCATTTCTGAATGAATATAGAGCTTCCTCAGTATTTTTTCTTATTAATTACAACAGCGTTTTGTAATTAAAAAAAAATTATTTTTAAATAATATGCATAAAACGTAATATGCTTTATCACCAGCTTCGGCTGTTAATACTGCAGCAGATGAAAATAAAAATGTTTTATTTCCTAACCTGCTTTTATTTCTAAACCAGGGGTCGGGGTGCCCGTGGGCACCAGGTTGCCCGCGAAACAATTTTAAAGAGCCCGCCATTCAAATATCTAAATTTTTGATATTTGAACAACAAATGCTTGTAGTTGTAATGAAATTGGTGCTCTGGAAATCGCATATGAAAAAAGATAATTTATCACATTTCCCAAATTTAAAATGGCGATAGAAAATTATTGCGATTGAAATGTTACCCCCTATCATTTTGCCGAACATTTTGATTCCTTATTGGAAGAATTTAATACCAGATTTGAAGAATTCTACGAATTGGAGGCATTCTTGACGTTTTTTACTAATCAATTTCTCTCATATAGAGGACGATGGGACAAATAAAATCGTGACGTATTTTGATATTTCCAACATGGAGGACTTATAATTGGAAATTATAAATATAAGAAACGACATTGAATTAAAATCACGTCATAACGGAGAAAAATTCTGGAATTTAGTGAATTGAAATAGATTCCCATTATTGAGAAAATGTGGTCTCTAACACTCATTTGGACCAGTGCCTAAGAACTGAGAATTGAACTTATTGTGCAACATTACAACAAATTGGCAGCAGATTTGCATTGTCAATTATCGCATTAATTATCTATAAATTTAAGTTGCTAAGCCGACTTTTTTGGCAGTCCGTGAGAGAAAACTACTGCATCAATTTACTTCATTTTGGTCTTAAACGAAAGACTGTAATCTGCAGATTTGTCAAATTTGGTTTTCGTAAACGCAATTTCTATTAATTAGCGATAATTCACAATTAAAAATTGATTTCTGCCCATGCTCAGTGACAGGATTTAATGATAAACACGTTTATTCCGAGGAGTCTCTCTAGATTACTCTCTGCTATTTTTATTTTTATGATAATTATGTTTGTGAAATATAAGATTAAACCTCATGGAAATTGTTTATTTTGCGCTGTTTAATTGGCGATAATTTACAATTAAAAAATAAAATTGCTTTCTGCGCATGCTCAGTGACATTTTTAAATCTGGCTTTAGATACTCACTAAACACGAGGCCGCTCAAACACATTAATTTGTTTCTGCGCATTATGATTTTCAACATTTGGCAATGATGTGTTGAGTATAATTTGTGTATTAGTACATTTATTTACTATTTAGCCATCATGTTTTGACGGGTATCAACTAGTATCAACTTAAAACATAAAATTGAATTTTTCGGACATATCAACATCTGCCATAACGCCACAGATGTACCTTAAAGATATATACTCACTTTGGATTTAAATTAAAAACTCAAAATAAGTTAAGTAACTTGATTATTCCTAAAATTGGAAAAAAAAGTATATATATATATATATATATATATATATATATATATATTTATTTATTTAACTTTCTCTTACATTGCTTTTAATCTATTTAAAAAATTCTAAAATTTGCGATTACTAACTCTCGTGAAAATATGACAAAAAGCTTTCTTAAAATATACAATTTTCGTTAGATTTAATAATGTTAGCCTAATGTATTATGTCACCAGATGGACATTTTTTTAAGCAGAAGCGGAAAAATTAGTTTTAAACAGTTATTTTTTAGCCTAGGTGAGATCGACCGCTATTTAATTCAACTAAAATTTTACAATAGAGAATAACTCAAAATGAAATTTTACCGTACTATAAGACTAAATAATCCAGATAAACGTGTGTAATGTATCCACGTGATCGTTCTAGCACAGTCAGCAATGAACTTGACCAGTGTATCCTGACTGTCCAACACCTCCTCTAGAAGATCTAGACCCTCCTATAGAGACACCTCCTATCTTCTATAGGAGGTGTTGGACTGTCAGACCGCTAGTTCAGAAACACGCTTCAAGCTCATGACGTCACGACTATTTTGCATATCAACCAGAGGGTGTTGTATTCTCGGCGGTACCGGTTTGAGTTCCAGTGCAATCATGGATGTTATGCTTACTCCACACCAATGGCGACAGCAAAGAAAGACAGACACATTTTGCCACCTGTCTCTGTGGCTATCACAAAAGCCTTCACACCGCTAGGAGGCGGGGACAAGAGGCAATTTATTTGCGCATGCGCATAATCTTCACTTTCTATTCTGATTGGCTGTCGACCATGGCGGCAGAGACAAAGGTTGAACTTTCCCCAAGACTTGAAACCGCAGAGACCAGAGACGGAAACGAATCAGGGGAGTGAAAATTAGTTTGTAATACGCATGCGCAACAACGAAGATACATGATTTTTGTCTCCGTCGTCGTTGTTGTGGAGTAAGCATAACCGTCTGAACTGTAGATATACCAGTGCAATTGAACATCGTGTAACATAATCTCCTTTCTCCCAACTAACCAACCATCTACTGATCCCGTGTTTACAACTAAAGTTGATGTCACAAATAGCTAACGATTTCAACAAACAACTCCAAAGTAACAGGAGGCAACGCCTTCAAGCAAACCTTAAATTTAAATTTTTAAATATCACTATACCATCCTGTCAAACAAATGGCCATAACTGGCTGCAGTGGCGCATCCAGGGGGTGGGTCAAGGGCCCCTGCCCCCCCCCCCCCAAAGAAATAGAAATTACATTATGAATATTGAATTTGCATAAATAATTTTATCCGTTCAACTCCCAATATCACTATACCATCCTGTCAAACAAATAGCCATATTTTCTGCAAAACAAAATGGCCTAATTCTGGAAACATAATTCTTTAAACAAATGGCCAAAATTCTGGAATTTAGTGAATTGAAATAGATTCCCATTATTGAGAAAATGTGATCTCAAATTGAACTCTCTTCGATCGTCGACATACATGCTTGTGAATCTTTGTTTTTCAATATGAAATACTTAAAATCAAAGTACCATTCAAGCTTCACTGACACTCATTTGGACCAATGCCGAAGAACTGGGAATTCAACTTATTGTGCAACATTACCACAAATTGGCAGCAGATTTTCATTGTCAATTATCACATTAATTATCTATATATTTAAGTTGCTAAGCCGACTTTTGGGGCAGTCCGTGAGAGAAAACTACTGCATCAATTTACTTCATTTTGGTCTTAAACGAAAGACTGTAATCTGTAGATTTGTCGAATTAGGTTTTTGTAGCCGCAATTTCTATTAATGAGCGACCTTTTACAATTAAAAATTTATTTCTGCGCATGCTCAGCGACACGTTTTAATGATAAACACGTTTATTTCGAGGAGTGTCTGGATCTCTCTCTCTGCCATTTTTATGATAATTATGTTTGTGAAATATAAGATTAAACCTGATGGAAATTGTTTAATTAGCCATAATTTTCAATTTACAAAAATTGCTTTCTGCGCATGCTCAGTGACATTTTTAAATCTGGCTTTAGATACTAAACACGAGGCTGCTTAAACACATTAATTTTTTTTCTGCACATTTTTATGATTTTCTACATTTGAAAATGATGTATTGAGTATAATTTGTGTATTATTACATTTATTTACTATCTAGCCTTCATATTTTGACCGGTACCAACTAGTCAATTTTAAGATTGCTTTGTTTAAACTAAAATTTGAATTTATATAATAAAAATTTATGTCGCATTAATATTTTCATACTTAAATATAAACCCTCGCCCTCCGCTACTCCTCTTCATCCAGCGGTGCCCGCCGAATTCCCACGTTTCTGAAATATGCCCTCGAAGTAAAAAAAGTGGCCATCCCCTTTTCTAAACCTTTTTTGGAAAACTATTTCTTATGAACATTTGAAATAATTCATGGACAAACAGTAATTCTGCCATATATCATATTAAATCATTACAATTAATTCGTCATGCATACGTTTTTGCATGGCGCCTCTGGGGATATTCTGTCACAATTGAGGTTGACTCAGGGGGGTGGAGTTGGTTCGCCCTATACGGTTTAGGCGCCCCCATTGAAAGTAGCCAAAGGTTCTCACGGATTATGTGCGAATGTCTTGATTGATAATACATGAAGCTAAAGATTCTTATAGCTTCATGGTGCCCTGCATTGGCAAACAACACATTTTTGTATGCATTCTTGTCCAGGGCCCGATTATGACCGCTGGGGACCCCTGGGCAGATGCTATTTCGGGGGCCCCCCTTACGAACATTTACAAAAATAAGAACTATCCATGGGCTATACATACTATTAGAAGTATTAGGTGCATACACCAAGGGGGTTTTGGGGCCCCCTAGCATCAGGGGGCCCTGGGCAAAGTCCCGATTTGCCCATTCAATGAAAAGGCCCTGTTCTTGTCGGTACCAACAAAACCCGAGTGGATGCTTTTTTAAGGGGACAGTGGACCTTCAAACCTAACTTTTTTTGTTTTGAATGGATTTGCTTGAAATTTGAGTATGTGATTAGTACCATAGATATGTAAAAGTGGTTAAAATTTAAAGATGAAATATTAATAATTTATGAATTATTAATTATATCAAAAATTGGCCTAATTAAAAATGTTCCATGCGCATTTCTTTTGCATATAATATAGTAATTTTTATTTACAGGATACCTCATAGAACTAACAATGAAACTTATTGCTTAATTTTTAGCATTCATTAAAAATATAAAGAGAAAAAATAATAATAGTGAAAACACCCTTTTTATGACGCAAAATACCTATAAATCATCTTTTCAAGTACAAAATTTAGAAATTCTGAGCTACGAAGCATAATTTTTTTTCAACAAGATTTATTTCATATACAGTTAAGAATGTAAAACTTAAATTTCAAAGCAATGCGACAATTAGAAATGCGCCTGGAGCAGTTTGAATATTCGTATATACATGAAAATTTTTATTTTGAGAAAAACACATTTAAAGTTATTGCTATTAGTAACCACATAATATCTAAATTAAATACAAATGCCTTTAACTAGGAAAGAAATCACAGAAATTAAAAGTTCTTTTTGCAACACATTCCTACTCGTCCGTAGTTTCACAATTCAATAAAATAAAAAAAAATCGAATTTTTGGACAAATTTCACAATTTTGAAAGTCCACTGTCCCAGGGAACAAGGAACCTTAAATCTCGTTCTTCTTTAATTTTCAATATTTTACACTATATACCACATGAGCATAACTAATATTTTTTCTACTACAATGAAGAAACTTAGAATTCACAAATAAGTATTTTGGGGAGGAATTAGACCAGTTTATCAAAAAATTCTTCAAAAATGCTAGAATTTTTTAAAAGGCTCCAGGCGTATTCATTTTCTTCTGATATCTTCCAAATTTCTCAGAATTGTTAATTGAAGTGTTTGTTCAGGGCCCGACTTTGACCCAATGGGGCACTGGGCAAAGCAGACTTTGGGGGCCCCCTCCAAGGACAGATCCAGAGGGAGGCCATGTGCCCTCCTCCTCCAGAAGTAGATTTCCACATGAACATGTGGGACACTCACCAAGCAAGCCGCCCCCCCCCCCCGTAAATTCGGATCGGAAATTCAAAAAATTTTTGACCAAAAAGTCAAACATTTGAAAAAATAATAATAATAATAATAATAATAATAATAATGTGTTAATTAATTTACTTTTAATATTAATAAATAAATTCAGGAAATTTTCTTTTGAAATGAATATAGTGGGTGCACTGTGCCCCACCCAGGATTTTTTTCTGTATCCGCCACTGCCCACCTTTACTGAATTAACCTAAAGCCAAATTTTCAAAAATATGTACAACTTAATACTAAATTAGGGGGCCCCATAAATTTGGGGGCCCCGGGCAAGTGCCTCACTTGCCCATGCGGAACTCTGGGCCTGTGTTTGTTACAAAACACTGCATAATTCTTTGAAATCACACATATTTTTCAAATTTACATACCATTAAATAAAATAAAAACTAAAAAAATAACGGGCAGTATAGAAAAAATTATTGAAGACTAGATTACTACAAAAAAAAAAAAATTAAATGCACATTTATATTTATATACATATAGTAAACTGATAGTAAAAAATTTAAAGACTTTAATTAATACAGAATGCGCATAGAGCAGTTTGTAAAACGTTAGTATTTTTGAAAAAAATTGAAACACCTTCATTATTCTGCAAAAGAATTCCTTATTTTGAATTCTAAGGGATTTTAATGTAGAAAAAAAAAGAAAATTATTTTTTCTCATTTTGTATATAGAGTTAAAAAATTGAAAATTTAAAAATTCAAGTTTGAAGGTCCCGCCTTGTCCCCTTAACAACATTTGGAAATCCTTGCCAAAGGCATTTGAAATCTCTCGTACAAAATTCGACTGGCTAGCTACAAATGATTGTTCTGTGAAATACAAAACGCAAACTTGGAATTCTTACCTGTAAGAAAAGTTTTCTGCCGCAATTAAAAAATTTCAATTTTATACTTTGACGAAACAAACAAACCAACAAAAAGAAGGGGAAAAAAAGACTTTTGAATGGACCTTAATCGTTGGTATTTTCATGAGTTGCCCTTTTGTATGGCAATTCTGTTCCAGTGGCGTAGCGAGAGGGGGGCAAGTGGGTCTAATATGCCCCGGGCGCCACTGTCAGAGGGGCGCCAAATGATCCTTTTCACAAATTCTATATATAATATTACTATATGTTTTGGGGGGAGGGGGCGCCAAAAAGGTATTGTTCCCCGGGCGCAAGTTATGCTCGCTACGTCACTATTCTGTTCTCACAATATAGAATTCATGGTTTCTGTTTATATCACTTTTACATGTTAGGGCCTGGTCACATAGGATCCGTTAGCGTCACCGTTAAAAGATTCCGTAGGCGCTGATTGGTTAAATGGGTCAAAGATTGGTATATGATTGGTTAAAATTTTTTACCCTAACGGATTCTATGCGAACAGGCCCTTACTGTTTTCGTCATCTTTTCATATATTACGGTTTTTATCTCTTAGGACTGTTTTTACCCTTGTTGTTATTGTCACTTTTTTGTGGTTTTTATCTGCTTTGTTTACTTCATACTTTTCTATATGCGTCTTGCATCTGGTTCTGTCTTGTGTTTGACGCAGCTTGTCCTGTCTGGATCTTGCGCCGTTAAACTTCAATCAATCAACCAACCTCACAATATAGAAATCCATGCAGTTTAGACAAACTTAACGATACGGACACTATCCAGTGATGTTATGGGGTAGAAGGTCACAAAAATGTGACTTGAAGAATTCACAAAAAAAAAGTACAAGTAAACAAACAAAACGTGGAGAAAAATATGCGAAGGAAATTAAGCCTTAATTTATCTAAAAATAAGGTTACGCACAAGCCAAAATGGTTTTTATAGAGAAAGAAAGGTTTCTTAACTTTTGAGGTCTCGGGACCATTATTATGGACTATATATATATATATGACTATGCAGTGAGCATAGCCAGGATTTCATTGAGTCACATACTGACTTGAAAATCTTTGGCCAAGCAATACCATTATCAGTGGCCTAGGAACTCTGCCCCCCCCCCAAAAAAAAAAAAATAAATAAAATAAAATAAAATAAAATAAATAAATAAAAATACACTAAATATATATAATTATTTTTTAATCACAGGCTTTAGTAAAGCGAGATTATTTTAAGAAAATAAATAGTTGAACATTCGTATAATAACACCTTTTTTTCCTTAGCCCAGTAGACCATGAAGATTTATGAGTTTTCAGCGTTCTCAGAACTATTACTAAAGAGTATATTTGGATTAGATTGGGAAAAATGATTGTGAACGCTTACACCTGACAGTTACAGGGCAAATAACTACAGATAATCGAAGTGATAACGTAATACAGATAAGGTTCAGTTTCCAAGTGTTCAACTTTCAAAGAAATGCTCAGCCGGAGTATAGTGAAAGATTGAATTTCTTCCATCATTAATCTACAAACTATATCTCAAAGAAGGAAGGTGGACCGAGAACAACCCATCTTTGACGAGATTTGACAAGTTGATAACTCTTCCAATTCCATCTTCCACTCTATTTGTGCGGGGCCCTTTGATTTGATTATGAGAAGACATCAAAGAGAGTGAACAGCTCACAGAACCGCGAAACACAAAAGAGCCCAAGCCTTTTCCCAGTAGCCATTTTTTTTGGGGCACAATGCATGTTTACTTTGTGACACGAGCGGTCGACACCAATCAATAACTTTTGCGATGCTTGTCAAGTACTAGCTTAAGGGTACTGTTCAGTGGCCTTTGCTTAAATTTCGCGAATGGATCCCACATCTATCATTCTGATTGATCCTGACCTTGGGAGGAAATACCCAAACCAAAAGGAAGACAATGGTTTTCTGTGTCTCGACAGAGAATTATATGTGGAACTATCACTCTTGTTTACTCCTCCAGAAGCTCCCAGAAGAACGACTTCAAAACCTGTTTTAAAAGGTTTCCACGGGTGATACAAATCTTCGAATTTTGTTTCAACTGAAAATAGCAGATTAAAATGGGATTATTCTGGCAAAGATATTTTTCTATCTTTTGGCAGTGGCTAAGCCCCAAGTGTTTTAAAAATCCAACTGCAAATTCAATACATGTGGAGAATCTGAACCAACAGGGAAATACCTCAGTGAACCGTCTGTTTATCCACTAATTATATTATAAAAATAAATAAAGGGATGAATGAATGAGTAAGCATTTAAAGTTTTTATTTGCTTATTCATTCATTCCATTGTAGTTTTGGTGTATATGAAATTCAGCTCACAACCGTATTGAAATTCTGTCTCCGTTACTGATTTTTGATCACAGAAAACTTGCTAGTGCATTTTTATCAGAGCCGAGATCAATATCACAAATAAATATGTACTTAAATCAATACCGCATTTTCTGAAGACGAGTATACATATTTTAAAACGTCGTTGTGCATGATGATTGGGCAATATTTACGACTTTATAATTACAATTATTTCAGAAAAAGAAAGGTGAGAATATATATACATATATAGTATGTGTGTGTGTGTGTATATATATATATATATATATATATATATATATATATATATATATATATATATATATATATATATATATATATATATATATATATATATATATATATATATATATATAATACTAAATATGTGTACAGTTTTACCGTTTACATTGAAAGCAAGCTTTTTATTTCCCCAAAAGGACATCTTAACTTCCTTTATTCCATTATTTTTTTGTTCTTATCGGACTGGCTTTTATGAAGAAATACTGCATTGTTTACGAAAAGCATCCGTGACGAGATGGATGGGGCAAAGTTTAAAAGGGGCAAAATGACGATACAAGTGAAGAGATGATTGAGCAATAGTATCTCTTTCACTTTTCATTGTTGTTGGGTAGGGCCACCAAAAGCTGTCATTTAGTTATGACGTTAAAACCTGACGCTCATACCCCATAAGCACGTAGCTATTTCAAAAGTGGGCTGAATGTGTTATTTCAAAGCACTTTCCGGTTAACCCACAAGATACGAGAAAGCATAAATAATATTTAAAAAAGAAAAATTGCAACAAAATTCTTTGCTGTATATATATGCTCGATAAATCATTTAAATAATTATTTTTACAAATGCTAATTTTGTCAATTTTATTTTTTGGAAAAAGATTTCTCCTTTCCATTACTAGGTAAAACTAATTGGTTGCTTAATTTGCTGAGTTTGAAAGCAATTTAAAACTACAAAGCAACGTTTTTAAAGTATTTGTAATTGAGTTAGAGGTCTCTTTCGTAGTGACCTAATTGCACTGAAAATGGAAATTTTGTCAATTTTTTCTGACATGAAATGAAATGCCGGATAAAGGACGAAAAATATTCATTTAATACTCTTTATTCATATCTTTTAAATTGAAAGCTGGTAATTTAAATTTCCCATTCTAGTTAAATACCTCTCCAGCAACACTGTGATTTTGTTTCATTTGCTTACGTGCTGTTCTATCAACATTATTAGACTAAATGTCCTATAATTCCTATGTGTCTACATTATATTTAAATAATCCAACAGATATAGATAAAAATAATACGAATATAGACAAGAAACAAACAGAAATCAAGCACTCTGGGCATCCACGCACCAACGGCAAGATTCTGTAAAGTGCCGGAACTGAACCATAAAACAACAGAGGTAATCGACAGGTCTCGTCATCAGGGAGCCTAACCATATCAGTTACCTCAAGGGGAACTTTCTGAATAGGATGCAGGTAAGCCCAAAAGACATCCCAAGGCCCCGAGTCCCCCAAGGAAGCAATAAGTCAAAAAGAAAATGAAAAGACAAACACTTACAGTATGGGCTCAACGCACCGTACATGCAAGCACACAAATAATCCTAATGCAAAGTAAAAGAAGCGTACACACCCCAATTCCGTAAGTGACGGTTATGGCGAAACAGCAGCCAATTCTATCCTAAAAGTTACGTCATTGTAACATTACTATAGCGCCACCCCCCATTACAGCTTAACCAAATGAAAACACAAATACTATTTTAAACATCTTTAAAAATCCTTGAATTTTAATTTTTGTTTATTTCTATTGTTTACATTTTACATTATATTTATAAATACATGTCCTTATTTCTAATATAAATAAGGAATTTTATTATGTGATTACCCTTTTCTTTAGATTGTACTCTTTTTCTTCTAATTGTTCTCCTAAATATTGATAATTGAAAGTTTAAAAAAAATAAAGGGATTCTGTCATAAACTTCACTAAAGTGTTTTAAAAGTTTGTTTTAAATTCATTTAAAATCTCATCTATGAAAAGAGACGCCAGTTCATTGCATTAATTTTGAAGTTTATTGCAATTGGTTTGGAGCTCTACGGTCAACTTTTTGCTACACGAGGGCTAATTAGACCGGGATCTACAGTTTAAAACCGATTCCGGACGGCTACAAACATCCATGCCAACAGTGGGACTCGAACCCACAGGATCTGAACCGAACACCAGCGCCCTAGCCATTCGGCCATCCCCCGGTAGAGCAATGAAAAGTCAAAAATATTCTTAAGTTTTGTTCCTTAAGTAAATAATATTTATTTCAAAACAACCTCAATATGAAACTCTTTTGTGATGATGTTTACTCCGAACATTTGAATGTTCAATACTAAATGAATAATATGGTAGATATTACTTTATTTTGCCTTTATACGATATCTGAATGCCTTCAAGTCATTATATCAGGCCCTAATTTTCCATTAGGCCCAGGCCTAGCCCCCCCCCCCCCAAATTTTTTATTTTAAAATGTAAAAAAAAGAGAAATTCCCAATTCAATTTTTTTACCTTTTTTATAGTAATTTTTTTTTATATATCCTTTTAAATTTGGTTGATTGGTTCGTTATATGTATAGTTCATCATATGTATGTTATAGTGTATATAAGGGATTAATAAGTTTTAGGGGTTGCCTTGTATTGGTGTTTTAATGAGGAAGTTAATATGGTGTATTGCTTTTTGTTATTTGATAATGTTCTATGCTTCTACGCTTCAAATAGCCAATTCTTGGTAAAATGGTACTTTCACATTGATTCATAATTATTTTTTTGTGTGTGTGTGTGTCAATTTTGGAAATTTTACGCCCACTTCAGTGTTAGGGGGCCCCCAACCAGAGTTGTGTCTATAGTCAAGAATTTTCTAAATCGGTCCATGCTTTATATAAGTCTTTTCAGGTAGTGTTTATTATATAATATATCTATTTTATTTTAAAATTCTGAATTGTTTGTCTGTAATCCAAACATACAGCAAAAACTATGTACATAAGCATCATATTTTTATGAATATAGTATTTGGGTCGAAACGATTTTCTTTATTGCAATTGTTTTAAATATTATAACTGGGGGTCAACTGTTTGAACACGGAATGGTGACTTGAGTAAGCTTTACTATAACTTTTGTCCGATTTACTTCCGGAAAAATACATCATTATCTGGTTAAGGTCCATTATCTCTACTCATTTGACGCTTTCTCACTTCCATAGCATCTTGATCGTGTCACAACTGTCATCCTACCGTGTACTAACTCTGTAGGATTCGCTCACCTCAGTGTTACCCTATGGAGAAAATGTGTCCAAGCACTGCCGACCTAGATTTTCATTTAATTGTACTCCGTTATAGAGGAAAAAATGTTTACACCGTGGGACATTTTTCGCTTTTTAACGTAGGATTGCGGTCCTCCATAACGGTCCTCAGGAAAGCAAAATTTCAGATGTCCTGCGTCGCGAGTTATAATTTTGACAGCTCGCCAAACCCAGTCTGTATCCCTTGGGCAAGCAGTAAACATTTAAACAGAAAAGTAACAAAATGCGCCAAAATTTTGATATATATACAGTGGAATCTCGATCGTTTTCCATGAGACCCACTGAACTGAACGATAAATGGGGGAAAATGATAGATGCGGGAACATAACAAAGCAATATGATCGTTGGGACTGGGTGAAATAAACGACACATACAGGAAAACGATGATTTGGAGAACGATCGATCGAGATTCCACTGTATATACTAAAATGCGTCAAAATTTATATATATATATATATATATACACACACACTCAAGAGCCAAAACATTATGACCACCCCTACATTTTGCAATGAATTCGCCTGGACGTGGAAGGCACGTGATCAGGTGGAAGTGGTATTTAACTGCTGCTGGAGAGTCTGAAGAATCATTCTTTCACTTACTTCTGTGTGTGATGGGAAAGGCTGCGGATCTATGCGACTTTGATAGAGGGCAGATTGTAATGGCTCGAAGGCTCGGAACAAGTATTTCCGAAACTGCACGACTCGTGGGTTGTTCGCGACCTACAGTTGTTAGTACTTATGCAAAGTGGATGAATGACGGTGAAACCAGCAGTAGAAGACATGGTGTTGGACGTCCACACGCTATCAAAGAAAAAGGTCGTCGGAGATTGTCTCGCATGGTGAAGCAAAACCGGAGGCAGAAAGTGGCTCAGCTGACAGCCCAATACAATGCAGGGCCAAGTAGAATAGTATCGCAGCACACTGTTCAGCGGACACTGTTGGATATGGGGCTACGCAGCAAACGTCCCACTCGTGTGCCTTTGCTGACCAAGCGTCATCGCCAACTGCGCCTGCGCTGGGCCCGGGAACATCGCGACTGGTCCATGGATCAGTGGGAGAGAGTTTCCTGGTCAGATGAATCATGTCATTCATCTCGCCGATGGCCGTGTCAGGATACGCCGTCTTCCAGGCGATCTGTTGCTCCCTCAATGTACAGTAGGTCATACACAGGCCGGTGGTGGCGGTATTATGGTTTGGGGGACGTTCTCTTGGGCGTCTCTGGGACCCGTGGTTGTGGTAGAGCAGACCATGAATGCTACAGGGTATCTGAACATCATTGCGGACCAATTGCATCCTTACAGGGCCTCTGTTTTTCCAGCTGGAAATGGAATGTTCCAACAGGACATCGCCCCTTGTCACAAGGCTAAAATTGTGTTGGAGTGGTTCCAGGAACATGATGCTGAATTCCAGTTAATGTCCTGGCCGCCTGACTCACCGGATCTCAATCCGATAGAACACATTTGGGATGTCATGGGACGGCAGCTCAGAGTTCAAAGACCATCAATTCGCAATATCTCGGATTTGCGTGACCGTTGCATTCCCGTCAATATCCCGATTGCGTGACTGTCCTACGTTAAACATCTGGTACAATCTGTCTCCGGCCATCTACCAAGGACTTGTGGCATCCATGCCAAGGAGGGTTGAAGCTGTGTTGCGCGCCAAAGGTGGGCCAACTCGTTATTGACAGGTGGTCATAATGTTTTGGCTCTTGAGTGTATATATATATATATATATATATATATATATATATATATATATATATATATATATATATATATATAAGGCATTTTCAGAAAGTAAAGATACTTCACCGATAGCCGCAAAGGAAAAATTTCTGTGAGCCCGTTGGCAACACGGACTGTATATACTCGTGTTTCCGACAACCGGCGGCAAAGTTCTATGACTGTGGAATACAAAAGCTTGTACCCAGACTTAACAAATGCTTTGACAATGGCGGCAACTATGACGAAAAATAAGGCATGTACCAGTAAGTAATTTGTTATGTACATTTAATCAATTAAAATTTTTTCGAGTGAGTATTCGGCATTGTATCTTTACTTTTCGAAAATGCCTCGTGTGTGTGTATATATATATATATATATATATATATATATATATATATATATATATATATATATATATATATATATATATATATATATATATATATGCACACACACACACATACGTACTCACAAAGTGGAGGTAAGCAACGATAAGTAATCCTACGTTAATAACCCGCGGTAGTTTTGTTAGATGAGACAACCTGAAAATTTTTTTAATGCAAATAATATTTTAAAATTGAAATTATTAGGTTTGGGGGGGGGGGGGGGTCTGTTAGAGTGTATTTTAAACGCTCCTAAATACCTTTGGTGGACGAAACTTTTAAAACGAATCCGGTTGCAAGGTGCAGAAAAGTCCCGGCTCTCTGAAAATACCATTTTTATTCGATTATTAGCCTTTATGAAGCTGTAAATAGTAGACACATTTTCTCCATAGGTTAACATTTAGGTGAGCTAATCCAATAAGGGTTAGTACACAGCAACCTAAAAACTTGTCACTAAAACGCGAAAGTTTCTTTTCCCCCAAAAGAGTGCAAAAGCCAATTATTTATCAAAGACTCACCCATAAAAGTTTGCAAGTTTATGGTGAACAAAACAGTCACAGAGAACACCCTTATGTGTCACCAATGTCTACGTCAAATTTGTCATGGACCGGCTAAGGCAGCAGTAACAACTCAACGGGGTTTCTCGGAAAATGTCTGGGCAGCTGACTAAAATTCTTCATCACACTTCACCCTGGTTTCCACACTGGGACTCTTCTCGTAGCCGCATCTTATTAGGGGAATAGAAGACTTCGTGATTAACGACTACTAAAGGGAGTGGGACACGTCAAGCACCGAAAGATTGATACGTATCTTCGTTCTGAATCCCGCACGCCCAGGCGTCAACATGCCACCACTTGAGTGCCTGTTTCTCACAGATCGGGATTCTTTGTACTCATCGGTTGTAGTGCCAATTATTCGCAAAGCTCCCCTATTGGTACGCAAGGTCTTAAAAATATTTATTTCAAAACAACCTCAATATGAAACTCTTTTGTGATGATGTTTACTCCGAATATTTGAATGTTGAATACTAAATTAATAACATGGTAGATATTACTTTATTTTGCCTTTATACGATATTTGAATGCATTTAAGTCATTATATCAGGCCCTAATTTTCCATTAGGCCCGGGCCTAGGGGCCCCCCCAAAATGTTCATTTTAAAAGGGAAAAAAAAGGAAAAATTCCCAATTAAATTTTTTTTACCTTTTTTATGGCAATTTTTTTTATATATCCTTTCAAATTTGGTTGATTGGTTCATCATATGTATAGTTATATGTATAGTTCATCATATGTATAGTTATAATGTATATAAGGGATTAATAAGTTTTTGGGGTTGCCTTGTATTGGTGTTTTAATGAGGAAGTTAATATGTTGTATTGCTTTTTGCTATTTGATAATGTTCTAGGCTTTTACGCTTCAAATAGCCAATTCTTGGTAAAATGGTACTTTCACAATGATTCATGATTATTTTTTTTGCAAATATTTTCTTCTTCCATTAGATTAGTCTACCGTGTCAGCAAGTTAAAATTGTCTGAAATCATTTGCGTAAAATTATTCTTTTTTTTTTTAAATAAACTTGAAATTTTGACACCTGTGTAAAAAATAATAGATTAAAAGTAAAAATTTAACAGAGAATCGTAAATTTTGTACACGATATGGCTGAGCTGGTTTTTACGTACCAGTCCTGTCTAATTGCATCCATCACTGTTCATATATTATGCAGAATTCAGGCTAATTAAAGTCAATATTGTACGGATATCATTTTTTTAAAAAGGAAATTTAGTTCATCAAGCCATCCATGTTTTCATAGTTCATGTTAAGAATTAATTACAGGTATTCCTCGTTTTACGACCGTTTGCACTTGCGACCGAAATTTTTAAATAAAAAAAAAAATTTGTTTCTCAAAAATACTGTTCCTAGAATGTAAGTACATACCTATATGTATTACATAATTATTAAAAAATATGATGCAATATTCGGCAATACTATAAAAATTTATGACGCAATAATAAAAATGTATGATGCAATAGTTTCGATATCCACGTGGTAAATCAAATAAACCTTCATTGGCTTCAGAAATGGCTTCAGCTTTTCATTATGTCAAAGGACTACAACAATTTAAAGCAATGGATCCAAATGAAGAAAGATTCACAAGTAATCGTCAGGAAAATTTAGCTTGCTACCAGACAATATAATACAAGGAAAAGAAAACGCACTGTTCAAACTACCTTGGATAACTTTGTTAGAAAAACCTTAAACGTATCTTCTGTCGTAAATTCTGAGCCAATGGATTTCACTAACATAATAAGTAGTGATGACGAAGAATAAGTTTTGTCTTCTAAATACAACGTATTTTAAATTACGCATGAAAGTAAAAAATATACGAGGGTTGGGGCAAAAGTCATAGCAACTATTTTTTTTCTTGAAGATACCAGTCCGGTTGGAAAATGTGACATATACAGACGAAAGGACAAGGTCTTAACTACATGTGTGGACAATGAATAGCACTGAAATATCGTAACACACTAATTTATTACGGAAGTATACCGGGCAATATGGCCTTCACCGTGCAAAAGAATGATAACATAGTACACAAAGTTGACATGAGAAACTTGGGCCTATAGACCCTCAATGTAGTCCCCTGCTAGTGTCACCCCACGCTGCCAACGATGTGGGAGGCTCGATGACGGCACGAGCCAAGTCGGTCCGCACACTCACCGGTCGTCCCGAACGTTGCTCATCACTGGTTGACACACGTCCTTGCTGAAACTTTCCTACCCACCGTGCTACTGTACGATATGGTAGGGCATTATTCCCAAGGGCTTCTACTAATTCACTGTGACATTCCATCGCATTTCTCCCTCGGAGAACGGCTATTCTGATGTAAGCGCGCTGCTCAACACGGGTTACTTCCATCTCGCACGACACTCACCAACTGACTGATTTCAGAGCCCTCGCTGCGCTACTACCAGCTATCACAGAGCCATCTGTTGTTTTGCATACAAACTATGCCTGCAGAACTTCCACACGACACATATACGTTTGTTACCCCTTTCACATATCTACAAGAAAAAAAATAGTTGCCATGACTTATGCCCCAACCCTCGTACAACTAACCCTATTGGATTAGCTCAACTCAATGTTAACCTATGGAGAAAAATTTGGCCAATGATTGCCAACCTGGATTAATTTTTTTTTTAATTTAATTGTACTTCGTAATAGAAGAAAAAAATTTGACACCTTGGGACATTTTTCGTTTTAAAAAAATGCAAATATTTTACATTTAAATTATTCGGGGGAAAAATCTGGTATAGTGTGTTTTAAACGCTCAAACACCTTTGGTGGACGAAATTTATAAAAGGAATCATGTTGCAAGGTGCAGAAAAGTTCAGGCTAAGTTCAGGCTGTCTGAAAATACCATTTTTATAGGATTATGAGCAATTATGTAGCTGTCAACAGTAGACGCATTTTCTGCATAGGTTAAAACTGAGGTGAGTGTATTTAATAGGGTTAGTACACAGCAACATTAAAAAAAAAATTTTTTTAACATTTTCTTTTATTTTTCCTTGGTTTACAGCCCGTACAGCCGTATTACCGAGTTAACAAACGATTTTCATAGAAGTTTTGTAGTCAACAAAACTTTTATGAAAACTTTCAATAATATTGTTGTTGCATTAAAAGAATAATTTTCTTGTTTTAGTCAAATGCTAATATTTTTAGGACATTAATTAGGAAATTTAGATCTCTTTATGTGTAACAGTGTCCCGATTTGTGACAGGAACTACAATTTTGTAACTGCCAACAGAAAGTTCAAATGTACTTGTTGTTTAGTCCTAGAGTTGCAAACGATTTCTGTAGTGCTGTGTATCAATACAAAGCCATCAAACCGGCCCATCGGTCATTATGACCTGCAGCGGTGGAACTAAGGGGTGGGGCAGGAGTGGGGAGAGGCGTGAACGCTGGGCTGGCTTTGACATCCTCAGTCAGTTCCTGGACATCAGGGTTTCACAAATACTCGCCATTTGCCAGCAAGTTGCAATCATGAAGCTACAGTTCAATTCAAAAGTAATATAATATGAAAGCTTAAATTTAATAATACGGAATTATAATTTCGATTCTTTTCTCAATCTTTTAACATTAGAGCAGAGTTGGCATTTTTATTCTCTTGTTTGCATATAAAATGCATGCGCGGAATCAGAAAAAAGTTAATAACCCTTTGAATTAAATTAAAGTTATGTTGCTCAGTGCAACCAATTACTGGCATAGGAGGACCAGTATAATCGTCACTTTACTTGCATGTCGCGCCATCTACCGGTGAGCGACAATAATCGGTCCATTTTTCGAAGAATTCCCCATTGAAGCTTACGCTCCTTCTGTAGCTTCATGGTTGCAATTTTGTAAAAGTATGGCGGTCAAAATGACCGGTAGACCTTTTATTGCCACTGAGCAATAACAGGCTTACCGGTCCTGATAGGGATTTCAGTGTTCTGTGCGGTTTTTAAAATATCCTGTGAACCCTTGACATCACTCTTCTCTACCTCAATCACTGGCAGGCTAATTTTTCGAGCAATTATGTCCGAGAAACACTGTGCAATTCTTTTAAGAGCCCTACGATTTGATGACGTAGATACCAGATCAAAATAAATTAAATAAATTGAATAAATAAGTGTAGATGATTTTTTCCCTCACTATTCATCACTAATATAAATCAAACAACCCTGTGCACAATATCAACATGCAGTTCCATCGTAATAACGCAAAAATAACAGCTTTTTAGGCTTGGTGGTCAATTTGACCGATAGTCCTGATAGTGGCAACAAATTCATGGGCCTGTTTGAGGGTTAAAAATGTGTAGATACTCCGATGCTATTATTTCTAAGACTTGAATACCTTGGTTCCTTTCAGTTATTCTTTTCATGACATGTGATTGCTGACCAAAGTTTATCAAAGAGTACATCTATTCATTTAATTAAGGTATCCGACTATGTTTGGAGCATTGTTTTAAAACTTTATTTGCGAAAGTTTCTGCTATATTTTTCATGAGAATATAGCACAAAGATAGGAGAATGATGATAAAAAAATTGACCATAAATATGCAACTTTTTTTTGCTTTAAATTGAAGCATTTTGATCGAAATTAAGCAAATTTTTACATAAACGCCTCTAGCTTTGCAAAAATTCCCTTATGCGTATAACACTAATTTCTTTTTGTCATGTGTACGTAAAGCACTAATGAGTGTAATGAACTAAAAAGGAATCGATATTTTGAAATCTAAAAAAATAATGGGGATTTTACACAATTAGATGTAAATTTCCAGTTATTTTCCTTATGATTTTTTATTATAAATGCAGTTATAAATCAACAAGAAATATACCCAAAGCCTAATCTGCTCTTCCATAGGGTCTTAGTATTATAAAAAACATACCTGAAAATTTTCATAGACATATTATGATTGCATTTCAAGTTATCACAATAGTCGTTTAAATTTTTAATGAAAAATAAGTTCTTCAGAAAACATAATCAAAGTTTTCACTTGTGTTGAAACTGATAGCTGCTGCTCTTTAAATCGCTATCATTTCTATTTAGATACAGAAATTTACATTCTTTAAGAAACATGAACTTAAAAAAAAGGGGAAATTTCCATCAAAATCGACGTTTTAAACGTAGTCGGATACCTTAAGGGCCTGTTCACATAGAATTCCTCAGCGTCAGCGTAAAATTTTTTAACCAATCGTATAACAATCATTGACCCATTTTACCAATCAGCGCCAACGGAATCTTTAAGACTGACGCTAACGGATTCTATGTGATTAGGCCCTTAAGCACTTTTGCCAACTGCATTGTTAAGTGCAAGAGGTTGATCAATTCGGGCTGTTAGGTGCGATGGAGGTATACCATGGAAGGTTTGGGCTAGCGGAATGTGAAACTGCGTAACTTAGCTTACGTAGAGTTTCTACAGCATATCTACCTATTGTATGCTGCACCAGTTCATTAATAAAATTTTAAAAACAAACAAACGGTCAATCTGAAAATTCTGGATACTTTTTTTTATGGAAGCCGTTGCGTGCAGTTTTATAGAACTTAAAAAAAAGTTCTTGGTAAAGAAAAAAATACTCATACTTTTATTATGGATAATGTAAAATGAAGCCTGTGAAAACACCGTAGAAGAATAAGAAGTAAAATTTTGAATAAAGCTTAGAAAACGAATAAAACCCGGAGCTACATTTACTCGTTGGTACATTCCTGGAAACTTTACGTGCATAAATTTTTTTCATGCTTTTATGTGGAAAGCTAATAAAGCAAATAGCTAGGTGCCCCGAATAACGCTAATACGGTAAAGATTGAATTCCCCCCCCCCCTACTAAGTTTTAGACTTTTAAGAAGCCAATATTAGCCTACGGCTGTAGCAAGAATGCAAGGTCCTGACGAGTTCTTAATTCTTAACAAAGTCTGAAGACCAAACACGTAAGCGGCCATAGCATTTGCTCTGCCAAAAGTTTACGCTAAAAGATTTTTACGGATTATCCACACCTTTAGTAATGTATCAAAATGATCTTTAGGCTATTTTGTCCAGAAACTCAAAACTCACTCTTGGCAGTTTCCGATGACGTCATTTTTACGGGTCATATCACTTGTTCCATAAAGAAAAATTGAAACAAAAGTGAGCCAGGTTTTGTAATATGATTTTATCAGTTATGATTCTATCTATTGTTATTACTGCAGTCATATAAATCTATGTGTTATCTAAAGAACTTAATTCCTTTTTCTAATACAAAACAACTAGAAAAATAATATAAATTTGAAGCAAACTTAAAAATTTCAACAACTAACCCATATCCCAAAATCCAAGATTCGCAAGCGTAATAATACGGATGTTGCAATAATGGGTGAGACAATAAGATTAATTCCAAGCAAGACACAGAAAATATACTTAATGAAAAATGACACGGTAACATAAACATTAGTAAAAATAACATTCGTTACGTCAGTTACTATTATTTGACCCAAGAAAAAGTAAATTAATGCTCAGTAAGGGATACATGTATAAGTGGCAGATCTCAATCTTCAAAAACTGAAGTACACGAAGTTATATGTCAAGAATAATAGCTGACAGGGCAAATAAATAAATAAACCACAAAAATAGAGAAAAACATTGCATGTCTCACAAAACTAAAGAAGGAAGTTACCATCTGAACATCGTATCTAGTTGGTCTTGCATCTAGTAGTATTCGTCGGTGTATAAGTAGACAGAAACGTCTATCATAGCATCCGGGGCGTATATCTAGATCTTGTATTAAATTTGCACTAGGTCATTCATACAAAATCATTCTATATATTTTCTTGTCTACTTCGGCGATTGAAATCAAAGTACATAAAAAAAGAACGGTCTACTCACGAGTCCAGACGTACGGCACACTAATCCAGGTAAAAAAAAGCCCCTAATTCCTGCCCTCCTTATCATAATCCCCTCCGTTATTTTTTCATCATCTACCTCTCGCTAATGATAGGTAGTCCCATCTTTCTTTGACTAGTATCCTTCTGCGGTGCAAACCTATTTTCTTATCACACTCAGAACTACCTCGACGCAATTGTACCATATCTGTCGAGTCCCAATGACTAAAAGACGGACGATGGCCGAGTGGCTTGGACGCTGCCATTCGGTACCAATGTCCGTGGGTTCGAATCCCACTCTTGCCATGAACATTTGTAGCCGTTCGGAATCGGCTTTAAGCAGTAGGTCCCGGTCTAATTAGCCCTCGTGTAGCGAAAATTGACCGTAGCGCTCCAAACCAAACCAGACCAAACCATCCCATCCCATTCCAACCCAGCCCAACCCAACCCAATGACTAAAATGGCATATACAAGATATGCACTTAAAGTCCCTGGCATATTGTGGATAGCACATGGCACATTATTAACTCAAAATACTTGAGGTACAATTATGTATACATTCTGATGGTTCAACGCAAGAGTGTTAGAGAATTGCAGCCGAAAAGTCGTTTTGCACTGCAAGGGAGGTGTCTAGCAAATATTTCATGTTTTCAAAAGGTAGTCTAATTCTAAATCATATGTAGCTAAATGTTTTAAAATCTCAAAGTTTATGCCTTAGTTTGTTGAGTCACCCAAACTCATTATAACAGCTCTTGTATTGAATGAAGAAGTACCATGGCAGTCAACCTTTTAAAAACTATTCTAAACAACATTACAGTACATTTGAGTCACTCGATCCGATTATCATTAAGTATTTTCGGTAGTTAGTTACACTGAAACTCCAAGTATGAGATCAGTATTTTTACCATGTTTTTATTAACTCGCTTTCTTGTTTGTGTGTGTGTGTTTGTCCAGTACAAATCTTGCAATCGATTTTTAACTAACTTCCCGACTAGCTAGACATTTGAAACTTTTAGAATACCTCAGAACACGATGACAATGCATTATTTTAATACTTTTAGCCATCTTTAAGCAGCATTGAATTCATTTTCAGTTACTTTTGTTTTGTAGACTGGTGCAGCCATCTCTCGGCCGGGACGGGAACGAAAAGTTAAACGCAAGTTAACTTCCAATTAACTTCATTTTCTTTCAAGCTGGTGGGATAATTCATCAAAAAAATTTTTTTAAAGTATTTATTAATACATAGAATTGTCAAGTTTATATGATTCAACAGAAAATTTAAAAACATGGTATGTAAAAAGTTATTTTTATCTTGCACTTCTGGAACACGAGGGAAAATAATTACAATGGCTTGCACTCGGCCTCAAATTGGCGATTAATCTGCATATCTAAGTAAAAAAAAAAATGTGTTCTTGCTAACAGTTTATCAATATTTTCTGAATAGTCTAAACATCAAATATTCCAGAAACTCACTGATAACATCAATATTTTAATTTGTTAACATTCCCCCACCACACAATCCAAGCAACTGACAAGGAACACATTCTTTTTTGGGGGGCTAAAAAATTCATCTCATCAATGCAATTTTCAAATCTTCTATTGGTAGAGTGAAGCCTTTCCAAAGAAGATTAACACATTCTTCCTTAACATGTTCTTTAAACTGTCATGGAAACGTTTGTCAATTAAATTAAAGAAAGTCAGACAACGAAGACTGCTAGTGCTGTTGCCCGTTCTACAGATTCTCGTTGTCAAAGGAGGCGAATCCACTTACTATATTTTTTTCTCACATAATGAATCAAAATCCTTGATAAAGGACTCCAACTTGTCGCATTAGTTGGCAGATTTGTATTCTCAGGGCTTCGCAGCAAGCGTAGCTCGCATCGGATATACGGCACTGATGGTTGAACCCTTTTAGGCTAACGTTTTGTAAAATAAGCCTCAGCTAGATTGTCAGTTAAAAAAAATGGCTAAAATCTAGTCATTCTATGAAGTTGAATGGACAAGGACGAAAGTCTAGCGTGTAATATAGTTACCAGAATCTGTGGGTTCGAGTCCCGCTGATGTCATGGATATTTCTAGCTTTTCAGAAATGGCTTTAAGTTGAAGGTCCCTAACTAATTATCTCTAGCGTTACAAAGACGATTGTAACATTTTCAGCCATTCTTCAAGTTCCAGTAGGCATGGATGGTTGAAGTAAAATGATTAATTATGTCTTATGCACAACCACTGGAAAATTAAGGGACCTCCTACCCCCTTTGAGGAGCCTGAAAACAAGTAGGGGATAAAAGGTAGTTCAAGGAAAATTTTCAACAACCCTCCCTCCGATCAGAAACTTGGTCGGGTGATGGCCAAATGTCTAGGGAGCTGGCATTCGGTTCAGATCCTTTGGGTTCGAGTCCCACTGTTGGCATGGATGTTTGTAGCTGTCCGGAATCGGCTTTAAACCGTAGGTCCCTGTCTAATTAGCCCTCGTGTAGCAAAAAGTTGACAGTAGCGCTCCAAACGAAACCTAAACCCACCAGAAACGAAAATGTTTTCATCGGAAATGTGGTCACACACACAATTGTAAAATAACTTTGGTTGTGATCTTGACTTTTTGTTTTATTTTTCTGAATTCAGTTAGTGATATTACACAATTAATTAGTTTTCGTCATGATTTTTAAAAAGAAACATAAGGTTAAAGATGTCTAACTTCTATGTTTTCCTAACTTCAAGATTAGTTTGGTTAGATCATTCATATATTAATGTGAGTTTTTGCCTAATACTTTAAAATTTGAAATCTATATATTTAAGTTGCGAAGCCGACTTTTTGGGCAGTCCATGAGAGAAAACTACTGCATCAATTTACTTCATTTAGGTCTTAAACGTTAAGATTGCAATCTGTAGATTTGTCAAATTTGGTTTTTGTAACCGCAATTTCTATTAATTAGCGATAATTTACAATTAAAAATTGATTTCTGCGCATGCTCAGTGACGTTTTAAGGGCGAACACGTTTATTCTGAGGATCTCTTTAGATCTCTCTCTGCCATTTTTATTTTTATGATAATTGTGTTTGCGAAATTTAAGATTAAACCTGAGGGAAATTGTTTATTTCGCGTTGTTTAATTAGCGATAATTTACAATTTACAAAAAAATTGTTTTCTGCGCATGCTCAGTGACATTTTTTAAATCTCGCTTTAGATACTCACTAAGCACGAGGCCGCTTAAACACATTAATTTGTTTCTGCGCATTATTATGATTTTCAACATCTGGCAATGATGAATATAATTTGTGTATTAGTACATTTATTTACTATCTAGCCGTCATGTTTTGACGGGTACCAACTAGTAAACCTTACTTTAAAAAATAAAGAATACACACAAACGTACATTCTTTCGATTCATTCTTTGTTTTACAACCCAAAACTGAAATTCATGTCTTATTCAAAACATTTGTCTAATTTTTCAGTACCCAATAAATTCGACCAACGTCAAAAATTTAAGTAAAAAAGAAAAACGCGCGAGTCCAAACGCTTCTCTGACCTTCGAATAGTCCCGAGAAGGACACCTACGCGGAAAACAATACCCGCAGCCCATTCTTCACCACATCAGCTAATGGAACAAAAACACTCTAAAGAATTCCACATCTTAGGAGACATTCTAAAGGCGCAAGACAGTAAAAGAACGCTTTCATTCATCCGGATTGCGCCCCTGGCTATCCTACCATGTAACTGCTGGGGCATAAGGACCGCCATGGCTAAAGGCATCTGCACTATCTGGTATCCACTCATGTTCCAGCATTTAAATAAATCTTGACCAGGAGTCATCAAGGTGTTCCGGGCCATTGGGCCAAAGAGAGGGGAAAAGAAACTTTATGCGTTGTCTTTCGATTAATTCTGTCCGACTCATTTGGTGGCGGACTCGGAAGGAATAGGTTGCAGAGGGTTCTGGCATCTTTGTTAGCATTTCTGGTGGTGGAGTGCTTTTTTTATTGGGCTGGGGGTGACGGGTTGATATGTGAGGTGCGCTGTATCAAACTGCTGGATATTTGTATTCTGGACTTTAGTACTAATGAATCGTTATATTCGCGTTTTATATGATGTGCTTCTGGTATAATGCGCCGAGAGAGGTATGGGGCTCCTTATTATAATACTTAATATGGGTTAAAAAGAACTTAATGGCCTATCAAGGTTAAAAAAAAAAAAAAAAAACTGGTCAACGTTTGTAGGATAGTAAGTTAGTTTAAGGGAATGGTAGACTTTCAAATTACCAAAAATCAAACAAAAATTTGAATTTTTTTGGTGTATTAATATTTTTAAAAATGTAAATACTAGCTGAATACCCATGCTTCCCTACGGAGTACTTTAAATTTAAATACAACAGTCAATGTATGCAATTAATGCCCTCCCCCCCCCCAAAAAAAAAAAAATATATTTATAAAAAATTTGTCACTGATATTTTTATAGACAAAATAATCTAGAAGAAAATATTCAAATTAAATACAACGATCAATGTACGCAATTAATTTGTATGTTTAATGTCCATAAAGCATACTAATTTGAATTAAATTTTTAAAAAACTTCCATCTCAATTAGTCTAGTGGTTAAATTTTAACTTTTACCGTATTTTAATATTTTTTTGTCCATTTATTTCGTTGTTAGGCACGTGACGCAAAATTCATTTTAAGTATCACAAAAAAAGAAAAGAAACCACGTGATCAGCATTTAATAAATTAATTTCTAAAAATGAATCTTTAAAAATTAACCAAAAATCAGAAAAGGGAGGTAAAGATTCGAAAAATATTTCGTTTTAGAGAAATTTTTATGATCTTTCTCGTGACATAAATTTTATAACCCTCGGGTTATTATTTTAAATGCAAACTTTAAAGAATATTACAAAAACAGCTTAAAAATTTAATTTAAAAAAAATCTAAGAATTTTTCAAAAAGCTTCCTTAGTGCACCCTACACTATTCTTCTTATATATAAGAAGAATCGCCATGCAAAATTTTAGTCCTTTAGGTCCAGCGGTTTGGTCTGTGCGTTATCTGTCAGTCAGTCAGTCACGGAACTGTTTGATATATATAGATTGGAATAAAATGCATTTAAAATATGCAGTGAAAAGTAAAAAGAAAACGGTGTCTTTTGAAAAGTAAGTATTAAAGGTACGTGATAAAACATCTTTTAAACGGCTTTTTTCTCAAAATGAGTCATTTCCAGATTTACAAGTCTTTGAAATGGTCCTTGCGCCATAATTTTTTGACAAAATTTTATAAAATTTATAAATGAAGACTCCTCTAATACATTAAAATAAAGTTATGTATCCATTTCAGGTTTCGACGTTATTCAGATTATCAAAGTAAGTTTAACTTAAGAGTAGAAATAAAGTAAAAAAAAAAATTTCACGAAAATTCTGAGTACAAGCATAAAAATATTTCCTAAAAATTAACTATTCAACGAAAGCATAAAGTAATACATAACTGTTTGAAATGTATTTATAAGCAATATAAATGCAAAATTAAGGAGTTGGGTGGGGGTGGGGGGTTAAAAATTGGGTCGCAAGTAGCATTTAAAAAATAATTTCAATTTTTAAAATAATAACAAAAAATTAAATATTCATAAAATTTTATAAGGTGTTTGATATAATTATACTTTAACGAATATATATAAAATATTTCCTATCTTTGAGGTAAAAATTTCAAAACGGCACTGTAGATATATATACAGGGTGTTTCATATTGAATGGGACAAAAATAATAGTATAGTACAAATTCTGTAGTTGATTTATTTAGCCGAAACAAATTAATTCTGAAACTACAATTATACAAGTTTTATCTGGCAACAGTGAAAAATCTCCCGGTTACGAAATCGCCGCTAGAGGCACTGTTAATCGAAATGGCGCCATCCATGGAGGAGAAAGCGTACTGTGATTTGGAATACGCCAAAACATCTTCGTTTATCGTTCCCTCAGTTGGAGGAGGAAGCGGTTCCCGGCTTCGTTCTGCAGCAAGACGGTGCTCCACCACATTGGCATAAAAACGTACGTCAGTACCTGAACGATAGTCTACCTCAATCCTGGATTGGCCGTGCTGGGTCAGACGATATGCCATTGTTTTGTTGACCACCAAGATCACCAGATCTAACCCCTTAATTTTTTTCCTATTGGGGTTTTGTTAAAGACAAAGTGTTCGTGCCTCCATTTCCCAAGGACTTACAGCAACTGAAGCAGCGGATAACTGAAGTGCTCGAATCCTTAACAAAGGATATTCTATCGCGAGTGTGGCAGGAAATGGAATACCGCATAGATATTTATCGAATCACCGGAGGGGCACAGGGCCGCCCAGAGACTTTACGGGGCCTGGGGCAAACTTCTGTTGTGGGCCCCAAGAAAAATAAAAATGCAAAGAGATGAAAACACACATTCAAATTTAGTTACTCATACTTAAAATTTTATTACATGAATGATTAACATAATTATTATATTTCATTGCATTGCTCTCTTGTTATATTTTCTGAGGAAATCTAATAAATAATTTTTTTAACTTTTTGGGGCCCCTCCGGCAGTTGGGGGCCTGGGACAAAGTGCCCCAGTTGCCCCCCCCCCCCCTCTGGGCGGCCCTGGAAGGGCACACATAGAACATCTATAGAAACTTGGATAACTATAGTTTCACCGTAAATTTGATTTTAAAACAAATTAATTACAGCGTTCACAGGTATACTTTCTTTTTGTTCCATTCAATATGAAACACCCAGTGCATGTATGCATATATATATATATATATATATATATATATATATATGACATCGCATTGTCGCATATTATTTGGTAACTATGGAATTACGTACTGAACTTATGATTCTTTGAACGGATAATCCACTCACAAAGTCCATCAAAAAAGAAAATAAAAAAGTAGAAAAAAATACCAGTTCTTCGTTAAAAGAGAATTATCAATGTGACATGTATAAAAAAAGAAATATTTTTGTTTTTTTTTTCATGTAAAAGTTAATCTCTATGTAAGTTGCATAATTATTTTAATTAAACTACTTTAAGACAACCTTTGGTTCGATTAAAACTTCTGAATAGTTTCTTTTCCCCGGTTTCCTGTGCATTAACTAGTATTAATATCCGGCATATAAGTCTGCATAAATAAACAAATAATAATGAAAAAATTACATGGATTTTTTTTTTTTGTAGTGATTGTATATTTTTTTAGAATATAATTTGTTTTGAACTGTGCGATAACTGTATTTTTTTTTCCTCATTGGTGCTATTTTCTGTAATTACGAAAGCACGTTTACTTACGCAATCGCCAGGGACATGAGGGCATGAGCGTTTCCTTTGAGGTATCCTCAGTAAATTTTCATTAACATTACTGGAATGGGACCCATTATTATGCATTAAACTAATGTAGCTCCATAGGAACTGGATGTTCTGACACTTCATTCTTAGGGAATGATTGATGAATTGTGGCAGGAACATTCAGGTAGCCCGCGCCTGCGTTATACCTCATGGTCAGAATTTGGACAAGTTTGACAGACGCCAAGGATAAAAAGCACGCCCTTTTCCTCTGATGGCAAACTACGGCTATCGGGAGTACATCTTTTTTTCTTTTTTTTTCTTTTTTTGCTCTTTCCGTTAGTGCAGTATCAATAAGACGGATTGATTTATAGCTATAATGCGTTCCAAAAAGGAGGATTGTTATAATTTTGAGGAATCCCAAGCGTCCATTCATTATGTGAGCTGTCATTAATTATGCAACCAGACAAGGTTGCTTTTGGCAATTCTGAGGAATGAAAATTGTGGATATTACGAAAACAAGATGAGTTGACGTGATTCATGGCGAGTTGATGCTAATGCATAGTAACGTTCGCTGGAGATTTTCAGGGTGGGTGGCTTTAGGCCAGTGGACAAGATACGATGGTGATGGCTGCTTGCTGGTTATAAACGGAAGGTGTCATTACCCCTCCCCCCTCCAGGTGCTAAAAAAAAAAGCCCAGCTTACAGCTGCAGTGTCCAGGGCTAATTAGCCTTCGTACAGCAAAAGATGAAGATAAGTCTCTTAACTGACCAACCAATCTCTGATATAAAAAAGCTTATTTCAGTGTTGTTTAGCTTCATCCTCAATCCGAAAAGGAAAATTCTTCTGCCAGAAACGGTGAATTCCCGCTACAGATACCGATTTGGTAGTGCAATACTGATTTAGATGAAGTTTTCTTTTTAAAAAAACAGATTGCAGTTAGTATCGTATTTAGAATCGATAAAATCAATGACTTTCAGAATGTATGAAAGATTTTCTTTTGTAATTTTTTGTTTTTCTTTTTTTAAACAGTGATTTAATCAGAGATTTTATAGTTGATTCCTCTACGGAAAGAAGGATCCAACACATAACTCGGGAGGACATCCTGAAGCAATTAATCGAGAAATTCATCTTTACTGAAAATTTTAAAAAGAAAAGATACAACCTTTGTGCTCGAGGGATAAACAGGAAAACCAACGTAAATAAAGCACAAATAAGATGCAATTATTTTGCATACAGCCGCTTCGAAGCTACAAAGGAGCTTCTTCATCAGTTCAACGAACTTAGTGGCAGATCAAAAAGCCAAAGACTAAGCCAAATATTTTTGGCTTAGTCTTCGGCTTTTTGAGCTTCGAAGCGGCCGTATGCTAAATAATTGCATCTTGTTTGTGCTTTATTTACGTTGGTTTTCCTGTTTATTCAAAATTTTAAATTCAAGTCAATGAAAAAAAAAATCAAATTTCTGTAGGATAAGATCAGCCTTTCATCCCTTGAGTGGAACGATAAAATGAGGACCAAACATACTTGGGAACTAAACTCTGGAGGTCCTACAAGTCAAGTTGACCACTGACATATGCTGTTTGGCACACGGTCAAGAAAGCGGAGATAGGCACTTGGTCCATAGCGGACTGTTGCGCCATGAGTTTAGTTTAGTTTAGTTTAGTAGGATATGATAGTCTAGAAGGAACATATTTTATTTAGAATAAAATAATAAACACTTTCAACAACATAACTACTTTATTCAAAGTGAATAAAAAAATACAAAAAATATTAATTAATAAAAGTTCATATGAGAATAAAGTGTACACGTAATATCATAAGCATCCTTAATAAAATAATAAACATAAGTAGTTTTAAAAATTTATCCAGTTTTATAGGATAAACATATAGCAAGCACAAATAAGTTTTCGGCTATGTTGCCATGACTAAAGCTATTTAAAGAGGCTTAAGTAAATCAGTTTACTTAAACTGATTTAACTGGATCGGTGTACCAGTTTTTCTGGCCCTTCAGTTTATATATATGTTACGGCTAAAGTACAAAGCCTGGCCAATTCACGAAATGGCAGGCTAGTTCTAGCATTGGCTAAGTTACTTGGCCAAAGCCCGAAATAATCGAGAGTCAACGACTACTTTCCGGCTTTGGTCGGTCAATTCGCAATGCATCCGACGATCAGTCGCCACTTCACGAATTGTTCAAGAAAAAGTAACAAAGCTAGAAGTTTTACGAAACAGGATCATGCAGTTACGGGACTTGGTCATTCCAGTTCTAGCTCACATTATTACCACTGTGGAAATCCCTTTAGTTTAGTCAAAGTAGACAAAATTCACTTCAAAATCATACAGAAAAAGACAAATTTTCTTGCGCAATTCGCAAACTGGCCATTGCTTGTCGGGCGCACCGTGAATTGGCCGGTCAAAGCCCGAAGCAGTCGTAAATTCTCGATTTTTTCGGGCTTTGGCCGAGTGACTTAGCCAATGCTGAAAGTGGCCCGCCATTTCACGAATTGCTCAAACTTTGGACATTGGCCGTAACACACACACACACACACACACACACACATATCTATATTGAGCTAATACGCCATCTACCAATAAGTAATTGGACACTCATGCAAATGACAATATCTACGGTCCTGATATACGTCACGCCCTCCGCCGTTAAATATTGTGTGGGAAACAACATTGGCATTAGTCACATGCAAGATGCTACGAAGTGCAGAGTTATCTGATTTCGAGAAAGGTGTAATCGTCGGGTATCACAGAAACGACTATTCCTTAAGGGACATATCTAGCGAGCTGAATTACCCAAAATCGACAGTGGCCTATGTGATTCAGAAGTGAAAGGTGAGCGGTGATTGTTGGAATGTGCCCCGAGTCGGCAGACCTACGAAACTGGGTGATAGAGACCGACGGGTACTGTCCAGAGAAATTCGGAAGAACCGCACCCAACCGATAGCCTACATACTCCAGGAGTTTCAACAGGCATCCAGGAGTATTGTTTTGGTGAATATCATCCGTAAGGAAGCACATCTGCTTTGTTTTCATGGTCGTGCTGCCGCCCGTAGGCCTTTGATCACAAAGTCCAACCGCGCTGCTCAGTTAATGTGGTGCAAAGCATGTCGAAAGTGGACCGTAGATCAGAGGAAACGGGTTCTCTGAAGCGATGAATCAAGGTTCACCTTCTAACGTTCAGATGGCTGGGTCTGGCGTCTGCCTGGAGAACGCTTCCTACCAGAATGCATTGTGCCCACAGTAAAGTTTGGCAGAGGTGGAACTATGGTCTGGGGTGTTTCTCCTGGTGTGGACTGGGACCCTTGGTCCCAGTTCATGGTAAACTCAACTCTGACGCCTACTGCACTATTTTGGATAACAGTGTGCTTCCTACATTATGGCAGTTTTACGGGTTGGACCTATGCTACTTCCAGGACGAGCTAACTGTCATGTTGCATGGTCCACCATGGATTAGTATGGTGACAAGGGGGTCAACCGAATGGACTGACCTGGCCAGACCTGAACTCTATCGAGAACCTCTGGGACGAGTTGGATCGCCGAATTAAGGGGTGCAACAATCGTCTAAAGTCGGTGAAGGAACTTGCATGTCTTCTCCAAGCCGAGTGGAAGAAAATACCACTATCCGTCATACAAGGACTTGTGGAAAGCATGCCCCAGAGGATTGATGCTGTAATTGCCTCTCGTGGAGGCTCTACCAACTATTGAATACGAATCAATTTTGTTTTTCTTTTCTATCACAGGTGTCCAAATACTGATTGGTAGATAGTGTAGTAATTTATATCCATATTTGATTCAAATTATAGGATTTTGAGGGTAAAACCAATATATTGATAGGTTTCATGAAACTCTTATCGGGCATATTAGATATTATTCCAAACAGTTCATTAGTTTTCGATGACATCTGTGTCTCTTTATGGCAGTTCCTTTAAATGTTAAATCAAAATATTTCTTTTTATGCCACATCGCTTGCACAGAACTGAATCTGTCTTGTGTTTTATTATACCTATTTCGTATTACGTATCAGTGATAGTTTGCATACTTAAACCTCATTTCATTTTACGGAACGTAATTTATTTATATATATATATATATATATATATGTGTGTGTGTGTGTGTGTTTTTGCTTGTTTGTTTGAGTATCTATTTATGCGAACTTCTATGTTTGTAGGCATATATATGTATACTCAATTCTGGAGATATTAGATCAAATGAATGGGACAGCCACGTGACTAGAAAATGTTTATGGTGCCTTGCAGGTTCATATTGGGTTATACCCTATAATAATATAGGAAAGACCCAAATACCGAGGTTTCCCCCTTCACACAGCCTACGTCTCTGGCATAGGAAATGCTTCCTTTAGGTGATACCTCGCTATAAGCATTCTCGTTCCGTAATTTGGCAATTTAATAACTCATCAGACATTTCAAAATTCTCGCTGTTCCGGCCTTTCACAGAATTTAAAGTTTCTTGGATCGTATCCACAATTATTTGCTGTAGATGCGCCTCGGTACAAAGTACGTGAGAAAAGTGGATGTTGAATTCTGCTTCCGGGGCGTGGAGATAGAAGCCACACCTAAAAGTCTTAAACGAAAAAAACAAAAAAAAAAACACAATCAATCAATCCAGATATTTAAAAAAAGTTCAGCAGCAGTCAGAGAGGAAATATTTAAGGAGATTTTAGAAAAGGTAAATAAATTATCAGGCGTTCGAACAGATGTTCAGGCAGTCAGGGGGAAAACACTGGGAATCCATTAGGTGCAAGTGGGAACATTGATTGCTTCTTTGTCCTTGCGGGGTCACGATGTCTTAACCATTAAGATGGGCAAACAGTTTTTTTTCTCACTCATTTGGATTTTTTTAGGTAAATATTTTTCCCAAATAGCTGTTTGATATCTACGATCTTTAGGTTATCTGTTTTATCGCTGCGAAGTCTTAGCTTTAAATGGCAATGCCCAGACATATGATTAAATGCCTTCTAGGTTTTTATGGATACCTCATGTCCTTAAAGTTACAAAATTCTGCTCTTATGTTCTTGAACTAACTGATGATCAGTCAAGCGTCTGTTTTTAAACGTAAACTACAAGTATTTCTCAAGTGTTTCAGGAGTTAACAATGATAGGAATTATTAGGATTTTTTAAAATATCGACAATGTTAGCCCCCCGTGCTGTTCATGACTTTGAAGAAAAACCTTTGATGGACAAGCAAATGCTTTAAGCCAGTGATTCTCCCAACTGGTGTGACGTGGCAGTTTAGGAATGCACGAGATTTTTTGGGCGATAAAAGAAAATAAAATATTATTAAGGCCTTCTAAAAGTTGATATCAAGCATTTGCCCTCCAAGCACCAATCACAAGTATCACATTAATAAAACAAAACTAATCTTAGGCATTTCTATTGTAATCCTCTAGTGCAGTGATTCTTAACCTTTTTCAATTCCTACTATTAGTTCACACTCTCCCTATATATATCTTGTTCAAATTTTCAATCGTTAATAAAATACTTTTCATTCATCCACTCAAGTTCAAATACATTTTTTTAAACTTGTAGTGGATGACACTTGATGTTAATACAGTTTTTTTCAAATATTAATTCATTAATTAAATTTCATTAATCGATTTTAGTTTTAGACCTAGAACGTCTCTTGTTCTTGTATAGTAATTTCCCTCTTCTTACTCTGTAAACGGTAGCACTGCGGTAGCGCGGGCTCCTCCCGTCCTGTAGGTTGCGGGATCGAATCCCCAACCTGACAAACTTTTTCTCTCTCTTCCCCCCCCCCCTAATCTCGCACAGTAGGCAAGGTTCTGGCAGGTAATCCTTTTTTTCAATTCCTACTATTAGCTCACACTCAAATTTTTCTTTGTTGACCTAAGTAGGAATTGACTTTAAAAAATTTTGTTTTTATATTACTTGTTAATAGTCAACACCCCCTTGAATCTGAAAATAAGCTTTCGCACCCTTTTGAAAAATGTTTCCATTATTATTTAGGAAAAGACATTTATTGCAAGATAACTTATTTATTGCATGAAAAAATTAATACATTTACAATATATACTATATTATCTATATATATAAAACAGTTCCGTAACTTACTGACTCACTGATTTCTCAAACTAAAATTCACTGACTGACAGACTGACTGACTGACATACAACGCACAGACCAAACCACTGGACCTAAAGAACTGAAATTTTGCATGGCGATTGTTCTTATAGTTTAAGGGAGCACTAAGGAAATTTTTGAAAAATTCTTCTTAAAGTTTTTAAAATTAAAATTTTAAGCTGTTTTAGTAATTTCTTTTAAGTTTTCATTTAAAATAATAATTTTAGGGTTATAAAATTTTTATCACTCGAAAGATCCTAAAAATTCCTTTAAAATGAGACTTTTTCGAATATTTACCTCCAATTTCTGATTTTTGGTGAATTTTTAAAGTCGTGCCAAAATTTCAGTTCACTCATTATAACGGGAACTATTAGATTGTTTTAATAAAGTTTTAGCTTGTTTGAAATCTGAAAAATTTGAAATTTAGTATTTTAAAGAAATTTAGTATTTGCTGGTTCCAATAAATACATATGAGATTTTACATGTAATAATTCCACATACATAAATGTTTATGCCTGTGCAGCAACAGTACATTTTTACAGCATCGAAAGATACACTGCGAATACACCGTGACACCCATGACGTCATCAAATAGATTTCTTTTAAAGAATAAAATACCAGTTTATTATTTTCCATCAACTAAATTTCAGTATATCGTTAAAATTTGTCCTCAAATTTTGCTTCAAAAATATTGTTGGGATGGTCAGAACTTTGTCTTGTAACAACTTTTTTTTATTTACATAGAATTTTGTAGCTGTTTATATCAGTAAATTTAGGTACTTATCAAATAATAAACACAGTGATAAATATATAGCAAAAAGGGCAAAACATTTATTTTTTGACCTGAACTTTTACGTAAACCAAAATAGCACTTTCAGAAACCTCCTTGTTTAACACAATTAAAGGGCTTATCAAACTAAAATTCGAGTGTTTCTGATTTTAAAATTGAGAACTTTTAATGTATGATCAGCAGGGCCCGATTTAGAAAATTCTTGACTATAGGCACAACTCGTGATGGCACTAACACTGATGTGGTCGTAAAATTTCTAAAATTGACACACAAAACAAATAATCATGAATCATTGTGAAAGGACCATTTTACCAAGAATTGGCTATTTGAAGCGTAGAAGCCTAGACCATTATCAAATAACGAAAAGCAATACAACATATTAACCTCATCATTAAAATGCCAATACAATGCAACCAGAAAAACTTTTTAATCCCTTATATACACTATAACATACATATGATGAACTATACGTGTAACTATCATATGATGAACCAATCAATCAAATATAAAAGGATATATAAAAAAATTTCTATTAAAATAGGAAAAAAAAAAATTGAATTGGGAATTTTTTCTTTTAAAACAAAAATTTTTGAGAGGCCCTCAACATTCGGGGGCCCCTAGGCCCGGGCCTAATGGAAAATCAGGGCCTGATGATCAGATGTACAATTTCCCTACCTGATAAATAATGTAACAACAGAATTTATCTCTGAATATATCATTAAAATTGTCTCAAAAAATCAATGCCGTTACATTAATAGCATTATAAGAGTTAATAAATTACTTTTTAAAACATTCCCGAGTCTTTTAATTTTCAATTTCAAGTAACATTTGATTGAACTCATAAGAGTCAGTCTCTTTCATGGACTGACTTGTGCAAACAACAGGTTTTTTTTTTTTCTCCCATTAATGAACGCTGTGACTAAGCTCAGCACAACCTGATATCGGCGTGTAGCAAAAAGTCCGGCTTCCGATTGATGTGAAGTTAGTAGACAGGATCTGTCATTAATACTTGTCGCCTGCCCCAAGGCTGTATCTTAATTGATGTTTCGTTAATTAGAGGTCTTTTGCCTAGGGCCAAGGAAGTAACTGAAGTTCCAGAGCATGTTTTTATCGCATTTTTCTTTGTATAGTTAAAGCAGCGAAACAAAAACTTTTGTCGATAAATAGGATTTTTTTTTCCTGATTTATTTTTTAATTGCGATGCATTAAATTAAAAGTACCCAAAGCTATGCGATAATTGCTACAGTTCGGGTGAAATATTTTGACATCGTAACCTAATGCGCACTGTGACTCAGTTTTCACTATTAATTACCTACCTAGGCAGTGGTTTAGATTTAAATTCAAAATTACGTTCTTACTGTCGAAAGCAATGGAAATTTTGAAATTTTCGTCTATCTCTATCAAGTAGGGAAACTTTTGAAGTGTTTGCGCAAGGACATATTGTTGTTGCAGCTGCGATAATTTTTTTTTTTATCATCAAACTAATAGTTTATTATTAAGTTTAAATTTATTTCAAGTTAAGTTGGGGGCACGTGCCCCCACTCCCCACCCCTGACGCTATGCTTATGGTATAGTCCCAAGTGTACTAGTTAGAAGATGACCAAAAGACTATCGCTCTGGTCTATGGTTCAGTAGCCAGCGGATTCCAGCCCCGCGGTCAGTGTGAGTGTCTGTCATCGTTTAGAATCAGCTTTAAATGATTGGTTCTGATCTCTTTAGCAAAAGATGACTGTAACCAAAAATCTAGCCAATCAACTAGCGTACTCGTCTTACGCTGGAGGCTCTGCTATGCTGAAGAATTCCCAATGATAGCAGAATCAAGATCCATGACTGTAGGTGAGCTGGAGAGGCTTATTTATGCAAGCTTTTGACAGTTGAAAATGAATCTCGCTGCTATTTTATACTAAAGCAATGTATTTTTTATCGTTGATAGACCTTGAAGTAAAGTTCCTAAAAGCGTACCCCTAAGAGACCTCTTTCATTACTGTACTTGTTAAGTTTCTCTAGTCAAAACAAGTAATATAAAAACAAAATTTTTTAAAGTCAATTCCTACTTAGCTCAACAAAGAAAAATTTGAGTGTGAACTAATAGTAGGAATTGAAAAAAAAGGATTGCATTGCCAGAACCTTGCCTACTGTGCGAGATTAGGAGGGGAGGGGGGGGGGCAAGAGAGAGAAAAAGTTTGTCAGGTTGGGGATTCGATCCCGCAACCTACAGGACGGGAGGAGCCCGCGCTACCGCAGTACTACCGCTTACATAGTAAGAAGAGGGAAATTACTATTCAAGAGCAAGAGACGCTCTAGGTCTAAAACTAAAATCGATTAATTAAATTTAATTAATGAATTAATATTTGAAAAAACTGTATTAACATCAAGTGTCATCCACTACAAGTTTAAAAAAATGTATTTGAACTTGAGTGGATGAATAAAAAGTATTTTATTAACGATTGAAAAATTGAACAAGATATATATAGGGAGAGTGTGAACTAATAGTAGGAATTGAAGAAAAAAAAAAAGGCCTACGGATCTTATAAATGCCCATGGAGTTTTTTCTTAGTGATTCAAACTATATTTGGTTAAACTTTAAGCGCTCTAGACCGAATATCCTTAGGTACAGTTGTTTGATGCAATGGAACAAAAACTTTATATAACCTACGAACAAGATGTGGTTTTATATGCAGATCGTGAGAATATGTACTCCCTTTTTGAAAATCCTCCCGTGCTCTGCAGTTCATCGCATATCTATCTTCCAAGTAATAATGTATGTCTAGATTGACGATATCACCAAATCCTCCGGTGTAGAGCATAATGTGCAGTCCCATCGTTGTACTCAATCCCAAATCGGGGAATTCCTGAAGCCGATTCAGAGTTTTCACGATATAATGATGTCATTTTCCACTGAAAATATTTCACTCCTTAAACTAACACAGAATTAAAGTTATACTTGCCAGAACTGTTCGTGTAATTGTTAGGAATAAAAGAAATTTTCAAGTTTTATAATCTCTTTGACTGAATGAAATATTTAGAAGATATCTCTAGACATAAACATAATAATTTTACCATATCCACAAAGGCAAATATATAGCAATCAAAAAATATATTTTTGCGAGAAAGATATTTGCCTTACTAGTATAGAGCAGTGCTCCCCAACTTTTTATTGCCACAGTCTGGTCAACGTTTGATAATTTTACTGCGGCCCAGTTACACCAAAAAATGAATATAAAGTGATTTAACATTTTAACTCACTACAACGCTAAATCAATGAGAACCGTGAGCTTGTTTCTTTGCAACGAGACGGTTCCATCTGGGGGTAATAGGAGACAATGACACCCGAAATGTGTTGATTATGTCCAGTTTATTCCGTTGTTTTGTTTTGGTTGCCGTCACTACAGAAAATACCGCTTCACACAGATAGGTTGTCGGAAATGGCAATAGGGATTTAAGTGCTGTGGTGGCAATCTCAGGGTATTTTGATGTTTAAATGACGTTACGTTTATTGTTCAATAAAAAACTCGTTTTATTTATTTATTTGTTTCGTTTTTTTCTTTCAGGAAAGCGCATTTATTTTCAATTTTATGACTGCAATTTTAATTAATAATCTTGAAATGTTTAATAAACAATAAACTAATTTAAAATAGTTACAAGATGTCTTCTGTTACAAAGGTATAAATTAGCACAAACCCGAGAGAAATACACCACAGTAAATAAAATGGAAATAATTTAATGTTCCTTGGACGGTCCAGTACCATTTGAGTCACGGACCAGTACCGGTCAGCGACCCGGGGGTTGGGGACCACTGTATAGAGGATAACGTTTGTTGTCTCTCTGGCGTTGGTGTTCGAGGGCAAATCAAACACAGAATCAATATCAATTCAATGCCGGCTGTAAATTTCCTATCTGGGGGAAGGCCACCTTGTAAATATCAAAACTTGTTTCTTTGGATTGATCATAAGATGACTCTGAACCAAATTTACCTTTGTCAACGTTACATAGTAAATTAACAATCTAGAGTACAAAAATTTTCATATAGCGTAGTAGATATTTTATTAGCCACCGTGTATTCACCAAACTCATACCGGGAAGCTGTTTAAAGCTCTGGTAGTGTCTTGGACGTAGCGAACAGCATAAATTGAGGAGGACAGCAAAAACGAGCATTTAAATGAACATAGAACAAGTAAAATTACCATTTACGTCAAGATTCAGACTAGCATAGATGGCTGAAGATATTGATGCATCAATAAATGATAATTACGTTTGCTGTTGTTATACGCTGGCAAATACATCATACTGAAAGGCCTATTATAGCACGGGTGATTCCGGTCCTCGAGTGATATGTAAAAAAAAGGCTATTTTCTTCAAGCTCTTGCCATTTTAACAATCCGAGTGAGACAATTAACTTCTTGGGTAAGAAAAAAAATTCAATTTAAATTTAGTATTATGTGTCATTGAATCATACATTATGGTATTCGCTTAACCCTTCAGTGGGCGCGCCCGTGTACAAAGTGCAACATTTTCGCAATTTTTAACGGTTGTTTTTACATGTAAGGCTTGAATGTTCTAAGCAGTTCCTATTTATAGCTACACCCTTTCAAATGCAGGTCTGCTTTTCTTACCCTTGTATTCCTTTCCATTCATTGTCAGTCGTGATTTAACCGTGGTAAACCAGCGATTATACTGGATTACAATACGACAAAACCAAGAGTTGATGCAGTCCATCGAATGTGCAGCTATTACACGGTATCCCGCATATCACGAAGATGGACAATCTCATTGTTTTTTAGGATTTTGGGCATAATAGGAATCCATTCGCAAGTTGTCCTTAAATCGAATAAACCGGACTGTTTTGAAATAAGGCGATTGTATCTGCATTCTTTGGCCTTTAATTATAAATATGACCCAATGTTATCAATATTTTATAATTTGTCATAAAACTAACAATCATCATTTTCAATTTCAAAAGAAAAAGTTCATTACAAAAGGAATAGTCAAGGTTGAAAGAGACGTTGCACTTTGTGCCACGTGCGCCTGCTAGTGTTCCAAAAATTCGCGCGCCCGCTGAAGGGTTATAAAAAAATTTAGTAAAATGCTTTGAATGCTGTGTCTTCTGTCTGGTGTACAAAGAGCAGTGTCCGCAAACACAATAAAAAGGAGACTTGAAGTAAGGCAGTTATAGGTTTTCTTGCATTTTACTTGATTTTCACATAAATGAGAGCGTACATTCTACCCGTTGGTGAGAACAAGAAATTAGAAAAATACGTCTTAAAAAATACTAACTAATACTGTTCTTAGTCACAGCCATACTTCCCAGCTATCACCTGCTGAAACTTGAGACATAAAATCAAGTTATGAGTTTATCTCTTTTTCATTTTTGTTTTGACTACTAATATTATTCTCTTTCAAGAGAATATTGTTTGCTGATTGGGAATGTCCCCCCCCCCCCATTTAAGTTTCCTTTTCTGCCCATGTAGCTCCAGATATGGTACAGATCAGGGTGGACAACAAATTGATCATGAAAGCTTTTTTGGTCAAAGGCTTTAAGATTATTACCCCACGTCTCTGCAAAAAGATCTCATAGACAAAAAAACAAAAAAACAAAAAACAAAAAAATCACATTGTGACCATATTTGATGCTCAATATTTTTTGGACATCCTTTCAATGATGCGCTATATTTTTTTATCATCCTTTCAATTTTTCTACATTTTGATAAATTGAATTATGGATATTGAATTCTTATGCTTTAGAAGGTAAAAATTGAATTAAATGACTTTGTATACGTACATATTAACTGATTTACGGTTCTCATCCGTCTGCTACAGACTATTATACAAAACGTAGGGATACAAAAAAAATTGAACTCATTACTATTTTGTCGATCTCGAAGGTTTTGTACTGCGTGAAAGCTGATCTCAGGAGTAAACAATCTTGGCATCACTGCTAAAGAAAATACAGGGATTTATTTTTCACAGACTGTTTTTTCTCGGGGATTACTGATTCGTGTAGCCGTCAGAGAGAAAGTAAATTTTAAGAGGCAGATTTTTCTCAATTGAACTTTACGTTATATCAACCTCTTATAAATGTGTAAAACCACGAACAACGGGGAGTGAATGTATTTCATTTCGCGAGACAGACAAAACAACGTTCTTTTCGGCAGGAAGAAGAAAAGCCTTTAATAATTCCACCTTTCACCAAGCCCCCTTCCTCGGCGATTTTTTATTGGGGACACTACCACCAGCAATAACAGACTATCCCAAGTGTCAAATGTATAAATTCTGCAGGAAACAAAAAGAACACACTGTCTGGCATTATCGGAAACTACGATGCACCGTGTACCAACGATTTATCGGTACGAGGCGGTACTGGTACGAGTCTCTAGTGGCCGGCAGGAGGAAAAGCCCCTCAGGAAGTACAATCGGGGTGGCGTTAATGTTGCGGGGGCGTTGTTGTCCACCCCCTCCGTCAACTTTCCCGTTTATATGCCCCAGAAGGCGGTAAACTCCTGGCGATATCTTTTGAGTGGGACTGATTTTTGGCGATGTCTTGGCGAGTCGTGCGAAGTCTCCACGGGGCCATGATGAAGTTCAGTCTCAAATGGAGATAAGAAGTGTGAAACGAGGGGTGGTCGTGTTTGGGGATACTTAATCCTTTGTCGATAATGTCTTCAGCGAAATGAATTTAAATACAGATGCATGTAATTTTTTTAAAATCTTGAATGCAAGGATGATCTCCAAGTTCTGCCGGGCTTATCTAGGGCGTATACCAAGGGAAGGGGGAAAATTTGGTGTCAGTGAATTCTGTTGATGAATGTGTTAAACTTAAAGGTCACACCTTAACGAAACAAACCTTCATTTAATAGCTCTGATAGCACTAATAAATAAGAGCTATTGAATTCCGCTTCTTAACAAAAGCTTTTCTAACTTTGATAAAAATTTTAAAACACATATTTGCATACATGTGAAATGAAACATTTTGTGCAGATATAGGATTTATTATGTGCGATGAAGGTGTATAATTTATATTCTAAAGTATTGCAAAGCTCTCATCAAACAACGGTAACATGGTCTATCAAAGAGCAAGGTTCTGTCATGCATTGCTGTGTGCTTAAAATTTTGTCAACTATCATCTAGTAAAACTGAGAGTTTTGGAATTGTTTATAATGTTACCAGAGCTCAGGCATCATTTGCTCTAGAATCAATAAACTTGCAACACGTAATCTAATTCTGTAAATTTCTAATAAACCAGTCGGATATTTATCCACCCTATTCAGGGAATTTCTGAGTGACATCCTTCTAGATACTCCTAAGAAGCAATTCAAGGTTTTCAATAGGGTATTATAAATATGTTTCTACTGAATAGAGCTAGAAGACAATTCGCGACGTGCCTGGCAACCATTAAGATTTTATATATATATATATATATAAGCAGCAATCTATTACGTGCAGGGTCTTTTTCCATCGGATTATCATTACATGCATGAAGCATAACTTTATTGTAGTACCTTATATATATTCCGTTTGATAACTGCCATCAAGTTATGCTTCCCGAATTGGAATGCATTTTAAATAATGCTGGGTTTATCAAAGAAGACATCAGAAATGCTGTCAGTTTAAGCACAAATAAAGCGTCACCCATTTTTGTCACGCGTTGGCGAGACTGAGTCAGCATCGCATTGATTAATAATAGTTCCTGATTAATTACTGCATGCATATACGGGTGTTATCTGCACATACCTGTCATAGTGTTTATGAAGTAGTCATCATGAATATTAAACATTACTTTCTCTTTGCCCATTCCTCTACTATGGGAGAGGGTGTGCTTCAAATGGGTTTTGTTATAATCGGAAGCGTTGAAGATTGCGGTGTTTATCTTCCGAGGTGCAAAAAAAAAAAAAAAAAAAAAAAAAAAACCGTAAAGAATTCATTGAAGTGACTGTCATTGTTTAGACATGACAAAGCATCGAACAGGATTTTCAGTTTAAGAAAATATTTATCTCACGAAGTTGTTCTAAGTATTTCTCTCCCTTCCCGAGCTTTTTTTTTTTTTTCGAATTCGTCAAGTAAACATATCTATCTACTAACAAAGAGAGTAGTTGCGTTGTTTTCAAGTCAATTAACAGACTTGTTTCTCAGTTCTAATAGATTGTTTTCATTAGCCGTAGAGATTGTATATATATTTTTTAAGGATGTGTGTTTCACGTGTAAAAATATATAGCTGGAGTTGCAGATGGTCACATGTTGTAAAGATTGAACCAAGATTATGTATGTTAAGTAACATACGTATGAATTTAATCCTTCAGCGGGCGCGCCAATTTTTGGAACACCAGCAGGCTCGCGTGGCACAAAATGCAACGTCTCTTTCAACCTTGATTATTCCTTTTGTAATAAACTTTTTTTCAAATTGAAAATAATAATTCTGCGTTTTATGACAAGATATAAAATGTTGATAATATTGAGATATATTTATAATAAAAGGCCGAAGAATGCAGCTACAATCGCCTTATTTCAAAACTGTCCGGTTTATTGGATCTAAGGACAACTTGGGAATGGATTCCTATTATGTCCAAAAACCTAACAAATAATGAGATTGTCCATCTTCGTGATATGCGGGATACCGTGTAATAGCTGCGCATTTGATCGAGTACATCAACTCCTGCTTTTGTAATATTGTAATCCAGTATAATCGTTGGTTTACCACGGTTAAATCACGACTACTAATGAATGGAAAGGAATACAAGGGTCAGAAAATCAGATCTGCATCAGAAAGGGTGTAGCTATAAATATAAACTGCTTAGAACATTCAAACCTTACATGTAAAAACAAACCATTCAAAATTACGAAAATGTTGCACTCTGTACACGGGGGCGCCTGCTGAGGGGTTAAACTAATATATACCCGGATCACGTTAATAGTTTAAGTTGTTGAGAGTTTGATTTTTACAACATTTAGGTCAATGTGAGTCTGAAGTTCATAGTATATAACATACATGGCCACCTGCCAACTTTTGCGATCGACTTTCAAAATCTAAAAATCACTACAATCTACTTAAAGCATAGGAGTTTATATCCCCTTTGACGATATGAAGGTAAAATTTAAACTTTAAAAACTAATTTAAATGAAAAATTTCTAATCATTGCATGCTTTTTTAAATTTCTTTCATTTAATTTGTTTGATGTAACACATGGGAATTTTGATATTATTATTACAGTTTCTATATAACAATATAGAAAATATTATATATTCTCAACTATATTTTTATTATTATTATATTTTTTATTATTTATATTTTAATATTATATATTCTCAATATATTCTCAACTATATTTTTGCAAAAAAAAATTTGATATCAAAGAATAATGAAAGTATTCAATAAATTCATTGACTTTTTAAAGTTTTAAACGAATTTACCTTAATACATAGTTCTGAGTCAAAATATTTTCCCAACCAGTACAAGAATAACTTTTCAAATACAATCATTATAAAATACACGATTCAAAATTTCAACCAATACGATTACAACATTGAAACACTAGGCTTGGTTTTAAAATTATCACTGCTTGGAACAGATACTTTCCTAAACCGAGTCTCTGTCACCCCTGTTCGTGCAAGCATGCTTAAATTTGAACCTTCTTACGTTATGTACATATGTCACTGGTAACGGTGAACTTAGCAGTATCCTTAATTAGAATGGGAATTGTTCGGTCGAAGATTTATTAGCAAAATAAACCAAATGAATTTAAAGCCAGGAGCTGTCATATCAAGCTTTGATCTCATTCTAAAAATGAACGCAAATGAGATCATCTGTCACAATCATGTCTCCTTTCGGCTCGGCTTTGAAGTACGCAAAGCTCACTGCTGTATAGGTTCTGCTTGAGGTGTCACCTAAAGCGTCGCTGTAAGAACTGAACGGACAGGCGGATACGTAGCCAAACTCTTTTCACATGCGCTTTCAATTGAATAGTTATGTGTGTTGAAAACTCTGGGCGCGAGATAATTTTAAACAGCTTAATATAATTCGGCAGATGAATGCATTTAGCTGTTGAATACTTAAATTTTAATTTGGTGAATTATGAAATGTTGCTCGTTTAACAGTAGACAATAATTTCACTCATCGTGAAGGGACCGTGAAGTTATTGTTTCAGAAATATTGATTTTTTTTAAGGAGAAACTTTTCCCAACATCTGATAAAGATATTTGCTATTTAAACGTAGGATTACGCTCCTCAATAACGGTCATGCGGAGAGAAAAAAATTGTCCGGCGTCGCGAGTTATAATTTTGGCAGCACGTCAAACCCAAGAGCAGTAAACAGTTACACGGAAAAGTACCAAAATGCGTCAAAAAAAAAAAAAAAAAAAAAGGTGAACAACGATAAGTAATCCTACGTTAAATAACCCGCGGTAGTTTCGTTAGAAGAGACTACATGAAATATTTTTTTATAAGTCATACAGCATTTTTATTCATTTGTTCGTCCCCTCATAGGAAACAATGCTTTCGAGCAAAATCTTTTCGAACACTCTGCAAAACAGTTACAGTTATAGAAAAAACAATTGCATGAATATGACAATTATGCACAATAAAACAATTACCATTATATATGAACACTGCGGAAGTGCAGTTTTACTCTTTTATAACGTTAAGGCTGCTATGTACTAAGAAAAAAAATCGTATTTCCCTTTTCCTCTTCTTGGAGACTCTTGTGGTGGGAAGAGTCCAGTTGACAGTTTGAGATTTCCACCACCTTAGGATTGACATTTTGAGGGATTGTAATGTCTCTCTCTCTATAGGGGGATTAAGCACTGCCCCCAAATTTTTTATTTAAAATATATTTTTGTCAACTATTTACAGGTACATAAATGCAGATAATCAAATAAAATTGGTATTGTCAGATAGCCCGAACTTTTCTGCAAAGCGCTACAGGATTCATTTTATAAATTTCGTCCACCGAAGGAATTTATGAGCGTTTAAAACACACTATACCAGATTTTTCCCCGAATAATTTAAATTTTAAAATATTAATTGCATTTTTAAAAAAAAACGAAAAATGTACACAAATGTAAAATTTCTTTCTCTATGACAGAGTACAATTTAAAAAAAAAAATCTTTGAATCCAAGTCTGCAATCCGTGGACAAATTTTCTCCATAGGTTAACATTGAGGTGGGCGAATCCAATTGGGTTAGTACATAGCAGCCTTAAAAGCATTGTGATATTTATATTCAATATATTAACTTCCGAAATGCCGAATTTCTGACCGTTTCACGAGAATTCGTTATTAAATGTTGCTAGAAGAACATTTCGAGTTAACATGCCAAAGGTAGCAACAGAGGAAACTGATTTAATTGCTTAATTCTGGTTTAAAATATATTTAAACCAGAACATAATGACACAAAAAAGTTCTCCGGAGAAAGTAAGCTAGGTTCCGCCGAAATCAGCTAATCTTCATTAATAAAGGTGGAGCAACCTGAATCCCTCTCTCTAGAGAGGATTCCATTTCTGGGGGTGGAATGTGGTGGGGTGAAATTACCCTCCCCCCCTTACTATCTATGTTTCAGGAGGAGAAGGGGTGACCCTAAACCCACTGTGGTTAAAGTCATTACATTGTTGTGGAATATAAATAAGTTCTTAATTTATATTGACTCCTTTCAAATACCTTTGTCAACCACAATTATCGTTATTTAAATAATTGACTATGATAATATCTATATTAGGGAGTCGGATATTGAATAAAACATTGTCAATTAAACACTTTTGTTTTACTTTGCATTTAGTGCGGAAGCATCTGTTTCACTTTCCAAACCACTCCACGATTTAAACTTGTTATCCATGAATAATCTTAATTATTGTGCTTCAGATCTCTTATTAATCAGTAGGCAAACCTACGAAGAATGCTTATCTAATGGATAAATACAGGATATCCCGGCTAAAGGTATCCAAAAGTTATGACTTATTTTTACGGAACTACCCATTAGAATTTAAAAATATTTATTTAAATAGAAAGAAGATCTCACCAAGTTTTAATATCAATCATAGATTTCGTTCATAGTATCGTAGATTTCGATGTGTGCACCTTTTGTAGCACAACTAACTTCTAAATGGTAATCCAGTTCTCTCCAAGTGTTTCGTAGCATATCAGGAGTTATTAGACTTTTTTCCTTGATGATTCATTAAATCCGTTGTGTATAAACAAAAAATTTGAACTGTGGAGGAGTTGAAGAAACGTATCATTCAAGCAATTTGTGTGTTAACTCCTGATATGCTACGAAACACTTGGAGAGAACTGGATTACCATTTAGACGTTTGTCGTGCTACAAAAAGGTGCACACATAGAAATCTATGATACTATGATCGAAGTCTATGATTGATATTAAAACTTGGTGAGAAGTTCTTTCTAGTTAATTTTAAAAAATATATTTGAATAGAAAGAGCATATCACCAAGTTTTAATATCAAACATAGATTTCTATCATGGTATCATAGATTTCGATGTGTGCACTTTTTGTAGCACGACTAACGTCTAAATAGTAATCCAGTTCTCTCCAAGTGTTTCGTAGCATATCAGGAGTTATTAGACTTTGTTGCTTGGGGATTCATTAAATCCGTCGTGTGTAAACAAAAAATTTAAACTTTGGATGAGTTGAAGAAGCGTATCATTCAAGCAATTCGTGTAATAACTCCTGATATGCTACGAAACACTTGGAGAGAACTGGATTACCATTTAGACGTTTGTTGTGCTATAAAAGGTGCACACTTCGAAATCTATGATACTATGGTTGAAATCTATGATTCATATTAAAACTTGGTGAGATGTTCTTTCTATTAAAATAATTTTTTTTTAATTCTAATGAGTAGTTCCGTAAAAGTAAGCCATAACTTTTGGATACCTTTAGCCCGGACACCCTGTATTTGAGAAAATTTTTATCTTACAAAACAAAAATTTTAAATGAAATTAGAGCCAGGCAATTGCCGTATGATGGCTAGAGCTCTGGCATTCGGTACCAGAGTATGGTACCGGGTATGAGTCCCATTATTGGCTTAGATCAGCCATACTCTCGGGCCGCATGCGTACATAACAAGGGCCGCACACATGGTACACTATACCTCATAATATAATAATGTAAAAAATAAAATTCAAAACCTTAAATTTTTATTGAAAAATGAGTGGGTTTTTTTTATGTCTAGACAAACTTTTAAATGTTTTAGACAAATCAGGTCTAAAATATTTAAAAGTTTGTCTATACTTGCTACTCTCAATATGCCATCATACTACATGCTACTTTCAATATGCCATCAAAGTAAGGGCCTGTTCACATAGAATCCGTCAACGTCAGCATTACTCGTTTTGAAATATATTTAACCAGTTACAAACCTCCAAACGAATAGCAATGAAATTGTGAAGGCCTGTGATTGGATTAAAATATGCTCGTATTCAACGAGTAACGCTGAATACGAGTAACGCTGAAGCTGGCAGATTCTATGTGAACCAGACCTAAGAATCAATAAGCCGATTTCTATATACGTTCTTCACACATTTCAGTTGAGAATTGGATGATTCACAAAGATACGTTGATGCGAACAACGGGAGCAGCAGGTGGCACAATTTTGTAAAGTTTTGTATTTTCAGGCACTCATTTCTCAAAATTATGTTATCAAAAGCACCTGCCTGACAATGAGTGTTTCAGGCCGGACATAAAAGCTTGGTGGGCCGCAGTTTGTGTACCCCTGGCATAGATATTTGCAGCCGTTCGGAATCGGCTCTAAGCAGTAGGTCCCAGTCCAATCGGCTCTCGTGTAGCAAAAAATGACCATAGCGCTCTCAACCAACAGAAAATAAATTAAAAACTTAAAGCTTATTACGAAATGTCACCGATATTTTTATATTAGTTTTCCTTCCTTGTAATTTGATTTTAATCTTACAAAAGTACAATTATGAAAGGTTTATCATTAAAGTTATTAAAACAAATTGCAATTTTTTTTTTCTGGTTATGATACTAGCTAACGACACCGCTATTGCTTGATAATACAGTAATGCGAGTAAAAGAAATCCTTAGCTAAAAAATAAACTGCTTAAAGAAAAATTTAGAGAAACATGAACATTTGAGTTAATGTATTTTGTCATATTTAGAAGTAAGATGCAAAGGAGTGGTGATTATATATTGACTGCTGAAAACTTTGGATTCTTTCCAAAGCCTCCACTCTTCGGAAACTTCACTCTTTGGATTTGTAGCACCACAATTTTAAAAATAAATCTAACGAAATTCTGATGAAATATAAAGCCGAAATTTGAATTATACGTTGTCATATAATGACACTGGGTAATACAAATTTCTTCTTTATTGTCACAACATCCCGTTGTGGGCTTCCTCCATATCAAAATATTTTGGGACTTTATCAACCCAGCGAAGATAAGACCCCCCCCCCCCCCTTCCCCTTGACCTTTTTGTCACTGGAATAGTATTATATAGATTTTTGGTTATTTTTAAAGTTACCTACTTTTTGCAGGTGACCTGCTCATTAAATTGTTTACTTTTAAGAATTTGATAATATCTGATTCCCTATATATTTAGTCTATAAATTTCGTAACTGAACCTTTTTCTCCGAGGTATCTCAACCTGTAAATCCCCCAGAATGCTTCTCAAAATGTTTGTCAAAAGCCGCTAGGGTCCATATCTAGCAGTCTTTGTTCAGGTGCCTGGTAGGTTAGAACAAGTCTCAATCGTACTTTATGCAGAGCAAATTTAGTGTCTCTTTTTTATGAGAGAGAAAGTTTTAGCTGGCTGCATATCTGCATATAGCTCTATATTTCAAAATTATTTTTTAAATTATGGTTGCTCCTCCTGTTCGTGCGAACCATTGTTGAATTTGAACCTTAGTTGCCTAACTTCTCAATAAACAAAGCGGACTTAACATTATAAAATTTTCCGTTTGTAATTGAAAATGGGAGTCAAATGAATTTAAATGAAGGAGCTGTTATACATCAAGTTTTGATCTCGTTCTAAAAATGAATCATGTGTCACATTCATGTTTCCTATAGGATTTCAAATACGCAAGATGTGAACTGACGGGCGGCGATATAACCAGAACTCTTTCACATGGGTTTCGTCGGAATAGTTACAAGCATTTCTAATGCAAGATCTGTGCTTGCATATGAGTAAGGATAATATAAATAAGACGATTTTCGTGTCGTTAATAGTGTTTTTTTTCGACTGTCAGTATATTTTAAAGGAAGATTTCGGGATAGTAGATTTTAATGGGGATTTTTTTAGGTACAAACTGTTAACCCATCAGTATTGAAATTTCAAAGAATAATTTATAGTATCATTTTTTTAACCTATATACAACCCTACACCTAATTTTAATAATAACATGAGATTCAGTAGTTACTATAGATTGTAAAATAACCTTAAAACAATGGATGCTTGCATGTGTTGGAGCAAGCAAGGAAACACAGAGAATTGGCCTTTATCATACATTTATTTGACAATGCTAAAAATTCTTTTAAAGTGTAATTAATAACAGAATAAGACTCCATTTCTTATTATAATTCAACACATGAGGAATCAGAAGCAGAGGCAAACTATTTGGTCAAAGTAATTATTTTTAGGATCTCTCGGGAGGCACTTACTACTGTTGAAGAATACATGATGAAATGACTTCGTTGACAGGGGCCCATATCATGTCATATTCAGGATCATCATGTCGAATTCCAGGAACTACCGCTAGACTCCGAGACAGTTCAATCGGCACTCTATATCGTCCGAGCTCCAGAAAAACAGCCAGCGCAATCTGTCGACATTCTCTCTTTTTTTTTTCTTGGAGGGGCTGTTGTCCATTTATCGGGGCCATTTAGACCCGCCCCTTATTCTATCATTGGACAGTGGGCTGCTTTTCTCTTAGCAGTTCCTACCCCAATCGGTCCCTTATTTCCACGCTCCTGTTCACAGTCTACCAAGTACCTCCCCACCATAATTTTCGTTTGAAATGCAACTTTGACCATTATCTGAAAGTTTCATCGTGGGCCATAAAATAGCATCACCATCTATCTTGCAATATTTATAGTCTTTTGATCGCTATCAATGGCGACACAGACAGCTTTTTTTTACGCCACTTTAGTGTTCAAGCCTTTATTTATTTTTTTGCTCTGAAGTTTTTATAAGAGTTTTATTCTTGACCGTCTTTCGACCACATACCGCGGTGATTTATAACATTCGGTGTTTCTACAGTTACAATAAAGCAAAGAGAAAAAAAATGCTTTTACTAAAATTTTAATTTACAAATGAGTAGTATTTATGTCTAAAAATAGAAATTCGGCTCTTTCTTATGCAAACACACTACAAATCCTACTATAAACCCTAATGAATCTTTCTCCAGACGTAATTCCCTATTTCGCTGGTGACTTTGGCGAGTTCTTTTGTGTTGGGCATAGCTTCGTCAATGACAAACATGGGCTTACCCAGGCCCACGGAAAATTTCTACTTTTCTCAGGCCTTTAAACGTTGCTGGCGTTATACTCACTCATTCCTGATCCGTCCACAGTTTTCTTCGCTGCGAGTTTGAGTGAGAGGATTGAAGCTTTGCGAAATGTGTGAAAGAGTTGCGATAAGATAGAAAATTGAAAACTTTATTTAAAAACTGTTAAAAATCCAACATTTTTTGATACGCACGGATTACAGTCGTAAGTTTAAAATGACTGCGCCAGGATCTGTTGTACAAAATGTTGAAGTCATTGATTGTCACACGAGGGCTAAGTAGACCCTGGAAAGAAAATAAATTCAAATACTTGATAAGTAAGTATATTTTAATACTGCATATATTATGCATATATTGTTTCATCATATTAAAGGGAAAAAATTGAGTATAATTCAAAATTATAGCTTTCAAAATAACATTTCCCCTTTTTATTTAGCTATTTGTTTGTTTAACTGCACACATTTCGAGTATATAGAACAAGATATTGTTTCTAGTGGTTTTTAAAATAGAGTTCGCAGTTCAGTTTACTTATCATACAATTAACTTCTCCTAATTTAAAATTTGAAATTTCAGGCAGCAACGTTTTGAATTTAAATGCATAAATAATGAGAAACAAAATTATATTTACAGATTATATTTTAAACGCCCATTATTGCTCGTCTTTCAGAAGCGATCCAATTAGAGCATTTTGTCCGTGAGTCAGTATAAATTTAGTGCAACTGATGTAATCACGTTTCTATAAATTAGAAGGAAAATTAATCAGCCTCAGATATTGAAGATATATAAAAGCAGAAATAAATTTAATGTTTAGAGCTTTCATATTTATCTTTAAACTGTAGAAAGGAACGTAAAGGATTTCATACATTGTATTCACAGCAGTCCACATCGTATAGTGGTTAGCATCGTGAGCTTCTACTCACTGAGCTCGGGTTCGAATCCCGAGTAAGGTATGACTTGTATACTGTGTTGTCCCCTCATTAGGAGTGAAGTTGTATGTATGTACATATAATACAGTCGAACACCGTTATAGCAAACCCAGTATATGACGAACGGAAATTTTGGTCCCGCCTTTATCCTATTGTACGTAATTTAATTAGTACTGTGTCAGTTTAATGTAATCAATTTTAGTCGATTTAATTCATCTATGATCATTTTTAATAGATTTTATCATTTTTTAATACATCATTATTGAATACACATTGCAACTAACGAGTTATGCATTTTGTGAACTCTGGCATTTTTCTTAACGGTTCGGATATAGCGAACAAAATCTTTGGTCCCTTGAAGTTCGTTATAACGGGGCTCGACTGTAAGCATATGTGTATGTGTGTATATAATATTTAGGCATACATATGTATACATATAGATATATATATACATATTGCCAAAGTCATTTTTCTATTTTAAATTTTAGTCTTTTTTATATCTGTTGTCCTGAAATTCTTGCATTTTGGAAATTATATATAATATTAAAAAACTAGTAATTTCTTAATTCAACACTCTTAACAGTTAAAAACTATTAATTCCTCACTTTACTATTCAAAATTACATACCCCTTTTTCAATCCCTTAAGTTATTTAATTCCCTTTGGGCATTCGCGCTAAATTCCATTATTACAGCCCTAGGCAATATCATTAAAGATGGCTGTCTTTTTTAAGTAAAGGGACGCGGCGCGGCGTCAGTACAAATTTAAATCAGTTCTGCACATCAACAACTTCTTTAAACCAATCAACTATTAAGACACACCCTTTAATCACGTGATGGACTGAAGTTTATATAAGAGTTTACATCCAGAATTAGAACGGATTCCTGTACTTTCTCTTGCTGCATTCATACCGACGGAACGGTCGGTGATTTGAATAAAAATGTAATTCGAGAAATCTTGTGTCGACGACATTTCTTTTCGACCAGACTACCATTCCAGTAATCCAGTGTCTACAGAGTTGACTGTGATGTGGGGTTGCGGCATTCTTCTTTGCAATGACCTGCGGCCGTTCTCCCCATATCACACACACACACACACACACACACACATATATATATATATATATATATATATATATAGTGGAATCTCGATCGATCGTTCCCTGAACGATCATTTTCCCGTATGTATCGTTTATTTCACCAGTCCTGAATAAATTCCATAGAAAACAAGCAAAAACAAACCGCATGGATCGTTCCTGGATCCATCGTTTTCCCACAATATTCGTTCAGAATATCGCAGCTTTATATTAATTTATCGGATCGATCGTTTTTTCATAATAACTGAATCTGAAATATAAATGCCTGGATTGAGCTAGAATGACGCTCTAATTAAACAATGAGCAAAACATTTGATATGAAAGGTCTCGTATATTTGTTCTCCCCTGTTTGGCCTGGTTTCGCGTTATCGTACCACTCCCATTATTTGCTCGTCGTTGGTGTTCCTTAATTCTTTAGCCCCTGGAGTATCCTATTTCCGGCAACTGATTCCAAATTCTCAGACTATTCAACATTCCCGTTCTTATCAGCAACGGCTCACAGTCAGCCGACCTGAGCGGTTCCTGCTGTCCTCTGGCTTTTCTGTTGGCCATGGGATGGAGGCGCCCTGGTGTTTGGTCTAGGCTGTGAGAAGTTTCTGATTGCTGCAGTTCTACACTGGCCGATGAGGGTTTCACCCGGAAGCGGAACTTCCTGGTGGTCTTATGTCGGACCCCATCCAGTGCAATGGAATGGTTCTAGTTACAAACGATTCACGGCTGCCGCTTCTGTATACTCTCACACAATAACCGATACCGAAAAGAATGCAATTTGCAACACAGAAAAAAATATTGTTTACTTGTGGAGAGAGAACCGCCAAAAAACAAACGAAGATTAAGGCTCGGTGCACACGAGCGATCCGGTGTCGTTGCGGCACCGCAGTTGCGACCAAGCAGTACATAGAGTTGACGACGCCGTCCGTGTGCCGCAACGACACCGGATCGCTCGTGTGCACCGAGCCTAAGTACTTTTATTTGAATCAAAATTCTTCTGTATCTACGTGTATTTCTTTTTTTTTATTACTATTATCTTGGATTTCAGTACAACTTTGCAATTTTATCTTTAGTTAACTACAGGTATGTATGCATTTATGTATGTGAGTAAATATATTTTAGGGATATTAAACTTTAAGGTATGTTAATACTCTTTTGTATGTTCCTTCATCTATCGTTTTCCCGCATCCATCGTTTAGTTCAGTCAGTCCCTTCGAAAACGATAGATCGAGATTCAACTGTACATATTGAGACTATAACTATATATATATATATATATATATATATATATATATATATTGTGTGTATGTGTGTATGTGTGTGTGTATACTTTATTTGTTGGTATTAATTTAATACATTTAAATATATAATTGATCGATCACTTTAAATGTGTGTTGATCGCACATTAACAATCTCAAATAATTAATTTTAAAAAATGACGGTTGTGTACCTATAAATTAACGTATTACAGCGAGTGTTGTTATTTTATATTCCTGTACAATTACTGATCTCATATGATAACACCCTTAAATAATGCGATCAAAAAATTTCCATTGTTATTATTGGCAGAACAAAACATATCAATTTAAAGCGACAAGCTGTTATATCAAGCTTCAATCTCTTCATGAGGTCATTTGTCTCAAACTCGTCTCGTGATTCTGAGATACACAAAGCTTAGGATGATATGCTTGTATTGAAACCCATTAAAATTGAGGTAATCCGCTGAAGGGTGGATGGATTTCGTAAATTCTAACTAATAAGCTTAATTGAATAATAAGAATTATTTCTGTTACAAAGTAGGCTCCTATATTTATGTTAGTTTTAAAAGGCTGAATATAGCTTGAAGATTCAACAGTTTCTTTTATTTTGATTCTAAACCCTTACTGTACAATGAATGATACATACACTAGAGCAGAGCTCCGCAACCTTTTATCTTCCACGGCACAACAACGTTTTTTTCGATAATTCCGCGGCACACCAAAATAGCTCTATGTATCAAGATAATTATAATCATTTAAGTTTTATATAAATCATTTTGAACTGTACACCAAAACAAGAACAAAAATATAAAACTGTAGTTTACGAGTAAAAAAATTTTCTCTTTAAATTTTTCTATTAAAATTTTTGTTTTTTGGTCTTTACTTAAGCCTGATAAATCAAAGTTAATTTAAAAATAACTAATTTATTAATGAGATATTTGAGATTGTTTTGATAAATGTGCTTTTTATATTTGTACGTTTTATATTTGGCTCTACAGTAGAAAGAGCTACAGTAGAAAGAGCTACAGTTCATGGTCAAGTCCCTTTAAATATGATCGTTTATCATTTTCAATTAGAACTAGTGTCGAAAAACTTTGTTCGCATATGTATGTCTTAGAAAATGGGAACAAAATTGCAATGGCCTTGTCAGAAATTTGTGGATATTCCTTCTTAACTGAAATCCAGAAATATGACTCTCGAGCATACATACAATGTATGGCTAACAACATGTTTTTGTATTGTGTATAATTTCGAGCACAATTTAATTGTGTATAATTTGTGTATAATTTCCAGAAAAAATACATATTAACAAAAAGTTAGAGGAATATTTTACTTAGAAAAATTTCTTTTTAATGCGGTGGTTAATTTTTTTATTATCATAATCGATAAAATCACCGCGGCACAGTCAAGATCACCTCGCGGCACACTAGTGTGCCACGGCACAGCAGTTGCAGAGCACTGCACTAGAGTGTCTCTAGTTTTTACAGTTTGACTTAAAAAAAATACGACAAACTTCCTTTTAGAGGAAATTGAGTTCTGAAAGACCCATCTCGTTGGCGAATTTACGCGTGAGCAAGCTACGTAAAACTGACCGCTGGAAAAATAATTTTCTCTTAAATTTACGTCAGCGTATTTTAAAGTTTGTCCTTGAGACTTATCTATCGTCATGGCGAAGGTTTCTTTGAGGGGAAATTGCAGTTTTATATATAGGTATAATTTAATATCCACAAAACATGCTAATTTTTTAATTAAATTCTTAAAAAACTTCCATCTTAATTAGTCTAATGGTTAAATTTTATCTTTTACTGTATTTTAATAATTTTTTTGTCAATTTATTTCGTTGTTATGCACGTGACGCAAAATTAATTTAAGGTATCACAAAAAGAAAAATCTCGTGATCAGCATTTAATAAATTAAATTCTAAAAATTAATCTTTAAAAATTCACCAAAAATCAGACAACTAAGGTAAATATTCGAAAAATATTTCATTTTATAGGAATTTTTATGATTTGTCTCGTGATATGAATTTTATAAACCTCAAATTATTATTTTAAATGCAAACTTTAAAAAAAAGTTACAAAAACAGATTAAAAATTTAATTTAAAAAAAATCTAAGATTCAAAATTTCTTCTTAGTGCACCCCTACACTATAAGAAGAATGGCCATGCAAAAATTCAGCCCTTTTAGGTCCAGCGGTTTGGTCTGTGAGTTATCTGTCAGTCAGTTACGGAACTGTTTTATATATATATATATATAGACAAGTGTGATTTTTATGTACATGATTAATTTTGCTATAAAAAAGAACCATGTCGTAATTTATCTCAAATAATGAATTTCCAAAATCAAGGTAAAGTTACCAAAGTGCAGTATTTTTTGGAGAAAATATTGAATTATTTTTTAAGTATATAGTTTCTATTCGCCAAACTTTTTGTTGACCCCAGAAACAATAAACTTTATTGACAGTGAAAAGGTTTTTTAGTCCCATAACAAAAACAAATTTCGTGAGAAGTTCTTCAGTTTTTAACAGTGTCTTTCTGGCTGATAGTTTCGAATGTTCTCCCATGAGAATAAATTCGGAATAACTCATGAAAAATCGAAGGCAGATATATAAATCTTAGTTATCTACAGTGATGTATTTAATAACCTCAAATGTGGAAATGCATTTGTAGATCAAAATTTGAGGTATTAACATAAAATGAATTTAACCACGAATTTTTTTTTTATTGTGTATAAGTGTGCATACCCTCTAATAACATCCATTAATTTTTAAATTCCTGAAGACTATGAGACAAGTTTTTTCTTATAGTGTTCATATAATGATTTATCGAGTTAACACTCTCGTAGTTTATTTCTAAATATATTGGACTATAATGGACTACATAATTGGTTATAATGGACAGTAAAGAGGGAGATGTACGGACTAAAGCTGTTTTCACTTGGAAACTGTTAAAATTTTGTTCAGTAGCATAGCCTCATGTTGCTAGAATCCTATGAAAATTCATTAGTTTAGGCCTAAACATAAATTTGTTTTGTTCACAATCCACCACACTCTAAAATTATTTAATATTCAGTATTTAAAATAGAGAAAGATGTACAGAAAAGAATAACTATTTTCCTAAAGTTAACGGCTACACTTTTTTCATAATTTAAACATTTTACTGTGTTTAAATAAAGTAAATATAGACTAAAAGTGATAAGTGCATTACGAAAGTTTTTGTAAGCTTTAGTTATAACTGGGAAAGTACGTTATATGATTCTATCCTGCCCTAAGATTTGCAAAATAGCAACAATAAAAAATGAGAAAATATGGGTGGACTTTGCTTTAATTCTTCAAATATTTAAAGAATGTTCCAAATGCAAAATTGGGTTAAAAACAGTCTGATTTTCGTAATGAATTTATGCTAGAGAAATATTTCACTTGAAATTTCATTGCATTGGCAAATTTTATTTTAAAAATTTGCAGAAAATTTTTGCACACGAAATGAGCTAATCGCAATCAAGTTTTGAATTATTTGTGAATTTTAATCAGTTACAAATAATTTTGATATATGAAGGAAATTTTGTTAAATTCTCGGAGTATGAACATATTTAAGAAAACAATTTGCTGACGGATGATATTGTCTTTTCTCAAAAAGACAGTTTTAACGTTTATCTGATATAGAAAAAAAATGGTCTTTAAAATTTTATCAAACAAAAGAAATCACGAGATCTTTTATATAATAAAATGGCTCCTTTATTAATTATAAATTCACTTTCACTGCTCCATGATTTAAAGAGAATGAAACCTTTTTCTTTTGGGGCGTTATACTTCCGAGTTAAAGGAAATTAAAATATTCTTATCTGGGAAGAACCAAGAATGTATGGTAACATTTTAACGAACTAAGATTTTAGTATTTCGCTCTGTTCGAAGAGATTTAACAAACAACAAAATTATCGCATGAAAATAGATTGATTTCTAGTTTAAAGAAATAGTCTTAATTCTCTTCAGCAGAAAAAAAAAATCAAGAATACAGTACAGTTGAACCCCGTTATAACGAACTTCAAGGGACCAAAGGTTTTGTTTGCTTTACCCGGTGGTTCACTATAACCGAACCATTAAGAAAAATGCTAGAATTCACAAAATGTATAACTCCTTAGTTGCAATGTGGTATTCAATAATGATGTATTAAAAAAAATTATAAAATCTATTAAAAATGATCATTAATGAATTAAATCGACTAAAATCGTAACATTAAACTGACACAATACTAATTAAATTACGTACAATAGGAAAACAGCGAAACCAAAATTTTCGCTCGTTATATCCGTGAGTTTGTTATATACCGGGTTCGCTGTAACGGGGTTCGACTGTATTATGTAATTTGATTGACATATTAGGTAATTATATTCAATTTCCAGCTATTTATTCCTTTGAAATGTTTAAGGTCTTTTAATTGTGGAAGACAATTAAAAGGGAGTTTATAATGTCCTCTAGAAAAATCTTTGTAAATAAATATTTGAGCAAAATATAAATAAAGTTGCATGAATTGCTTTCATTTTGTTACATGCAAATAATTAGTATACACCTCAAAAGTGTCTCGCATCACATGCGCCTGTCTGCTGTTAAATATGCGTCTCGCGAGCGAAAAGTTTAACTAGGTGTATTCTCTCTCGCACACATAACATAAAACATAACTATTTTCACCCGTATTCCGTTCATAATACCGTAAATTTCCCTTTCATCGAAGGGCCAACCACCTTATAACTGGCCTCTTTCCTCCTTTTTTTTTTTTAAACGCTCATTATCCCCTGAGCGACCGCTGTTGGCTCATTCATGCCGGCGATCTCCCTCGCCAAGCTGGAGCCAAATCGGGGCAACCCTTGATCCCTCGTCAAGTCATCACTGAGGCGATTCCCCAATGCATAATTCGAAGGCGAGCGCCGTTCTTGTCACGGTAATTATTGCCCAGTGATAAAGTCAACGGTACTATCTCCGTCTTCTCTCTATTTTCCACCCTTCTCTCTCTCTCGCTCCCTGGCTGTCTATCTCGCTCCGTCTCTCTCGTTTTGGCAGGTCCGTCGTAAATATGAAGGACGTATATGGGCCCCCGCGTTATGTTTGCCAGGCAAAAATGAGGGATCAATTACAAATGATGTCAACGGTAAAAGGGATACCAAGCTGGCTCGGGTAGCATACGCCTGGTAAGTGTAACCGCTCGGTGGGAAAGCTGAATTTCATTCCAGTGTGTACGCGAAAGTGATATTTTTGCGTAAATGGGACCTGGCCGCCAGTTCGCAGCGCTTGATGTTGGATGTTCCCCCCCATAGGGAAGTCCAGAAAACTGTCAATTTTGGACCCATCTAACATTAAACTTTAATTAAAACGTGGCTAGAGTGAGCATTTATTTGAGTATTTCAGTATTTTAAGGTCCAATACGTAATGGGAAGCATTATTTCAGGATGGAACTAAATGCGTTTCCGAGAAAAGCAAAATTTGAATACAGTCGAACCCCGTTATAACGTTTGTTCGCTATATCTGAACCGATAAGAAAAATGCTAGAGTTCACAAAATGTATAACCTATTGCAGAGGTGGGGAACCTTTTTACCATTAGAGGCCACATGTAAATTAGGTAGAGATAAAGGAGGCCGCATAAGTTGATGTACCTATAAATGCGACTTTTATGAAATTATTATAGTTAGGTATAGTTTTAACAATTTGGTTCATTATATAGAAAAATAACAACAGAAAATTAAGTCCTTATTTATTTACTATTTGACTTAAAAAGTTACAATATAAAATATTTTTGTATTCACATAAGGGTAAAAACTTGTTATAACATTAATCATTAATTATTAATTTTTTTTATAAAATTATAAGATTCTTAGATACCACTGTAATTTTTTATATTTCACTGTTGGTATTTTTATTTATGTAAGCACATATATATATATATATCCAGATTTTTAAATTTTAATAAACAACTACGTATTTAAACACCACTTCAAATAAATATAATAAAGTAGAAGTATTTTTAAATAATTTTAACATTATAAAGAAATACAATAGAAAAATAATAGTATTAAATTATAAATAACTGACATAGCAACAATTCCTAAAATAATTTGAAGGCCGCGCGTTTCCCACCCCTTACCTATTGGTTGCAATGTGTATTCAATAATGATGTATTAAAAAATGATAAAATCTATTAAAAAATATCATTAATGAATTAAATCGACTAAAATCGATTACATTAAACTAACACAATACTAAATAAATTACGTACAATAGAAAAACGGCGGGACCAAAATTTTCATTCGTTATATCCGTAAGTTCGTTATATACCGGTTTCGCTATAACATGGTTCGACTGCATAAAGATATTGTCAAAGACATTTATAAGAAAGATTATACACTTATGACTTTTCTCCTTAATTGGAGCTAATTTTAAGAAACATGCAATATTTATTTTCTGGCGAAATTAAATCAATAGAAAAAAAACTCTTTACGTAAACCTCGTACTTAATTTTTATCTCTGCAAGACATCACAAAATGTATAACTCATTGGTTGCAATGTGCATTCAATAATGATGTATTAAAAAATGTTAATCTATTTAAAATTATCATTAATAAATTAAATCGACTAAAATCGATTACATTAAACTGACACAATACTAAATAAATTACGAACAACAGGAAAACGGCGGGGAAAAATTTTTCGTTCGTTATATACCGGGTTCGCTATAACAGGATTCGACTGTACTTTTGTTTCATCAGGGAGGTACTAACTGAAGCATTAATTTTTGAGCAAACAAATTAAAAGTAGTCGAAGCAATGTATAAATTAAAAAAATCATGACAGAAAAAGTAGAGCACAAGAAATAGAAAAAAATAATTAAAAGAAACTATAAATTTTCATATTAAACTTTTATTAATTTTCAGTTTTATCTATTTTGCGAATTAGAAAAAATATGCCAATTTATTTAAAGAATTTAAAAATATTTATATTAAATCATACAACATAAAATTTATTTGAAATAGAATTTGAATAGCTTATTTTAAAAGTTAAACTATTTGCTAAGCTATAAACACTCTTTATACTTCTTAATATTTTTCTTACACACTTTTGTAATGACTTGTTAAACGGTTATGATCGGGGAGTTGAATATCCTATCATGACATTAAAATAATGTTATTAAAAAATTAAGATGTCAACCAATATTTTTTTATTGTTATTAAGACGAGTATTATTAGTCAGCCTTCGACAATAATGTAGAAAATTTTGAGGCTTGATAAATTTCTTCTCTGATAACATCACTTTCTATAATCCGAATCATAGTTAAAATATTCTACCAAATTAATGATTTTTAGGGAAGAATATTTTTCGTCTAACTGTGCCAACAAAATTTGCCGATTTAAATATGGAGGAGAGAATACCTAATACAACATGTGACCTTTTACGGCCAGACATTTCCTATTCAACACCTTTACAATTAAAAAAAAGAGTTATTCAAGCATGTGCCTGCGTCCTCATCATAAGAACTACAGGTGACAGATAATGACAGACACAAGCGAGGAAAAATTTGAATATGCTTAATCAGATAAATGATCAAAACGAAAATATACCCTCTGTTTGCACTGATGAAAATCGTCGTGACAGATTTATTTCTCTGTATTAGCATAGAATGGGTATACAGGTTTCGCTACTAACTCAGTCCCACACATCATTATAAACCATCTCTATTGCAATGTAACTATAAATTGAAACCAATTTTATTTACTTATTTTGTACTCGCAATATATCTCTCTCTATCCTGATGGGAAAGAATAAACACGTGCTTTGCGTGCTATGACCTGGAAGTGACGTGTATGTGTTTCTTATTATAACAAAAAACAGGAGGACCTCAGACAATGATTACAGCTGTTAAGATAAGGAATGTAAAGGATAAATTTATGAGAGGAAGAGGCAGAGGCTAAGTACGTTTCTAAAGTTTTACCATGTTTTTATCAACTCGCTTTCTTGTTTGTGTGTGTGTTTGTCCAGTACAAATCTTGCAATCGATTTTTAACTAACTTCCCGACTAGCTAGACATTTGAAACTTTTAGAATAGCTCAGGACACGATGACAATGCATTATTTTAATACTTTTAGCCATCTTTAAGCAGAATTGAATCCATTTTCTCCATAGGTCAACATTGGGGTGAGCGAATACAGTTGGGTTAGTACACAGAAGCCTTAACCCTTCTGTGGGAACATCTGCCTCTCAGGCAGCTATGGTTTCTTTATTCAACGCTGTACCCCCCCCCCCCCTTCGACCTTGGGTACTGTGAGTCTACACATGCTTCAGTCAACATCTTGTCTTCAGTGTGGAAGGGTGATACTTGACGCCAGCCTTCTATGGTTCAGGTAAAAATTAAATTAATCAGAGCAAAAATTAAAAATCCCAACCCAATCACTCGTTCGACTCACTAAATGCTTCTACAAAACGAACCGTAATATAACCTGTGATAATTGATTCTGCTCAATAGAAGCTGGTCAAGAATTAAGGAGAAATGGTTTGACGATTGTGGCTACCATGAAATGTTTTTTAGTCGAATGCGGAGGAACTTGTCGTTATAATAATACGGTTCATTTATTTTTTTGTTAATCTGAAATTTTTTTTACCTTCATTTAAAACTTAATCTCAAAGCTACAGAAATTATATATAATTTAGCAAACGCTTATCTTTATAATCTTTGAATACATAAGTGATAGAGGAATTTAAACACCGTCCATTAAAAATTTATTAGTCCACTTGTGTATTAGATTACAGACTCTTGCTTCGTGATATGTTAGTTCGTTTATACTCCAACCCTATCACTTTTACGAAAATGCAAGAGACATGCCTTTTACAAAATCTATCGTATTGATACATTCAATCTGGTTATTTAATGGTATAACGCATTTTGCCGGGAACTGCCGTGTTTTACTTTCACCATCGTTTAATTCCGATGTGGTACTTTAGTAGGTCGCGTAACTGGTATTTTGAAACATAACATACATGTTAAAATTTAATAATGTTTAAGAAGGGAACACGGTATTGCATAAATGCTTGTAAAAAAAAAAAAAAAAAAAAAAAAAAAAAAAAAAAAAAAAAAAAAACTATAAGATGTGTACGTCATAAAGATTTTTTTCCCCGTCTCCCAGTTTAAGATTAAAGTAAACACCTGGTTTTACAGTAAAACCTCATTCATCCGGCTCTCGTTGATGCGGATCTCCGAATAATCCGGATCCGATTTGTAGACATTGTTTTATTTAAGATTAACATTAGATAATAATTTTTAACTATGATACCAAGAACGTAACTACAAGTACGCCAAATATTCGCTCTTTAGTTTGATTCAATGTACAGTTGTAAGGTTTACATAAGATTCGATTCACAATAATCGAACTTTTAGGTGAATAAAGTTAAAGAAGCCGCTTAAGATATGCTAATTGCGGCCTACGCGGTTGGTATAAATACCAAGCAGCTAGAGCTAACGGGGGAAGTGAGAGGAAGTGAAAGGAGGAGTAGTGCTGGCGAAACGAAGTATCGAGCTGGAGCTAGGCTAAGAGTCTGGTTTAATAATAGTTAAGTTTTGTGAGCAGCCGCTGGAGGCATAGCTAGGTTGCTTAAAACTTACGCGAGTTCTTGTTAGGCCCAAAGTTTACGTGGAGGCACTGCTGGTTGACTCTCAATGTATCTGTGAGTATTGCAAAGTGTATTTTTCTTGAATGAGTAGTTATACAAGTGAATATATTGAATTGTATTTCCCTTGCATGAATGCTATATATATCTTGTACTAGTAGTACGTATGCTTTATGTTGAAAAGCACATCGACATATGCAAATATTTAAATAAACATTGTTGTTATGCAAGGACTGTGTTTGAATGAAATTATTTAGAGTGCCACTTCAAGACATACATACCCAAAGGTGGGATAGAAGTGCAAATTCTCTATACAGTTCCTGCATAGGTTGTAAAATAAATTATGGTAATAAAATGTTTTTTGTTGAGTTTAATATAGATTTACTAGATTTACCAATTCTTTGTTAAGAAATGATGTGAAAAGTTATTTTTTATATTTTTTAATGTGTTGTAGACAGTACTAATTAATTTTGTTACAAAACATACTTTTTATCGTAATAAACGGTAAGTTTAAGTGCTAGTTAAAGATTTTGTGTTGCTTGTTACCCATATTACCTAGATTTTCGATTATCCGGATTGCATATGGTCCCAGTTAGTCCGGAGAAACGAAGTTTTAATGCACACGTAGCCCTCCTACAGCACGGCATCTTACGACACGGTTTCGCTCTAACACGATAAAAAAATTGCAGGAACCCTCGTATAACACTGCAACCTGTAACACGGTTTCGCTCTAACACGATAAAAAAAATTGCGAGAACCTTTATACAACACTGTACTTCAATAGCACTAGATAACATGATTTTTGTTTAACACATTTAAAAACTAAATTACCTTAAAATAATGACTGGAAGGAATAATGAACTATAGTGGCTTTACATGAAAATGTATAAACAAATTATAATTTATTCATTTATAACTCTATAAAATTACAAGAAGGCCTAAGCTTAGCTGAAAATCTTGGATCATTTTTTCTTAATGCAGACCCTTCCGCTGAAAGAAGCCGACAATTCAAAAGGGAGCTGCAAAATTGTCTATCTCCATACCATGAAACTACAATGACCTTGTAAGAATCAGCAAATAAACCAAAATTACAGATTTTTTTAAAGAGGCAAAAAATCTAAATGAAGAGAAAGGTTCTGAAAGTGAAGGTGATATCGTTCAATCGAAAAAACGTTCTCGTTTGTTTGTACTGAGCAATGACGAGGAAGAAATTTATAAAATTAAGGTCGCATTAATGAAAATAATATTTTTGGGTTTCTTTTCGTTTTGTGTTATACATACATTTATATTTTTAATAAAAATTAAGTTGCTTATATGGAATTTTAAAAAAAGTTTGTTTTTAATAAGTTTTCAGAACGTAACCCACCCTTTTTTGAACTGTCTCTAGGTCTCATATAACACGGTTTCACACAACACGGCATTTTCTAGGATCCTGTCTACCGTGTTATAGGAGTATAAAATTAAATTCTTCCAAGTACAATAAATTCCAAGTACAATAAATGGGTTACCTGTACTTGGAAATGAACTATTCTGTTAAATAAAAGGAGAAAGATACGCTGCGAGATTGAAATATCATACGTACAGTACAATCCCAGTTTTAGAGTTTAAATTTTTCCCTTATGAATGGATGCAGTAGTTCATGGCGCCGTGTCAAATTTATTGCTTATTATATTCATCAGAAGGGGAAAAAAATTCTGCCAATGCATGCGAATTCATATAGTTTTCTGTTTAACTTGAGTATTTTATTTTCCGCAGTCTGTTTGATGGGCCAGTTTAAATGCGCTGACCACCGTGGAAACACCGCATTGTTGGTGTCACCAGTTTTAAGGAAAGATAAGTGATTGTGAACCGGAAAATTTAAAGAAGGGGGAAGAGAGCGGGGAACGAGTGGCTGGAGGGAGAGAACCGACTTTAGCTGTCATAAGTGTTGTGGGTCAAAGGAGAGGATTCTGTCTTAATGAGTACTCGGGTCGCGTCATATTTTGATCATAGTCAGTTTAAGTGTTGGAGAAGTCGCGTATCTAGTGGTAAATGACTTCTAGATGAATTCTTGTGTTCGGTGTCAAAGACTATTCCCCAGTTCCACTCTGGGTGCCATACTCCCGCTAGTGCATCTACAGCAAACTTTTCAGTACGGTTTAGAGAGAAATCTGCCATAACACTTTTCAATCTTCATAATAGCCACTAAAAGTAGGATTGTAGATGTGTCCAATTACCTGTCTACTGTTTCTTGAAAGCACTGGCCGTGAAAGTAATCTTGAAAACCTTGCTACAAAGTAATACCAGTGCCTTGCATAGCTGCAAGAGAACATGCGCGATTACTTTGCTTTGGCAATATCATCAAGCATGTAGAGGATGGTGAAGGCATGTTTTGGTGATAGGATCATTTGGATAAGTGGTCACAAAAGCAATTGCCATAAAGGACAGTGAAAATCCTGACCTCTTCTTGTGACTCTTCTTCAACAACTTACTTATGAGATGAAAAGACGAACATGATCAAGGTTATCTAAGTTGTTCGTAGAACAATGCGGCTAAAAGTTGCTACATACATGATATTAATCAATATACTGAAGTGAATGGATATCATTGTTAACACCTCCTAGAAATAACGGCATGTGCCAGAATAGTACCTAAATATCAATTAGTTTAGATTTAAACAGGCTTCCTTGTTCATTTGAATATCCCCCACATCTTTAGCCTAATTGCATTAGAGGCGTTTCTCATCCCAAACTAAGGTTATTTTCTTAGACGCAGTATGCGTGGGAAAATTCTCGTTTGATATTCCTGTTCATTCTAATAAAAAAAATCCTGTAGTTTCTGAAACTACAGCTTCTTACAAAATCTTACTATCACCAAAAGAAAGCAATACATTGACATTAATATCTCTTATCTCTTTATATTAGTACTGATTTAACCTAACTTAGCTCATCAATCTAAGATGTAATATTTTCAAGCGAGTAAAGGAAATCGTACTGAAATAATTACTGCATAACAAAATGCATAATAAATTGTTCCATACCTTATTTCTAAAGAATATAAATGAATTAATTATATAGTAACATACGTTAGTATTTGCCTGCTAATATTTCAAATGATATCAGTTCATATTAGTTTAGCATTTAATATTATTCACGATCCGTAGTTAATTTAATAATTAATATAAAATGATAATCATTTAATATATCATATCAGACTCATATAATAAGATCAGATTCACGCTGATAAATATTTAAATATTTTTCTTGACAAAAACTTACCCAAAAATTGATTGAGGTGGCATTTTTTTTTTTTTTTTTTTTTGCGTCATAAATAGAAAAGTTATAATTTGTTACTGTTGGTCTTATTACAAAAACTTTTCTTAAATTTTATTTTTTACTTTCTGTAATTGGTTTATATATATATATATATATATATATATATATATATATATATATATATATATATATATATATATATATATATATATATATATATATATAATATGTGTGTGTGTGTGTGTATGATACGCTAATATATTGTATATTCTCTCAAACGGGGGAGCAGTTTGGGGTAGTTGCCTGTATTGAGTTAATGCCATATTTAGAAGTCTCTTAACTAGAGAACTTTAGAAGTCTCTAGCTAATGTACAAATATTTGATGACAAAGACTGATGAATACGCTGTACATTAGCAACAGCACCCAGGTAAGCAACAGTAGCTTAATTTTCAAAATGGGTGTTCTCAGAGCCATTAATTTTGACCATAAAACATGTGTGCCCGAAACTATAGGTACATTAATGGTTCATATCTGCGTGTTTCATATTTCCTTCTTCGATAGTTTCAACTTAGTGATTTAAATAGAATAGTGACATTTAATCGCGAATAAATATCAATGATGAAATTTAAAACCTGCATACTCATGTATACGTAGATATGTGCATATATAAAACGTATAATATTTGCCTATATTTACGCATACAAATATTTTAAGCATGTCGGGTAATTTGATTCAGACGGATTTTCATATTATCTATTTAAAAAACTTACTTCGGGGTAAATGAAACAGTACAGGGGTCCGGGCTAAAGGTGTCCAAAAGTCATGACTTATTTTTGCGGAACTACCCTTTAGAATTAAAAAAAAATTATTTAACTAGAAAGAACTTCTCACCAAGTTTTAATATCAATCATAGACTTCGATCATAGTATCATAGATTTCTATGTGTGCACCTTTTTGTAGCACGACAAACGTCTAAATGGTAATCCAGTTCTCTCCAAGTGTTTCGTAGCATATCAGGAGTTAACACACGAATTGCTTGAATGATACGTTTCTTCAACTCCTCCACAGTTCAAATTTTTTGTTTATACACAACGGATTTAATGAATCATCAAGGAAAAAAGTCTAATAACTCCTGATATGGTACGAAACACCTTGAGAACTGAATTACCATTTAGACGTTAGTCGTGCTACAAAAAGTGCACACATCGAAATCTATGATACCATGATAGAAATCTATGTTTGATATTAAAACTTGGTGAGATGTTCTTTCTATTTAAATAATTTTTTAAAAATTCTAATGGGTGGTTCCGTAAAAATAAGTCATGACTTTTGGATACCTTTATCCCAGACACCCTGTATTTAAAATGAATATAATTTTTCGCATAAGAATTTGAAAAAAAATTATCTATCATGAAGAGGATAAGAGAAAATTTAAGTCACTAAAATTAAAATTTAGATTTATTTTTAAAAAGTATTTAATAACGAGTAAGATCTGAGGTTCAGTCGTCTGATTTCAGTGTATGCCAAATTAGCAAAATTTCAACGTTGGGATATACGAATAATTTTGCAGTTGAAACGCTTTATCTTTTTTACGAGAAAAAAAAATGTCAAACTTTATTTTATTCATGGCAACACTGGTTTTGTTTCAGTCGTAGCAATTTGATCCTTAAATCATTAACTTGCCCCAAAGATGCACAATTTTATCATTTAATGTAAGCAAATGGTAAACACATCACCATGTGATGACTAATAAGTGCTGAAATAACTGCGACAAGTTTAGCTTCTAAAATGCAAGATTTTCAACTTCCATCATTCATCAAGCATAGTTGTTTTTTTTTCCCCTGGCATTACACATATGAAACTTAGTACACACCCACTTCGAAAAGAATATGCAGAATTCTTTTTTCAGAAGCAGTTTTCTCACGGTCTTTCCCGCCTACTGGTGGGTAAAATGACACTGGATGGTGAAATAACATGGTAAAATAAAAATGAAGAGATAGAGAGATAAAAAAAAGAGGAAAATACACATTAATTCCTTAAACACGCAGTTTGATGGATACATGTGATACATGTGCAGATACATGTGATGTATATTGACATTAATTTTGCAATTTTTTATTTTTTTTAAACTTTGAGATTACAAAGTTATTGAAGAAATTCAATGCATTCGCAAATTTGTAGAAGTTATGTAGGTAGGTATATCGCAGTGTAAAATAGTTAATGCTCAAACCTGTTGTTAATTGATATACTTTTTAACTTAAAACACCTATACTTTTATAACTTTGATATACTTTTTACTAAACATCAGATAACACAAACATCGGTTACGGAAATCACCTTCATTTCAGCGTCAAGAATTATAAAGAGAAAAATGAATTCTCAGTATGAAAAGAGAAAATTAAGAGATATTGCATCTTTCCATTCCTTATTTTGTATATTACATATGTCCTCAGCACCAAGAACAACTGTTGCTGCTTTTAGACTTGTCACGGGACACGACTGTTTTCCTAAATACCCTTTCAGGTTAGGTATTCTCGAAAGCCCAAACTGTACTCTTTGTGGTATGGAAGTGCCTATGGATGCACAGCATTTGCCACTGTGCTCCGCATTATCAAGTAACTGTATTTATGGCAGATATTGGGAGGCCAGGGAACTGATGAGGACGAATGGATATCAGCCTAATTAGACTTGTTTCTGCTCCAAGATTTCTATATGCCATTTTGTTTTGTGTTTTGTTTCTTCTGTTTGCTTTCTTCTTATGGATGCACAGCATTTGCCACTGTGCTCCGCATTATCAAGTAACTGTATTTATTTCAGATATTGGGAGGCCAGGGAACTGATGAGGACGAGTGGATATCAGCCCAATTAGACTGTTGTTTCTGCTCCAAGATTTCTATATGCCATTTTGTTTTGAGTTTTGTTTCTTCTGTTTGCTTGTTGTATTTTAGTTGCATATAATTGTGTATAGATGTATGTCTAAGTGCTATTGCTTTTATATAAAAAAAAAATTGCTTTTGCCTTAAGTTAGGACGTATCCACAATGTTATTGATTTCAAAGGTATTTCTATGTATATTTTATGTATCAATTTTAGGCTTAGATAAGCATTTTAAATAAGGTGTGGATGGGTTAAGTCATTGTAAAATATTTAGTACTTTATACCAGGGTTAGGAAGATGCAATATTTGTATCAGGAGGATAGTTTTGAACTTAAATTAAAATATATCCCTTATCTAGTCAAGAGATTTGTTAACCATGCTTCACTGATTTTCAACAAATTGAAATTAATAATATATTTATATAATCATTTTGATTTTGCTGAAAATTAACTAATCCTGTTTTACATGTTACTGGTACAAAGCATACGAATTTAAACCATTGAAATACTAAAGTGTAAGGGACAATCTTTTCTCAGTTATTTAAAGATTATTACAACATCTTTACACCTCATTGAAAAAAAAAATTAGAGAGTCTCTTCTGACGAAACTACCGCGGGTTACTAACGTAGGATTATATATCGTTGCTTACCTCTTTTGAATGTATGTATATATATATGTATGTATGTGTTATGTATAAATGCATCTATATATATGTGCGTATATATATATATATATATATATATATATATATATATATATATATATATAATGTCAAAATTTTGACGCATTTTGGTACTTTTCTGTCTAACTGTTTGCTGCTTGTCCAAGCGATACAGACTGGGTTTGGCGCGCTGCCAAAATTATAACTCGAGAGGTACGGACGGACGGTTATAGCGTCTAAAACTTTCCTTTCCGGAGGACCGTTATGAAGGAACGAAATCCTACATTAAAATAAGACACACAATAACTATAATTAAGAACCAGTAAATAGTATTCAATTACTGTTAGATATCATACAGAAACAGGGGTTTAACATTTAAATTTCTGTCTTTATGGCATGAAGGCACTTATTTGACGGATTTGACTCTGGTGAAATTTCTAACGTTCTTTGCAATGTGTTTTATTAAATTCAAACGATATATTCTCGTTTCTTAATGAACTCTAGGAAAGATCGAAAATTGCCTCTATTCTTCTCATGCATATCTATTCTTGTTACTGCCATAAAGAAAAGTGTAGAACTACACGAAATTTATAACGAACATTGATTTCATTGCAGAAGTTTCTACTGATCCCGGGGTCACTAGTGATTCCCCTCGCCTAGAGCTTCTAAACATGACATTAGGAGGGGACACATTTGGTAAGGCATCAGTTCCAAATGTGAAATTCTTTTGCAAGTAGCGGTGCTTGCGTAAAACTATAGTTATAAAATAACTTTTTGTGCAAGCAAGTTGTTGTTTTATATCTAAAGTTAAACCAGCAGACGACAGGAAATTTTATGCAAGTTAAAATAAAAAAGCTTAGCTAATAAGTTTTAGTCAAATTATGTATATTTTCATTGTATTACACTATGACTGAAAGCCATTGGAGGACATGTACCAAGTGGTAGTGAATTTTTTTGAGGCATCTAAAGCGGTTAGCATCCACACAAATCGGCAACAGCGTATCACTTAAAACGTTAATTTGTAAACAGTCCCCTCTGCGCCCGTGGACGCCTTTGATGGCTGTCGAAATGAGCTCGTCTTGAAGCATGATTTACCTTGCACTGTCTACCCACCCTCTGAAGTTTTCACCCTATCTTTTCTCTTTCCCTCGTTCTATCTGTCGATTCATCTATCCACCATGCCTTCTCTCTCTCTTTCTCTATACCCCTCCCCCCCCCCCCCCTCTACCCAAGCGCGTTTCTGATTTATGAAAATGCGCGCAGGTCCTTCTCTTGAAATTGAAACCTGATTTATAGTGACAGACAAATCTGATGGTATCGTGGTAATAGTCTGCGGTTTATTATACAATGCGAGCGGGGGGTGCAAGATGATGAGCGCCATCTAGGGGAGGGAGGGTCACTCATCCTCTGACGGAAAAGGATGCGGGGGAAAAGAGAGCGAGAGAGAGGCAAAGGGATCATAAAAAAGGAACCCTCAGATCTAGGGAAGTGAGTATTATAAATAACGCCAGTTAATTAGTTTTTATTATTGCATGGAGGGGGGAAAACGCGGCGTATTCCAAAGGGGGGAGAATACAAAAGGGATCTGAATGCATTAATTTAGAGGAAAAAAAAATACGTTTGAAAGGTAGAGTTTTTGTTCGATTTTTCGACGTTCTGTTATTAACTCGCACCCCGCGATTTGTTTGAAAGCGCCTGAGCGTGAATATGAGAAAGGACCTCAAAAATACCAAAAAAGTGAATGAAGGGGGAGGACGTCAACCCCTATTGGAATCCGTCAGTTCGGTGAGAAATTAAAATCGTCTGCGTTTGGGGTCTTAATTTATTTTTAGTTCCACAGCCTCATTAAGTTTTTTTTCCACCAGCACTATTCTGGGATGTTCCATAGACAATTGTTTTCGTCTTTGTCTAAAAAAAAAAAAGGGCCTGTCTTTGACGTCTTTGTAAACGCGTAGGGTATATTGATCATAATTGATTTTGTAATCACTCATATGGGCTGGACTTTCATCATTAACCTCAAATTAGATACTATGTTACTTGGTCTTCTTATTTCTTGATTACTTTGTTTCTCAAGCGTAGCATTTCGTTGTGTTCCAGACGTATCTCATGCTAGATACGCACACTTCTTCACCCTTTCTAAATTCAGGACTACGTTTCTCAAGCAGATGGTCAGTCATAAATTTTATTCACTGTTTTCCAATAGAGTTGTTATATTTTTGGATACAGATTATATTTTTGGGTACAGATAATATTTTTGGGTTATAAATAATAAATAATAATTGGGTCATAAGTAATAAATTCAGTCTCGGCATGTTTGATAGCTCCTATCAAACATGCCGAGACTGAATCTTTGCTCAGAACTTGTTCATAAATATCCAAGACAGGCAGAAAATCGCTATAATACAACTCAAACTGGCCAAACTAAGAGTTGCCAAGTTTGACGCCAAATGGAAAAATCGTAACGATGTTTTTTGTATGTTTAGTAATTAATTCTCTGTAGAAGCCAGTATCTTTAGAGTTAGTTAACATAATATGGAAAACGGCGAACATATCACTTTTACATACACATCGTAAATTTTTTTGGCTCCTCCATTGGATAAGCCAAAAGGGGAAACATACTGTAAGCAAGCTTAGTTTATATTAGGTGGCAGAAATTTCTGTTCTATTTTTCACATTTAGTAGGATCTTGAAATCTGCAAAACTCGATGCAAAAAATCGGTAAGGAGCTGAGTAAGACAAGCACAATTGATTCCTCGTGTTCGTAAGGAGAATGTCTTCTAATATTATAACCGTTTAAAATACAAATTGTGTAGAAGTGAAATGGTATAATTCCCCACGGTGTGTGGCCAATAACGAATGTATTATAAAGGATGCAGAGGCAGGGGTAAATACAGGCTTGTAAACCAATAAAAAATAGAAGAATAGCTGTCGGTGTGGCCAGTGATAGCGATCTGAAGTTTAAATTTTACAAGATGGATGGTCGTTATTTTATGGCCTACAGTAAAAACGTCAGACGAGAAGGGTCAAAGTTGTTTTGCAAAATAAAATTATGGTGGGGGAGGTACTTCATAGACTATGGACAGAGGCGACAGAGGCGGTTTAATAAAGAACCAATTGGGGCAGGAACCACTGTAAGAAAAACAGCCCACTGCCCAATAAAAGTGAGGGGCGGGCAAGAATGCCCCCCTGTAAACGGACAACAGCTCCGCTAAGGACGGAAGGAATTGGAGAAGGAGACGGATCTTAGACTGGGTTCCTCAGAGTTAGATGTTAGAGACTCTCGTCTGCTCCAGAGTCTTGGAGAAGTGCGAATATCCCGCCAAAGTGTTCCTATACTGGAGATGATTCTGGGTCCCGGACGCCGATGCTACCATCATCGCTGCATACATCAGCTATAGTAAGTGCCTCTCCAATAGACTCTAAAAATCATCTTTGACAATATAGTTCGCCTCTGCTTCTGGGTTCTCAATGTTAAAATTGTTAATATGAAACGGATTGTTATATTAATAGCTATGACAATTTAATTGAAATTTGTGTATTATCAAATAAATGTATGTTTAAGGTCAATGCTTTGTCTTCCCTGCTTGTTCCAACCCATGCATGCATCCATTGTTTTATGGTAATTAAAACCCTACAAATTGCACTGTTGATAAAAATATAAAATAAAAAATTGATTACAATTATACTGGTAGATCTACGTGCTGGTGACTTGAAAGAAAGAAAAAATCAGCTAGTAAATAATACTTGAAATGCAAAATTATGTGTAACAACATATTTTGTATGTTGAGCAATTTACTTTCTGAAGAAGTAAAGTTACTTCGAGTTAGTTACCATAATATTGAAAAAGGCTAACAAAATCACTTTTACATACACATCGTAAATTTTGTTGGCTACTCAATTGTAGGAGAAACCAAAAAGGAGCAAACATACTATAAGCAAACTTGCTTATAGTATATTATCTATATGTATAAAAGTTCCTTATAAAACTTGCTTATAGTATATTATCTATATGTATAAAAGTTCCGTGACTGACTGACTGACAGATACCGCACAGACCAAACCGCTGGACCAAAAGGGCTGAAATTTTGCACGGCGATTTTTCTTATAGTGTAAGGGTGCACTAAGAAAGATTTTTGGAAAATTCTTCTTAGATTTTTTAAAATTAAATTTTTAAGCTGTGTTTGTAACATTTTTAAAAGTGTGCATTTAAAATAATTATTTGAGGGTTATAATATTTATATCACGAGAAAGACCATAAAAATTCCTTTGAAATGAAATCTCTTTTTGGATCTTTACTTCCATTTTCTGATATTTGGTGAATTTTTAAAGATTAATTTTTAGAATTTAATTTATTAAATGCTGATCAGGAGATTTCTTTTCTGTTTGTGATACTTTAAATTAATTTAGCGTCACGTGCATAACAACGAAATAAATTAAAAAATATATTAAAACACAGTAAAAGATAAAATTTAACCACTAGACTAATTGAGATGGCAGTTTTTTTAAGAATTTAATTCAAATTAGTATGTTTTATGGATATTAAATTAAACCTAATATATAAAACAGTTCCGTGACTGACTGATAGACCTCGCACAGACAAAACCGCTGGCCATAAAGGGCTGCAATTTTGAAAGCGCATTCCTATGACATGAATAGCCGATAAGAAAGGATTTTTTTGAAATTCCACCCCTAAGGGGGTAAATTGGGATACTCCAATGCGTTTTTGTGGAAAATCGTATTATCTGTGACTATTCTTGGCGTCTCTTTGTACGGATACCCGTCACAAAATGGTTGAGGAAATTTTTGTTATTAACGGTGAAAATGTTCCTCGAACTGTACTATATTCTTTAGTACGTTCTATTAGATTTATTTTGAATATTTTCCTCTACATTATTTTGTCTATTAAAAATATCCGTTACGATTTTCATTGTAATTATCCTAAAATGTACTCCGTAGCGAAGAACTGGTATTCATCTAGTATCTTTATATTATACTAGCTGAAAACCCGCACTTCGCTACGGAGTACATTCAAATTAAATACAACGGTCAATGTATGCAATTAATGCCAAAAAATAAATAAATAAATAAATATATATATATATATATATATATATATATATATATATATATATATTTATAATAAATACGACGATCAATGTATACAATTGAGGTAAAAAATACAAAAAAATATATATTTATAAAAAAATCGTAAGGGATATTTTTATAGACAAAATAATGTAGAAGAAAATATTAAAATTAAATGTAATAGGACATACTAAAGAATATAGTACAGTTAATACAGTACAGTTTGAGGAACATGACATCTTTTATTGTATTTTAATATTTTTTTGGATAACGTCCAATCGTCTGGCGCATTAGCAAAAAAAAAAAAAAAAATATTTTTCTTGTCAATTTAGTTGTTATGCGCGTGACGATAAATTTATTTAAAGTACAAGAAAAAGAAATCACGTGATCAGGATTTAATAAATTAAATTATAAAAATTAATCTTTACCTCCATTTTCTGATTTTTGGTGAATTTTTAAAGATTTGAAAAAGATTTAATTTTAAAGGATTTTTATGATTTTTCTCGTGATATAAATTTTATAACCCTCAAATTATTATTTTAAATGCAAAGTTAAAAAAAGTTACAAAACAGCTTAAAAATTTAATTTTAAAAAATCCAAGAAGAATTTTTCAAAAATCTTTCTTAGTGCACTCCTACACTATAAGAAGAATCGCCATGCAAAATTTCAGCCCTTTTGGTCCAGCGGTTTGGTCTGTGCGTTGTTTGTCAGTCAGTCAGTCACGGAACTGTTCTATATATATAGATTAGGTGACAGAAACTTCTGTTCTCCTTTTCACATTCACTAGGATCTTCAAATCCGCAAAACGTGATGTAAAAATCGGTAGCGAGCTGAACAAGTCGAAAACAATTTTCTCCCACTGAGGACGTAGAAATGTCCCCTGATACCATAATGAATGTAAATATAAATTACACTGTCGATAAAAATATAGAACAAATAATTAGTTAGAATTATACTGCTCGATATACGTGCTGGGGAATTGAAAGAAAGAGAAAATCTGCCAGCATGTTATACTAGAGATGCAAAATTATGTGCATTGAAAATGCATCGTAACTGAAGAGATGTTAAGATTTTGCTACCAGTATAAAATATATATTCTATATTATCCCATTCACGAGAGCTTATTAGTTCCTTCTCCCTTACAAACAACCATTTTTCTGCTAACAACATCTGTTTTGCCCTGGAGAATAATCTAAATTTTTATTACGGTAATTTTTCATCGCTCATATAAAGAGACTAGCATGATAAATATTTACTCTAATAATTAAATGCCTAAAGAAATTTCGCGAACGATCTTTATAAATCATACAGGAAAATTACAGATAGCGTTGATTGAACTTATATCCATTCAGACAGGTTGCTCATCTTTTGATTACAGGGAACGCGCTGAAAATCTTAATTAATGTGACAAAGTACAAAGATTATACCTGCTATAAAGAATACACATCATGTGCCCTTATGAATTTGCTGATTAATTGAAGGAAATAACAGCGAAGAAATATGAGTTAATACTATACACATGGAGTTATGTCGGATAAAATGTTGCTCGATTTTAGTCATTCAGTATTATGCAGCAATCAGTATGTTTTCAATACAGGTTTTAACAAAAGGTTGCGCCTCCAGCAAATAAAAATTAGGGAAATAAGGAATGAATGTTTACTTATCATCGTCGTGTCTGTAAGTGATTAGTAACCGTCTGACTGCTAGTCTGCTGTTCAGCTTTATTTAAATCCATTTCAAAATTATATTGAGATATTTTGGACCTAAAATCTCTAATAAATAATGCAGTTGTAATGTGTCAGCATGCGTTAAATAGAATGATCGAAAACGACCTATTAATAAAGCAGGTTATAATGTGTTAGCATTCTCATATGGAATGAACCTTCTATCAGACTGTATGATCTTAGATTTATACATACCTACTAAATAATAAACGAATAACTGGGAAAGTCTCTTAGAAATACGAACCTTTCCTCAGGCACGTAAAAGTTAGGAAGAAAATAATAATTTGAGCGTTGCTAGACTGAATCAATTTATAGCGTTTGATATCTTCATCGCTTTATTATACCCCTCTCCCTGAAGAGGAAGGACTCAGTTAACTTTTTCAGGCACATATTTTGGAGGCGTCTTTGATGAGAAATACTATAATGTAGACTTTCATGACGAGAAGTTAAATGCTGTCATAAGGAATACTGCAAAGCTTTGTAAAGGCTGCCCCTTATTATATTTGAAACTCCTCAACTCGAACGCTGAATCTCAGGATATACAAATTCATTTATGTTTGATGGCAAGACTACAAAAGCGGTTAAGCCGATGCTTAGAAGATAAGTGTACAATGTAATGAGTTGGCAAGGAGCTGTTGGGTACATTACTGCGAGTGTCCTTTGAATCTATTCATAGTGTGACGTCGTGTTAAAAATGCCAAGGGCCTGTTAAGGGAGTCCGTTGCGTTGCGTTAAGGAAATGATGACGTTGAGAAGAAAATAAACCAATCATATGCCTCCAAACGATTAGCAATGAAATTTGTAACTCCTATGATTGGTTTATTTTCGTCTCAACGTCATCTTTTCCTTAAAGCAGCGCAATGGACTCCTATGTGAACAGGCCCTTACTGTTGACTAAAATACCTTAGTTCGTTTCATGAAATAGTTAATTCATCCTACTCCATTTGCAAGAACCCGGAAGTGGCTGCTATTCTTTCCATTGATATCCGAACGGGATGATGAGGTGTTTGGAATACTTTAAAACCTCTGCAAACTTTTAAATTTTTATTTTGTAAGAAGTTCTAATTATTACTCGTACTTGCTGTTGTATATTTATTTTGATGAATATACAATACACATTTTTTCAAAAGGCTATGAGCTGTGCGTATAGGTTGTGCCGAAAAACATACTAAGATAATGAGTTTAACGAATTGCTATAGATTAAAGAGTATACTGAAAAACTATGGTGCTATTAAATATTGCAAGAAGGATATTTAATTAAATATTAGTTAAATTTGACGTTGTGGGAAATATAAGAACCATAAATTAATACCTTGAACCTGAGCGCATCACAATTAGGGACTATTGTTTGCATAAAAGAACTCTGTTGTTGTTTTTACTAATCCCATATTGTCTAGCAAGGCTAGACAGTCTCCATAAAACCAAAAATTTCTAAAAAGTCTAAAAACAGTAGAGGGTCCCTGTCAGACTCTCGTCTCCCATTCTTAAGAGGAATTGATGAACGTAAGTAATAGCCTCTTTAATGAGCCCAAATGAAACGCAAACAGGTGTCGAACGATATACACCTTTGGAAAGGTACGACAATAGATAAAAGTACGCGAATCATTTAGAATGATTTGTGAAACCCATTAGCGGCGCGCTTTTCCCTTGGAAAAGTCGGCAGGAAAGAAATTCATCATAGGTGGTCTGCAGAGGGCGGAACCGAAAAAGGTCGGGTATACGAGATGGTTGGAGATGGTTCGAGAAAGGCTGAGAAGAATGCATAAATGACGACGGTGTTGCGAATGGAGGAGGAGAATAGACTTGGACTGTTGAAGGGTCGACACGCGTACGGAGAGACGGGGAGCTCGTTTGGACTTTGAATAATGAGCCCTGCTCTCATGAGTGTATTAACGTTCGTAGTAACGAACCTTTGTAAATGATTTATTTAACCAAGATTTTAATGTGTCAATAAACCAGATGTAAATAAGAGTTGGTGCTACAGTTGTGATTACTTCTACAAGATAATAATTTGTCGGATCACGACCTTAAAGGTTAACAGTCCCGAAAGACCTCATCCTCTAAAACCCAATCAAGCCCCCATCTGTAAAAGCCAAACAAGCCAAAAATGGGCAGGGGAGGCCATGTTGGCAGAGCACCAGTGACACTCCGGAAAGATCTTCTGACCCTGCCGAAAAGTGAGTGCTCTAATATGGCCATACTCATGAGGCGCGAGAAGGCTGTTTGATATTTTCTAGGCTTGAGCTAGAGAGATCCACCCGGACTTCTCCTAAAGTACCATGGGTGGAAGGCAGGAGTTCTCCCAAGATAAAAGAGCTCTAAAGTGGATTTAAGCAAGTCTTAGATGTTAAGTAAAAGTACCCTTGTTCAAGAAATCTTGTTCTTATTGGAACTGATTCTTACTGTAACAGTTACCTGAAGTGATTGGAAACGATGGGGTTCCTCTCTGACCTCCAAAGTAATAGTACAGTCGTGTTTACAGGACATGCTGTCATTTCCAGTTTGTAATGTACCCAGCACAATGCAGAAATGTAAAAATAGGATGGCTTTAAGTAAAAATAGAGTAAGGGAAAGGCCCTTTGATAGAGAAATTCGCTTCGTTGCATGTCCGTTCGCACACGCGCATACACAAGGAAATTAAAAATATATATATAAAGCAATGATTCCGCTGTAACTTCTTGATGCAGCTAGAACAAAAATATGGCATTATTAAGCTCTATTTAAAATTTATCATCACCTTTAGGAGATTAAATCTCAACCCCCCTCATAAAAATATGCGCATAACCAGCGTGTTCAACAGCCGTGGACTAGGTCTCACCCTTGGGTTCCTCAACGTGGCCTATCGGATAAGTACTGTAAGGACTTTGCCTTAAATAAAAAGACTGCTAGCCTTTTGCATTTTGTGCTTTAAATACATTTCTAGATTAAATACAGGCTATTTACAATATAAAACAAATTAAATTCGTGGGTTTACACGGATTCGACGAGGAAGGTCAGACTTGAGTTGTCGCTGCGCTCATTCAAGCAGTTCGGCAGCACCCCGGCTTCAGCTCTACTCCATCTCTGGGTACTGTGACTAACTGTCTTCTCTCTGAATCTTCGGATGATGGCTGAATGGCTAGGGCGCTGGCCTTCGGTACCAGAGTTTTTGGGTTCGAATACCACTCTTGGCATGGACATTTGTAGCCGTTCGGAATCGGCTAATCAGTAGGTCCCGGTCTAATTAGCCCTCGTGTAGCAAAATATTGACCGTTGCGCTCCAAACCAAACCAAATCCTCTCTGAATCACTAACTCCACTCACTTTCGACGACTTTATATAGCTCCACGGAGCGTTTGGGAAAGGTCTTGGTAATGCCTTCTGTCTGAAGCTCCCCTTAGTGTCTAGCCCACTGTCCTGCGCGCCATCGTTAGTGCGTCCGGCCTATTACGTTGGCAGGCGACAGTCTGTCTGCTCTCGGCAAAGGTAGTTTGAATCAATTATGTGCACAAGCCGCGCGTTCGGTGGTCTTCCTGGAATTTCAGCTCACAAAATATTCTCTATTGTACGGGAAGGGTTAGAAAAGAATTCCGAATATCTCTAAACATGAATATCTAAAAATGTCTTTATACAAATGCTCCCCCCCCCCCCAAACGAGGACGTGTTCCATGCACTTTTTTCATCCAGAAGCAATTTAGGATAGACTACGGTTCTTTCCGTTGTGGGCTGGAGATGGTGTGCATTATCAGTAACCAGTAAAAATTTATGGAAAGTCTACGTTTGGAATTCTCAAACCCCCAGCTTACTCGTCGGCTATGCAATGATGAGGACATCATTACAAAGGCGAAACCTAGGTCCATTGCTACTGGCTACGTCCTAAATCATATCTTTGCTTAAGTCCCCCCACGAGAGCGTGTTTGATGCATCTTTTTGCATCCCAGTTGTTGGGTAGAAAACCCAGTTTACTAGTTACGGAATTTCAACTTCTAGCGTATTTGTGGGGTTGTATCACTATTTATCTACGCTCTTTTTAAAAAATCCTCTGGCAATGGTACTTGAATCCAGAAACTCTAGTTAGAGGAATAGATGCCAATAGCCGTGAAACTAGCAGGACTCGTGCGCACTCTGCAATAAGGAAGTTATAAAAATTCTCTCGCACATTTAGTGCAGTGTCATTCTAATGATCCCAGGTGTGAACTGAGATACATGACTGCTTTCTGAATTTGCGAGTGATCCATGATTTTTTGCATTTAAAGCTTTTGTTGTATGAGAAGGAGTCACAAACTTTTGGGATCTAACGTTTAAAGTTTAGGATGGGTTGCGTGCAGTAAATTCCCCGAGGTGTTTTTGGCATGTTATAATAAATACTGTTCACTTATACATTATAATGAAATCTAAACGTTTAACCTTGAATTGTGTTTCGGCGTAGCGTAAGTTCCTGTGGTAAGAAATTAAACTGTAAGCCAAATGACAAACAATGTATGTTATTAAATCGAGCTGAATAAGCTCGTCGCTAAGTAGGTTTACGACCATTGTAGGATATACGACAGATGCTTATCTATTGCGTTTCAGAGAGGACATATCACGGCTTCTTTCCTCTCAATCTGTTTTTACTACGACTGGCTTTTGAGTTTCCTGCCTTTAATGCTCGGTGATGGACGAGGCGCTTTGAACTTTTTCGGGAGAAGCCTTATTAACGATAGACTCCCTTGTGTACTGGATTCAATCAAAAACGCTATGTGTATACATGATGTATGAGCACGCGGGTTCAAAAATTCAATTGGGTGGGCGTGTGGTCAGATAAAGGGACAGGTGTGTGAACTGTTCACCTCCAACAGAGGTTAGGATGGTTACGCATCTCCGGTTGTGTATCGTCGCCCAGATTGAAAGAAAGCAAACCTGAGGATTTTCCGTGTATTTATTTAATTATTTTACAAACTTCGTGAACAAAGGTATGGGAAAAAATTAAAATTGAAAAGAAACTAAAAAATACTTATCGAAAGGTTAGTAATAACTTAAACTGAAACTTATATCAATAAATATTAGGACACTCAGAGTTACGTTGACATAAGTAAAAGTTCCGCATTTTTTTTAACGTAATGGTGTTTAAATTACTTCGTTAGCCTATTTCGGAAAAATTTCATGCTGGTGTTGCAGACTGAGCTTCCTTCATGCAGAAATCCAGTGTCCAGAATGCTCCAAAATTCTAAGCAATTTGAGCGCAGACGTGACGTGTGTTGACAGTGATACACCAGTGACCATGCTGATCATTTCTCCTCCCCCCCCCCAGCCTTATTAAAAGGCTAGTTTTAATACTTGAACTGCCTTAGTGAGGATCTCATTACAAGGAGGAAATCCAGGCTTCTGAATACTCCGGAGTACATCTGTCTGTATTAGAGGCCCTGCCCAAGAGGGCGTGTTCCATGCATTTTTTTTTTCATCAAGAAATTTTGCACAGCAATTCGACATTTCTTTCTGTTGTCGGCTAGAGAAGTGCATTTTGTCAGTTACGAATAAAAAATTAGAGAAAATTCACTTTTGGTATTCTTTTCCCTCCAGTGTGCTTATCAATCAGCAATGCTTTGCTGATGAGCCTATGCCTATACCAACAGCGAAAACCAGGTCCAGGATTGCTGGGCTCGTTACAAGTGTATATCGTAAGAGGTAAACCAAAATAAGTGAATTTTCTTCAGTGAATTTTTCTCATTTTTCAAGAGAGCTTTGTGATGGTTTACCTCTCATTAGGACTTACATATGTGATAGTTTATAAGTCTATATTTCCCCCACCATCTTGTTTTGCATATAGGACAGTTTTCCTCAAAGAAGCTCCATCCAAAAGGAGTCACTTTCAATAAAAATATCGAAAATGAAGAAAATTCACTTATGATGGTTTACTTCTGACGTACAGATATTTGCTTGGGCTGCTGTTCACTTTGTCAGTTGATGAAGGATTAATCATCTTACATTGTACACACACAAGATGAAAACTCACAGATTATCCTCGCTTACAAGTGGATTTGATGATTAACTGATTCTAATTTGTTAGCAGCCATCCCCAGCGCCAGGATTATGTGCATTAGTCATCTTGTTTTTTCCTTACTCTTTATTCTGTAGACGCACCAGAAGAAGCTAAGAAGGCAATATTCATATCTTCCAACGTGCAACCAGAATAAATTTCAAGGGATAGTTTTCCTGTTCCTGAAGAAAAAAATATCCCTCTTGCAACTCTGCATTTACTCCAGTTTTGTAGCAGTATCTACGACGAAACGTCTCGACTTGCATCAGTAGCAAAATAATACCTTTTTCTTCTTCCCTTAACTTGAAAACCCTTTTTAATGTGCTGCCCATGTTTCACGTCAACGCTCTTATTATTATTACTAGAAGGTAACCCG